>JARHVA010000110.1:3500000-3725000 GCA_037957365.1 Torreya grandis
GTGCAGTAGAGGCTGCCAAGTGTCAATTTTTGAGCCCCTTTCTACTCCATTCCTGAAAGAAATGGAAGATGCCACATACCCCTAGTAGGAGAAGTGGAAGACACCACGTATCTTCCCAAAAACATGTGGAGACTGCCACGTGCATCCATCCCCTTTTTAAAAAAAAAGTCGCTTAGGAAAGGAATGTGGTGAGTTTTATTTTGTTAAAACTACTAAGTATCAAAGAAGTGGATTGCAATAGGTGTCGAAGGTGGGGCATTCCTGAGTAGAATATAGGGAAAGTGGAAAATGCCACGTGTCTTTGATAAATTAGGCAGAAAGCACCAAGTGTCATTCTTTAGTGACTTTTAAGTAATAAGGAGAATTTCAAGAAATTGACTAAGTGTCCTCTTCTATTTCAATAGAACAGAGTGTTTTGTGTATCTGTTGCCACAGAGTGAGATGGAGAGAAACTCGGTAGGAGTTATTTCTAGTAAATGGAGTAGTGCACCAAGTAGATTTTTGGGGCCTACAAACATTAAAAGGGCCATCTATTTTTCCCTTGTAAGCAGAGGCAGAATAGATAGTTGAGCGGCTAAGCAAGTGATGGAATGATAAATTCAGGTGTGGAAGGAGGTACTAGTCATGAATTGACATGCCATAGTCAGGGCAGCCACCCCGCTCTAGCATGGCCCTTCCTGATAAGACCAGTATACATCCAAGGCATTGAATACACTGATTTCCACACTATTTTATCAGTAAAATCTGAGGCTATAAAGAACGAGGAGAAGATAAAAAAGGGGGGGAATATAGTTTAGACTTTCTAGAGTTGTGACTAAGTAATATCATTTGCTTTTGTATCATTTTCTTGAGTTGTAAAGTTGATGTAACTGTGCATGTTTCTGTGCCTTTTATGTGGCTGAAAGAATTAAGAAGATTGAACTCTATGCCTTGGTTGATATTATCTGTGTCATTTGAAAAAGTAGTCTGTACTGTAGATTT
Organism: Torreya grandis; assembly: GCA_037957365.1. Lineage (NCBI taxonomy): Eukaryota > Viridiplantae > Streptophyta > Pinopsida > Cupressales > Taxaceae > Torreya > Torreya grandis. The sequence goes on from JARHVA010000110.1 coordinate 3,500,982, forward strand.
TCTAGAGTTGTGATTAGGAATGTCATTTGATTTTGTCTCATTTTCTTAAGTTAGAAGTTCTACATAATTACACTCAGGCGCATCGCCATAGTTAGGTTTAATTTCCTACATTTGCATTTCTATTTAATTTTCTACCCTTTTCCCCACACATGATATAAAAGAAGAGACCAACTTCTCTAAAATCTAGAGCTTGTTTCAAGCTGCAATATCCCACAGCTTGAAACTTCCCATTGTTGTTGATTAGAATCAAGCATAATTTTAAGCATCAATAGTTTTTGGCATGCCTTGTGGGACCAGTCTTGAAGTTATTTCAAGACCATATGAACCAGAGAGCTATGAGGAGTTAGAGCTATGGACCAGTCACTAGCTCGCAATATGCTACAAATCCAAGTATTCTTTTACCACCTTTGGTAATAAGTCCAAGAAGAAGAGTCAATCAGTTTCAACCAGTATAGAGAGTAAATATGGAACTCCTATTTACCCAATAAATTATGAAAGCTAGAATGCTAGCAGTCCTCTGATCCTCCCAGTACCACCAGCTACTTATCCTATCCTAGTAGCATATATATTGACTCCTAATGAAGAAGAAATAATCTCAGACTTTCTTCTCACTTTGCAAGATAATGAGGAAGAACATGGACAATTCCTGGATCATGTTTTAAATGATTTGTTTGAAATTATTGGCTCAAGTTATACCATTTTGCAAGATAGCTGTGAATTGGTTATAGATGAACAGAACAACATTAAGCCTCAATTACATGTGCAAAATTATTACACTCTATCAAAATTATCCTATCAAGAGATTAAAGTCATGAAAGAGGAGGATAATGCAATAGAGCTGGAGTTTGAAGTAGAATAAGTTAAGTCAATAAATGATATAGGTCAAAAGGCTTTTGTTGATGAGCAAATCATCATTGATTTCCTAGTAAGGCATACCAACATCAAGAGCTAATATTTGACGAGCTTCTGAGAACAAGAAGAGCTTATGGATGTCAAAAGCATGTTTGACTTAGACTCACTCAAATACAGGCAAATCCATGTGGCCTACGTAGAGGACATTTCACCAAAGATATACCCATTTCAATCACTTGTGTGGCAACATAAGCTAGCTTATCATGAATAAGACATTATAAATTTTGTTTTTGATCCCAGAGGGAGATAAAGATGCTTAATTAATGTAGTTAGGTAGTTTCCCATTCCCACATTATTTTTGTTTTCCATTGTTGTTTTCCTGCTTTCCTTATAAATAAGTGTTTTAAACACAGAGTTGGCAGCTTAGAAAGTTTTTTTTATTTTAAAAAAAAAATTGCCACATTGAATGCTTCCCAAATCTTTTGAAATATCTAAGGTACCTTGCATCACAACTTGCATAGCGTGTCCACCTCACTATTCCCCAAAGATTGAGTAGGATCTACTAATGGTCATATGAATTTAGTGCCATTTGAGACTTGATAGGTCCATAAATATCCCTTAGCAAGATTTAAAGTTTACAAATTCTCAAGCATTCCTTCACCTGCAAAAATATATTGCTCCTTGTGATTTGTTGGCACCTAGTAAAATTTGCTTCAGGAAGAGTGTTCTTGTCTTACACAAGGTTCATACCAGGTATTACAGAAAAGATATAGAGATGGCGGGAGCATCATCTTCACAAGGAGCTGGGATGTTTGGATCTCTCGATAGGTTACTTGCCATGAAATCATATGTTTCAGCTCCTATAAAACTGTCGAGAACCTATCTGAGAACCAAAATCTTGAGAGTTGGTCAAGCTAGTGACCCATCAAAAGTAAAGGATTACATAGATGGAATCATGGACCCAATCTTGCAAAAAACTAGTAGCAAGAGTATTAGAGAAGGGGCACACCAAAGGTGTCTTCAAAGGGCTAGAGCAGGGCAATATGAGATATTTGGCATGAAGATGTGGACCTGATGACTGGCTCAGTTCATTATCCCAGCTATGCACCCATGCCTTGATTTGATTGAATTATGCGCAGACTTACTCCATGCACCATCTTGCACCATTCAATAGGGTCCATGGTGCAAATCACACCACAAGCTATCTGAGACATGTTATCCCTACAACATGATAGTATAGCAACCTTTCCCATTGTTGCTAAGATGCAAAGGATGTGAGCTAACGTCAACACTTAGATAAGGTTTTTGAGGTCTGAGTTACAAATGACTAATGGTGATACTATGGCACCCAAGCTCCCTGCACCAAGAGCTCAATTCACGCCAGATAGCTATGATGCATTGTCAATGATGGCTCTCATCTTTAACATGAAGGATGACATGGTGGTGTATGAAGAAAAAATGGCCATCTTTTTTAGGTTGAAGATAGCTGACAAGACACAAGAGTATCGACTTGACTTCTCAGAGCACATTGCCTTTTCAATAGTAGAACAACTGACCCAATTCAAATCAAAAAGGGTGTTCAAGAATTCCTCTTATTTGTTCCATCTCATACTATATTAGAACCCTAACCTTTTCACCCAACATATGAATCTAAACGTGTATGACCTAGGCTTTGACCCCTAAAGGACCATTTCTGTGTCTGCATGGACACACATTCTATCAAGAACTAGCGACCTATATGAATTTTGGGAACTATTCATTACCCTCATTTTTTGTTGCCTTAGCCCTGAACCTATCATAAATAAGTTATTTACAAGTGTTTTAAACCTCCTGGTTAGTTGTCCAATCCCATGTGACTTCTATTTTGGGTCCCACCACACGATCATAAGGGTTCATGGGTTTTGTGGGGAACCAATGTTGCTACCAAAGACTTTAACTCTTAGGTTAGCATTCCTGGCGGTCACCAGGTAGGTGTCAGTAGTCAATAATAAGTATGGCTCTGGGAAGAAGAAGATAAAAATGTACAATCTCTCATGGATGGCAGCCAACATGAGTTTGGAAACCAGAGATGCTGAGACTGTGCTACTGAGAAAGTTGGCCTTCCTAGGTTTCTTGCTAGTCGAAGACAAATGGGTTTACGACCCAAGTGGTTTCATAGTTTCTTGGGTAAGGACCAATATAATTGGGGCCAAGATTGCACATGAAGGCTACCCTTTTTGGGAGACTAGAAAAAACCCTACAGAAGATGCTCCTGGTCTTTATGTTGAATTGATAGATTTACCCCTACCATAAAATAGGCCATGGAAAACCTTCTATGATAAGCAAAGGGATTATGATCCCAAAGTCAAGATGACTTCTAGTTTGAGAAGGACATTGAAGAACAAAGATTGGGATGTGGAGAAGATTGAAGCCTATTGAAAATATAGGCAAGAAATTTCTTAAACCACCCATACTTTTAGAGGCATGGATTCAGATGAAAGATGGAAGGAACTCTGGGATGAGTGCCATCTCTCCCTTGCATCTAGCCCAAAAACAAGCAAATTGCTGACACTCAGTACAGGGCAAGAAGCTAAAGTGGGACTAAGCCAGCAATCACAGGCCTTAGAGTAAACTACAACCACAATCACTACATCAACCTCACCCCAACCTCTTAGCATCATGGAATAACAAAGGAGTATGGTGTCTTCACCACCAAAATCTTTCCCATCATTGGAAGTTATTAAAATCCTCAATTCTCCACAAGCACCACCGACAATAGCAGACATGGAAGGGAAGTTGATGCAGCCATAGTTAGAGACACGTAGGAAGAGAAAGAGGGTGTAGTTCCATTTTGATTCAAAAGAGGAAGAGGAACCTTCACAATGCCAATTATAGAGCACTATAATTCCCCCTCAAGTAAGTATTACTCCTCCTCCTCCCTCTCAGTCTGTTCCTTCCCCTTTCAACATAATGCCTCCACCTAGCCAAATGACACCTCTTGTAACCACTGCCATACCCATTTCACACTTCACCCCATCCTTAACACCTCAAGCCCTAACGTTACCTCATTTATCCCCCTCTATTCCCAAAATATGCCCCTTTAGCTCACCCATATCCAACCACTGGCTATTCAACATGGCTTGCCACAAGGATATCCTTTTGTGGGAGGACACATTACATCCCCTTCCACCTTCTAGACGTAGGCCAATGCTACTAGGAAGGCAAGAGAAGCCTGGATGGAGAAAAAGAAAACTAAAGAGAATAAAGCAATGGCTACCCCACACCTATGGTCACAATTTGACCCTATTTAGTAGAAACTGATGGTGACCCATTTGTCACCCAATGTTGTCAAGCTGAGCGAGCAAATGCAGCCAGAGGATTATACAATGAATGCAGTGGCCATTGATATGTCCTTGTTCAGGCCCCAGGATAGAGTTGAGATGTTGAAATAATTGACTTTTGTAGTCATGGAGGATTATTTGAAAACATCAAAAAGACTACAGAAGATGGAGGCCGATTTGGCCAAAGAAAAGGAAAACTATAGCAGTTTCGTTGAATAAATCAATAAGAGAGATAATGAAATAGCAAGTCTGAATAAATAGTTGTAAGATACTATTTCCCTTCAGATTCACTAGGTAGTCTAGGTCCAGAATGATTCATTAAAAGAAAAGCTAACACATGCAAAGGATGCAGTGATGACCCTTAGGTGGGAGAAAGCTGCATTACAAGGAAGATTCAAAGGACATCAGTTGTAAGTTACTCAATTGCAGTAGAAGCTACTGGATGAACAAAACAATATTGCAGCTTTTCAAGCCCAATTCCAAGTGGAGCAGTAAAAAGTGGCACAACTGACGCTAGAGCTAGCTAATAGGCCAAAAGGTGTTAGAGTGATAAAATTGGTAAAGGATCTATATGAATCAATGTGGAAAATAATCTCCTCAGAGATTATTCAGCTCAAGTCATCTCTCACCTTCCTACTCAATGCAAAACAATTGTGTGAGAAGGTGGAAGACTCAGTGAAGAACACTCTAGTTATAGTCTCTAACAAAGTCATGGATTCCCAAACCTTATTATAGAAGCTCTATGATGTAATGGATGCAACATTGGTAGTCATGGGAATCATTAACAGAATGGTTACCACAAAATGAGTCAATGAGGTGCTTAATTGCAATACCGCAGCCAATAGTTGTAAAGAGCTTCTCGAAGTCATGAAAGAAGGCATGGTGAGATGAGACAACATATTAAAGATCTAGTGAAACTAGGTCTTCCTTCTCCATTTCTAGATGCCAACACAGTGTTGATGGTTGATAAAATTGAACCATTGTTGTTGGCCAAATAAAAGGATCAAACTATTTTCCAAAACCTATGAGATGATTCCTCAGTATCAGAAGCCGAAGCTGTTCTAGTTCCTGTTTCCTAGCTGGAATTTAAATTGAAAGCTACAATTTAGACTCTACTAAATTTTTCACACAAGGATATCATCAACCTTGATTTAAATTTCATTGAATTGTAGAATAGGCAAGGGTTATCTGACCATGAATGGTCCATCTACCAGACAACACTTTTGAAGTTATAAAATTTTGAAATTTTGACAGAATGAAAGTTGTGTTTCTTTTTTAGTAGGCTCAAAAGTCCTAGAGGTCACTAGTAACTATAGAGTAAATTTTTACTCTAGGTTGCATTTAACTTTTTAGTCATGCACTGCAGTTTTGGTTCCCACATGCCTTGGTCATAGCGGTAGAGTTTTGGAGTAGAGCATGGGTTTGTTTGTTTTGATTCTTTTCCATCTAAGTATCAAAGTGTTGTGGAGGCTGCCAAGTGGCATAGTCTGAGCATGGGTTACCTTTTTGATTCCTTCATTTCATTTTTGACTAAGTGTTGAATTCAAGTGAAGGCCGCCAAGTGTCGCTTTCTGAAATAGTGGAGGCTACCAACTAGCATCATCTGAGACACTTTTCATAACTTTCAGGAAGGCTACAGAATGTGCCACGTATCAAATAGTAGCTAAGTGGAACACACCACGTGTCAGCATCTGCGTCTCATATTGGCACCCACATTTCATCTATTTTTTGGTGAAAGGGTTTCAATAAGCTAAGCAACAGGAAGAAGTGAAAAGTTCCAAGTGGCAGTCATGAAAGGTCTTGGATTACTTTTTAGAGGAAAGTAGAAGTCACCATGTGTCGACACCCAAGAGATAGTCAGTTTAATGCCTGGGTTCAATGCCTTGGTTTAACATTTTTGGTTCAATACCTTGGTTAACGTGTAAATGGCATGCAATGTTGAACCATTGAAACATTTTTGGTTCATTGAGTAATTCAAAGTAGTGTCCCAAAAACCAAAGGGGGGTCAAGTATCTTTTCAGAAGGTAGAAAGGCATTGTTTCATTTTGTTTAAGTGTCAAAGTGTAGTGGAGGCCACCAAGTGTCACTTTCCAAGCCCCTTTCTACTCCATTCCCAAAATAAGCAGAAGATGCCACATACCCCTAGCAAGAGAAGCAGAAGATGCCATGTATCTTCCTAAAAACATACAGAGACTACCATGTGCATCCATCCCCTTTTTAAAAAAAATTCACTCAGGTAAGGAACATGGTGAGTTTTATTTTGTTAAAACTACTAAGTATCGAAGAAGTGGATTGCGACAGGTGTCGAGGTAGAGCGTTCTTGAGAAAAAATTAGGGAATTAGAAAATGCCACATGTCTTCGATAAATTAGGTGGAAAGTGCCAAGTGTCATTCTTCGATGCCTTCTAAGTAATAAGGAGAATTTCAAGAAATTGACTAAGTGTCCTCTTCTATTTCAACAGAACAGAGTGTTCTGTGTATCTATTACTACAAAGTGAGATGGAGGGAAACTCAGTGGGAGTTATTTCTGGTAGATGGAAAAGTGCATTGAGTAGATTTTTGGGGCCTACAAATATTAAAAGGGCCATCTATTTGTCCCCTATAAGCAGAGGTAGAATAGATAATTGAGTGGCTAAGTAGGTGATGGAATGAGAAATTCAGGCATGGAAGGAGGTACTAGTCATGAATCGACATGCTATAGTCAAGACAGCCACCCCGCTCTAGCATGGCCCTTCCTGATAAGACCAGGATACATCTAAGGAATTGAATACACTAAATTCCACACTATTTTATTAGTAAAATTTGAGGCTATAAAGAAGGAGAAGATAAAAAAGGTAGGGGGAATATAGTTTAGACTTTTTGGAGTTGTGACTAAGTATTATCATTTGCTTTTGTATCATTTTATTGAGTTGTAAAGTTGATGTAAATGTGCATGTTTTTGTGCCTTTTATGTGGCTGAAAGAATTTAGAAGATTGAACTCTATGCCTTGGTTGATATTATTAGTGTCATTTGTAAAAGTATTCTATACTATACATTTTCTAGAGTTGTGATTAGGAATGTCATTTGCTTTTGTCTCATTTTCTTAAGTCGGAAGTTCTACATAACTGTACATGTTTTTGTGCCTCTTATGTGATTGGAAGATTCTTATAAGAAGATTGAACCCTATGCCTTTGTTGAGATTTTTTGTATCTCAACAAAAGAAGCCTCTGTTATGAGCCTCTGTTTCTATTATTTCTATCTTTTACATTGATCATGCACTTGTTTTCTCTTAAATGTAAACGAATCCTACATATAGTCTCACTGTGCTCAAGATTAAGATCAAAATTACACTCAGGTGCATCACCATAGTTAGGTTTCATTTCCTACATTTGTGCTTCTATTTAATTTTCTACCCTTTTCCCCACACATGATACAAAATAAGAGACCAACTTCTCTAAAATCTGGAGGTTGTTTCAAGCCGTAATATCCCACAGCTTGAAACTTCCCATTGTTGTTGATTAGAATCAAGTGCAATTTTAAGCATCAACATTAACCAATATATATGTACTCATCATATATAATTATCATAGGATTCCAAATTTAAAATTTAATATATTAATTTAGTCTTTTGGTTTTCTTACTATAAAGGCCCAAAGATGCGCCTTTAACCACTGAATTTAGACAATGACGTCTACAGGATTTGAGCTCCAAAGAGACCTCTTCATCTAGATTTTTAGTATTAAACCATGAATCCATGATTTAATGGTTATATATATTTTAATATAATATTTATTATCTAAATTTCATTTAAATTTGATTATATGCAAAGTTTTGAGCCCCATATACACCTATAGGTGTCTTCTCTTTTGAAACTACCCACCTACAACTAAGGGCAAACTCATGCATCATCTATGACAAGGAATTAAGCATAGAAACACCAAATTTGTTAATGGAAGATGATTATAAATGAATAAAAATGTCCTAAAGTGATGTGACAAATATTATAAATGAAATCTACACCTACAAGATCCTACTTATCCCAGCATAGTTAACTGTAGTTGATTATAGGTAATCATGGGTAGAGGAGTGATGGTTTGATGTTGAAATAGTTTAAATATGAGGTAAATAGGTAAAAAAAATTATAATAACCTTATTATAATATAAGGATGCATAGAAATATTTCTTTCAATATTAAATCATGAAACTATCACCTATAGGTATGGTGCCTTGAAGCAAAACATAGTTAGGAAATTGTACTCAGTTTAGGCCAATCAAGGTAAGGTGTGAACAATAAAAAGTTTTAAGAAAGTATAATGATTTAAATGATTTAAAGAGACTAAAATATAGTGAATTCCACATAATTCACTCTCATGGTGGATACAAACTAGAGAGAGGGCTCTAATGATGCAACACACAGTCTATATCCTAAATCGTGCACATTGTCCCCTTCATCACAGTTTGTCTTGGGCCTTATAAGATTTAAAGGGTATAATGAGGTTACCAAGGGATGAAAAATAGTAAAAAGTGTATATTTAACTTGTATAATCCCATCCAACTCCTACTTTTTCTAAGTAAATAGGGGAAATACCCTCTATTTTGTCTCAGATAGATGGTACTTCCCTAGGATACTAACCCTATAGTCTTGGAGAATGGACATAAAGGGATGAGGTAAGGTATTATCAGACATTTAAAAGAGGTTTAAAAGGTTTAATTACACATAAAAAAACATGATGAAACATACATAAATATAATAATATCAATATAATGGTCTAGACCTTCAAGGATGTAAATAGGCCTATTAGGCAAGGTTTAGGCCTAAAGCCCAAATGAGAGGTCAGTTTAACTTCCAACCTTAGGTGGACACTCCAATGGATTAGGAAATGTTTATGGTGTTATTTAATATGTTTATAATCTTTTAATATTCATAAAAATATACAAAAAATCCACTTTTGGTTTAAAGACAACTCAAGGATGTAGAATTAAGGTTAAGGTTTGAGTAAGTAGGTTTGAAAGCTCACATCTTCTTGGAGAGCATGCATGGAGGTTCAAATATTTTGGGGAAGTTAAAAGATGTCATAAACATTTATTTTGTTTGATTTTAATTCAAATATAATGTCAATATTTATGAACAAATATTAAAATTGACAAATCTAATGTCAATTTTCATTCAAATCTAATGTCAATATTTACTTGGATAAGGACTCGATTGGAAAAATGATGCAGGAGCATCAAGATAAATATATCATTTTTATGTTATGGTAAATAATAGGTAAAATCTAGTCAAATTATGATGTTAATGAGTGTAAGGTACCTTTTTATTTCTACTTATGTCCTTGGATTCCATTTGGATTCAATGGGTTGTGTCAAATAGTCTCTAGGTGTTTTCTCTCCAAAACTAAGAATTTAAAAATTCAAATATTTGAAAAGAGCCTAGAAGAGCATAACTAAAGTCTAAAGTGGTTGTATGATAAAATTTTGGTTCAATAGGGCCATAAAGCTTTATATAAGGTGTTTTAAGCCATAAATGTATATACTCATGACGATATAAGTCTTGTCTTTATAATATGAAAGGAAACCTCATGTTGAGGTAGTTAGAGTAAATAATTTGGTGTAACAAACCCAAAACCTAGATTGGAATTGGTGAGTAACAATAATTTTAAGGATTAGATGATATAGGAGGATAAATTAGGTAGGACACAGATCTCCAAGAAGATGGAGGAGAACCTAGAAATGCAAATTTGTATGAAACCCTTCAATAAATATGATTAATTCCCAAGAAAGATTTTTTTTTAATGTTTTGGTGATCCAATGAATAAACAAGGAAATGAGATTCTATATGTTTATGTTATTGAATTGTATCAGATTGTTGTGCAATATATATTTCCCTTATAAGGCCCTCATCTTGATAATATATTTTAAGTTTTTAGGTTGTTAGTTGGTGTTTAGTGACAATCAAGGAATGGTAGTAGGTCATAGCCTTAAAAATAAGGTATTTGAATCTTTCTCTATTGGTTGGTTCTTTATGATATACAAATATGTGTTTTTTGGAGTTACCCAAACCTTTAGATGTTGTTGATCCCTATACAAATGGAGAATTATAGTGACATACCCCTAGTTAAGGTTATTATACATTAATATCATTGTAAGGTTATAGATGCTAGTTTATTGTTCTTGAGATATAGAATTTTAAGACCTCTCAGCTTGTGCAAGGTGAAAGAAACCCTAGTATTAGGGTTTTTCTTGTAAAAGGAGTTTCCACCATAAAAAAGTCATGAAAATTTGTACTATGGTCAAATTCAATGTGATCTAAGAGATTAATATAGTTTTAGAGTTGTATGGTACTGATGGTATGAATTTTGAAGGACTGAGATGTAACTAGGTAGAGAGAGACCTAATATAGGGCTAATTATAATGAATAGAGGCTACAAAATGGGTTTAATAGTTGAAATAGTTAATTAAATTTTTTGGAATAATAAAGGAGTTATAGGGTACCCAAAATAGTGATTAGTTATTCAAGAAAGGTGGTAGATTTCTCAAACTAGGTAGAATTGTGAAAAAAGGCTATTAGCCCAAATAACCCATTATGGCCTACAAGTGTAGAGTCAAGTGGTAAAGTGTGATCCATGGATTGAGGGAAACTAAAATAGATGTGTTAATATCATATTAAATCATTGAGTTAGGAATATTTATTCCTCAAGAACTATATTAAAGGTTAGAATTTTAGACCTAAGTGTGAATAGCCTAACAAGGAACTAGTGGAAGCATGAAGTTTATGAGTGTAAAGAATGGAATGAGAAAGTTGAAAAATGTAAGTATCCTCAAAGAGATTAATGACGTAAATAATTACTTCAAAGATTACAATAAATATTTACATATGTTAAAGAGACTATAGATCTCATGAGTCAAAGAGAAAGTTTGAACTAAAGATGGAATATTGAAGACCAAAAAAGTAAGTCATTTTGACTAGTTGGGTTTAGCATGAAATGGTGATGTCAGTGAGACTTGTCCCACTATACCTCTACATAATTTGGTATCAGCGTGAGGTAAGATCTTTGTTGTATTAATTTTGAGTTGTTCCATGTTATTGATTTGATATAGGTAAGATATGTTATGAGGTATGCATGAGAGATGACACTTACAGGGTATTAAGGGAGAAGAGGATGTTGCAGGTTTGATCCATTGAGATCAGTACAAAGGTATATCAGATTGAGGAGATAAAAAAATATCCCCAAATTCTTATGAGAAGGAAAAGGAATTAATCAAGAATGACTAGAGAATGTAGAGATAAAAGAGTGTATTAGAACTCCAAGAGATAAAAAAGAAGAAAGAAGACTGCAAAAAAGAGTCAATGATGATAGAAAGAGGTCCTAGATAGAAGACAAAAGAAGAAGAAAGTCCCAATAGAGGTCTAAGAAGCAAGGTTGATACACTTGCTAAGAATAAAGTCTAAATAGGCCTAGAAAATAAAGAATAATGGAGAAGATAATTAGGGCAAAGTATAGAGAGGATAGAGCTCATGATGAAGCTCATAAGAGAACAAGAAAGCTAATGAACTATCTGGAATATAAGGAAAATATAAAAGTGGCCACTAGAGTCACTTTTTAGGAGAATAAAGCAATAAGAGTGTCTTGAATAATGATAAGAAGAGAGAGAAGGCAACCCAAAGAGGCATTATAAGATAAATGTTTCCAAGAGAGCAACAAGATAGAGAGATAGAGAAGATGTTTCTCATTAAAGAGAATAATAAGACAATAAAAGTGCCAAGAAGAGCATAAGAGAATGAATATAATAAGATATGGATGATTTCTATGCCAAATAAATTCAAATAGAATATGTGGTCTCTCATTTTATATGATAACATTGCTTTCAAGTTTGTGTTTACAGGTATGAAGACAAGTGTGGTGAAGGCCAAACATGAGGCCTCAAATTTAATGAAGAATGGGGAAAATATATCACCCATAAAGTGTCAAGAGGATGACAAATAAAGAGATCCTCTTGAAGAAGACAAGATGATGGACATTGAAGACATTATACATGTTTAAAATGAAGAGAATGAGGAATACTATGATGTATTACCATGTAAATTAGATAAAACTAATGAGATAGTGTACCTAGAAGACATGAAGGTCACCCATGAAGACATGAATGAAGATATGATCTTGCAACGTTTGCCTTTGGAGGTAAATGAGTATTTGAACATAGATTTTGATTACATATATGAAGAAGAAAAGGATGATATGCAGGTTGAGGAAAACAATAATAAATTGCAACACTCAAAAAGAGAACAAAGGCATGGATATGTATGGCCTAAATGTCTTAAACAAGTAACTGATGAAAAGAAGTTGAACCTCAAAAATGATCTCAAACAAGGAAAAAGTACAAGTGGAGAATAAGCATAAGTATGGAAATAAATAAAAAATGGAAAAATGTACCAAGTTGGTATGGTAGAGAATAAAGGCATGAGGCATGAAAGAGGTGAAATGAGAAGCAAGTGGAAACAAGAGAAGTTATAAGGTATAAAATGGGTGGAAAAAAGTATGAAAAGAGTACAAGAGGATCATAGTTCAAGTGTACTCAAAGAAATCATGGAGATTGAGGAAGATGGAAAGTTTACAAAGCAAACAAGAGAGATAATGCAAGAAATTCAAGTCAATGAGATGAAGGTATAGCCATTTGAAAAATAAAATGAATTCATAAGAGAATATAAGTGTTTTCAAGATGTGTTTTCAAATGTTTTATATGATAATATGTTTTAATTTGGTTCCAATGATGAATACATTTTGTACATGGAGAAAATTGCCTTGATGAATGAGTGTGTAGAGAATCAAGATTAGTATGAATAACCTCAAAGAGTGCTTGAGAAGAATGAGGTTTTGCATGATGAGGTTGATATGACTATCAAAAATGAGGTAATATAAGGAAAATACAAAAAACAAGTTGCCCAAGACAATGAAGAGAAATGTAGACTAAATTTTGATGAAGAGTTTAAAGGGATGGATGCATTCAAGTTGCAAGAAGAGATGAGGATGTTAGAGGACATGTTAAACCCATCTAAGGGGATGAAAATAGTTGAATAAAAATATGTAAAAGTCAATAATTAACTCCAAGAAACATCAAGAGAGGAACAATAAAGAGAGGCACAAGAAGTGCACAAATCAAGCTAGTTAGCAAGAAAATGGAGTGTGAATAAGCAAAAAAGGTGAGTTATTCCATGGGTCAAGCACAAGCTGAGTTTACATTTTATAATCATGTATATGGGAGTTCAAATACTAGTTAATCATATTATACTATAATGAGGAAGAGAGGAACAAGAAGTTGCTCTTGTATAGTGAGCAAGATGATAGAAAAAGACATCAAAAATAAAATGAAAGTGAAGTAGAGGCAAAAAGAGAAAGTAAAATGGGGAAAATGATAGATTTTGACATGAAAAAGAAGCCATTAGAGCCTAATTAATAAGATTATAACATGAACAAGAAGCAAAAACCACTAGACAAGAAAGAGTTAAGTGAAAACAAAGACAAGACAAGTTATTAAATAAGCATGAGGAATAAGAATGAACATAAATTGGATGTAGATAAAGATCATGAAGGTAAAATAAACTAATACAAGAGATAATATGGAGAAAATATATATCTACTATAGTTGGAACACTTTGTGGAGGTAGAAGATTCATGGATAAGGGAGCTAAACAAAGCCAAAAGGAAAAAATGCAAGAGTTTGTCAAGGAAAAGGGAATAAAAAAGGATGAACATAAAATAATAAAGTATGAAGGAACCTTAAAGGATAAATTTTAAGGTAGGAAAGAAAGATGGAGGCTCAAGTTTTCTCCCTCTTGGGGTGTATGATGCAGGAGCATCAACCTAAAATATGTCATTTTTGTGTTATGGTTAATAAGAGGTCAAATCTGGTCAAAGTATGATGTCAATGAGTGTAAGGGACCTTATTAGGTCCATTTATGACTTTGAAGTCCATTTTGAGTCATAGGGTTGTGTAAAATAGTTTTAGGTGTTTTCCCTCCAAAACTAGGAATTTGAAAATTCAAATATTTAAAAAGAGCCTAAAAGATCATAACTAAAGTCTAAGGTGGTTGAATAATAAAATATTGGTTCAATAGGGCCATGAAGATTTTTATAAGAGTTTCAATTCATAAATGTATATACTCATGAGGATATAATTCTTGTCTTGATAATATGAAAGGAAACCTCACATTGAGGTAGTTAGAGTAAAGAAGTTGGTGTAACCAACCCAAAACCTACGTTGGAATTGGTGAGTAAAAGTCATTTTGTAGGATTATATGATATATGTGGATAGGGTAGGTATGAGATATCTCTCCAAGAAGATGGATTAGAACTTGGGAATGCAAATTTGTTTGAAAATCCTTAGTAAAGATGATAAATTCCAAATAAGGAAAAAATTTATAATGTTTTGGTGATCCAATGAATAAAAAAGGAAATGAGATTATGTATGTTTGTGTTATTAAACTGTATCAAATTATTGTGCAATATATATTGTCCTTGTAAGGTCCTTAAGGCCCTAGTGTTGATAATATCTTGTAAGATTGCAAGTCGTTATTTGGTGGATGGTGATAATCAAGGAATGGTTGTAGGTCACAACCTTAAAAAGAAGGTATTTGAATCTTTCTCTATTGGTTGGTAAGATGAAATTCATTATGACATACAATTCTATATTTATTGGAGTTACCTAGCATTTATATGGTGTTTATACCTATACAAATGGATAAGTATAGTGACATACCCATGGTTAAGTTTCTCTATACGTTCATATAATTGTAAGGTTATAAATGTCATTTTATTGTTCTTGAGATATAGAATTTTAAGACCTCTCTACCTGTGTAGGGTGAAAGAATCCATAAGATTAGGGTTTTGATTGTAAAATGAGTTTATAATATAAAAGTGTCATGAAAATTTGTAATATGTTCAAATAAAATGTGCTCTAATAGATTACTATGTTTTTAGAGTTGTATAGTACTGATGATATAGATTTTGAAGGACTAAGATGTAACTAGGTAGAGATAGACCTAATATAGGGTTAATTATAATGAATGGAGGTTAGAAAAGGGGTATAATAGTTTAAATAGTTAATTAAACTTAGTGGAAGCATAAAATATCATATAGGGTACTCAAAATAGTGATTATTTCTTCAATAAAGGTGGGAGATTACTCAAATAAGGTAAAATTATGGAAAAAAATGCTGCTATCCAAATAGCCCATTATGGCCTAGAGGTGTAGATTCAAGTGGTGAAGTGTGATCTAGGGGTTTAGGGAGACTAAAATAGATATTTTAAGATAATATTAAATCATTTATTTAGGAATATTTATTCATCAATACCTATAATAAAGGTTGGCATTTGAGACCTAAGTGTTAATAGCCTAACAAGGAGCTAGTGGAAACATGAAGAGAAGTTTGTGAGTCTAAAGAATGGATTGAGATAGTTGATAAAAGTAAGTGTCCTCAAAGAGATTAATTCCATAAATAAGTACTTTTAAGATTAAAATAAATATGAACATGTGTCAAAGATACTATAGATCCCATCAGTCAAAGAGAACGTTTGAACTAAAGATGGAATCTTGAAGAAAAAAAGCAAGTCATTGTGACCAGTTGTGTTTAGCATCAGATGGTGATGTGAGTGAGAATTATCCAACTATACCTCTAAATGAGAAATAAATGATGTAGATATATCCATATTAAATTTAATGGGCATGAAAGTGACTGAACCTTGTAGGGGACTCTCTAGAGACCCTTCCCATCCACTTGAGGTGTTCCTTATACATATAGGAGGGAAATTAGATTTATTTGACTATTTTATGTGTTTTTAAGTTTATAAGGACTTTAAATAATATAAATCAACTTTGAGAGTGATATCATGACGTTATATAACTCATTATGACTATTCCATGCTTCATCAAAACTCCTAAGTATTTCTACAAGCAACTTTATCTTAGCCAGTCCAAACTAGCAAAGTAAGCAAGATAGTGAGAAGGGTGAGAACTCCAAATGGATGGAATTTTAAGGTATACCTAAGTAGTATAAATACATATAGGATATTTCCAAGTGTCATTTACCCCCATTTTATGTATTTTCATGATAAAATGAAGCCAAATTTGAGGCCAAGTGTGAATGAAAGAGGAGTTTCTTGGACTGTAAGCAGTGATGACTCATCTATAGAAGAATCTAGTGATTAGGGATGTGGTCAATGCATGATGTAACATGTATATAACCCATAAATCTTAGTGAAATCATGAGATATATCCCTAGTAATTTGTGGGACATTTCAAAAGGGCTAAATGATGAAGGCAATTTTCTTATGTAGAATGAAGAGTCTTACACCACAATTCATGAGTTTCATAACTTTGAGGGCCATTTGTCCTATCAAAATGTGCATGGTATATCTCCTAATTAATTATTTTACATATGTAACTAATCTTCTCATCATGAAAAGTTTTCTTATGACTTTTAGACTTCTATTTTCTTGCTTCTCTCTCAAGTTCTCTAAGTAGCTGCCATTTTTATTAGATTCAACAAAGAGATAAAGAAATGAATTAACTAGTGTACATAAAAAGTACATAGAATCCTATTATATAGGAATAAAATAAATGCCCAAAAATAAGGATGTGGGTGGAACCTAAAAATTAGGTAGCGTGAAATATCTAGGCCTATGTAACCTATTTACCTAAGTGGTTAAAACCACTATAACCACATGCATAGGGATTATACCTTAGAAAATAAGCTAACGTATTAAAATAATATGATAATACCCTCCCTTAATGACTAAACTAGAAACAAGACCAAGTTTGTCCCTAAATTTAATGAGCTTTTCTAAACTAAGTGGTTTGATCATTATATTAGTTGGCTACTCTATAGTGGGGCTATAGAGGAGATTGATGTCTTCATTTGTAACCAAATGTCACATGTAATAATGGTGAACCTCAATGTGTTTGGTACTAGCATAGAATAATAGATTATTCACCACATTCAAAACACTCTAGTTGTCACAAAAAATTGGAGTAGGCTTTAATGACTCAAATTGAATATCCTCCAAGACTTTCTTTATCCACATAGTTTCACAACATACACTAACCACAAATTTATACTCTGCTTTTGTTGAAGATAATGCCATTGTATTTTTTGTCTTTTTCTACCATGAGAAAACTCCTAAACCAAGAGTGAATACATAACATGTATATTTTCTTAAATCTACTAATCCTTCCCAATCAAATTCAAAATATCCTACAATTTCAATATCTATAGATTTCTTATATCGTATGCCAAAGTTAAGAGAACCTTTGACATATCTTAGTACCCATTCTTAATCTAACAAATGTAATTCTTTTAGTTTAGACATGAATCAAGATAGAAAAATCACTACAAAATAAATATCTGGTCTAGTGGTAGTGAGGTAAATGAGATGACCTGCTAGCTATTGATACATTGTTTCATTGACTGGAGGTGATGAAGTGTCAGTTGAAATTTTAGCTCCAACTTCCATAAGTGTGTGAGTTGGATTAAAATACATCATTTTAAACCTTTCCAATAATGATTTGGCATACTTATTATATGGCATGAATGCAACACAATCACCTTTCCAAAACTTAACACCTAAATAGTATTTTAGTAGTCTTAAGTTTGTCATGTCAAAAGTGAAACAAATATCAGCCCTAATTTACTAAATGAGATTAGCACTAATCCCAGTGATGGATATATCATCAACATATATGATAAGAATCAAGATGTCATCACCAAACCCATTTATATAGAGAGTTGGTTTAGAATTACACCTTTTGAAACCAAAATCCCTAAGGGATGAATCTATCTAAATATAATAGACTCAAAGAATCTACTTAAGTCCATACAAGGACTTGATCATCCTACAAACAAGATGTTCCTTACTATGAATGTAAAAACCCTATGGCTGAACCATGTATACTTCCTCTAGATTTCCAATCAAGAAAACACTCTTGACATCCAAACTAAGAAGAAATAACAATAATCAAATGAAAATTTACCATCTTTGTAGTAGGAGCAAAAGTTTCTTCATAATCAACCTCTTCCTCTTGTGCATAAATTTTTGCAACAAGTCTAGATTTGTGTTTGTCCAAGGAACCATTTGTTTTGCATTTTACCTTGTAAATCCATTTACAACAAATAGATTTATTTCTTGGTAGTAGCTCTATGAGCTCCCAAGTCTTGTTTTTAATCAAGGAATCATATTCCAATTACATGATTGATTCCAACTCATGCTTCCCTTTGGCCTTTGAAAAATAATTTGGCTCAAATAAATGTGAAATAGAATTTGTTAGAGCAAAATTGTCATGCTCACCTCTATTACCAAACTGCTTTCCTGATTTCAATCTTCTTCTTTCCACACTTTGTGTCAAGTCTCCTTCCTTTAGTGCTTCTATTATGGTAGAATACTACTTTGGATACTTTGGTTATTATACGATAACCTCACAATGACTTGCAACAATTCCCTCCCTAGAATGTGATTCCATTAATGAACTAGAATCTTGCTGAACTTTCACACCACAAATTATAATATAATCATTAGAAGAAAATAATGACTCAATATCTAAAATTATACCAGTTTATATGAAGTATGGCATCTATTCATTTATTATGACATCTTTATTTACCAAAACTTTGTTAGTATAAACATCAAGTAATATGTAGGCCTTTGATTGGTCACTATACCCAACAAACATGTATGATTTTATTTTCACGTCCAAGTCACTTCTCTTTTGAATAGGAATAACTACAAAAGCTACACAAATAAAAGAATTAAAAGAACTTACATTTGGACTTTGACCTAACCAAGCCTCCTCTGAATTCATAATCTCCAATGATTTTAGAGGACTTCTATTGAGGATGTACATTTCCATATTCACTACTTCTACCCAATATCTATATGGGAAATTTCTATTTTGGACCATATGTCCATCACCATCCTATTTCACCTTTCCATAACTTCATTTTGTTACAGAGTGTAAGGGGTAATGTACTATCTGTGTATGCCTTTAGTGGCATAAAAATCCTTAAACTATTTTGAAATGAACTCACCCCCATTATCTATTCTAAGATATTTCATTGACTATCCCACCTATTTTTCAACCATAGCTTTCCAAGTATGGAAGTTAGAAAAACAATCATATTTTTTCACTAGAAAGTATACCCACTTTTTCCTAAAAAAATAATTGACTAGAAATAGAAAATAATGATCTCCAGAAGAGGTAGGTATCTGCGTTAGACTGTGCAAATCTACATGTACTAAATCTAATACTCCCTTAGCTCTCGAAGCTTTACCAACATCAAATGAATGCCTAACTTACTTTCCTAGCTAACATCCAATACATACATGATGACTATCTTCGATATAAATAATCCCCTTAACCATCTTAGTCTTTCTCAATGTATTCAAATACTAGAAATTCCAATGCCCATAGATTTCATGCTGTAGTGAACTTGTGCTATCAACCACTGTAAGTGTACTTATATTTAACCTCTATGGAGCTTCAATCTTATATAAGCCTTTCTCATCAATCCTAATAGCAATAATTTTGTTATCTCTGGTAGTGACTAAAGATTATTGTTTTTGAAATTTTACAACAAAATTAGATTTTACAGTGATCTCACTAATTGAAAGTAGATTTCTATTCATATCAAGTACATACCTAACATTCTTGAATGTATACCAAATTCCATCATAAAAACTAATCTAAACATTACCATATCCCTTCACAAAATGAGTTCTACCATGTCTCAAAGATACAAATTCATTACTACTATCATTTTCAACAAAATCCACATACCAGTCCTTATGGCATGTATAATGGTGAGATGCCCCTGAATCAAAGTACCAAGCTTGATAGATCATAAAATTACCATTGGAATCCATGAAAGAAAAATCAGGTGATGTTTCCTCACTTTAATGTTTAGCTATATTCACATGATGAGCTTTTTTTCTAGGGTTAGCCATATCTTGTTATATTTTCCTATAATTTTTGTTAAGATGACCAGGTTGTTTATAGTAAAAATATTTCCACTTAGATCTCTTATTAGAACCACTTACTTGTGAAGTTTATATTAGAGAACTAGTAGTTTTACCAAACTGTTTACCTTTTCCCTTGATGAAGAATGCACTCTCTATGGAAGTATATGTAGACAACATTGTCTGCTCCTACTATTCTACAATATTAATGTGGATAAATTTTCAAAGTCCAAAGTATGTGTCTTAGTAATAATGTTTAAGGACTCTACAAATGAGTCAAATGAAGGTGGAAGATTTTGCATACCCAGAGCAATCATATCTTGCTCGTCAACAAGATTATGCACAACCTTCAACTGATCACTGATGTCCTTGATCTATAAAAAAACTCACAAATAGAGCCACCTTCATGCATCTTAGTTGAAAATAATAAATTCTTAAAATATAATACCCTATCGGCTTCATAAGCCTGATATTTAGAATTAAGATTAGTCCATAAATTTGATGCATTGGTCACATTTCTGACCTTTGAGATTAAATTATATACTACTCATAGTTTTAACAAAATAAGAGCCTCATGATGACATTCATCATAGTCATCATTATTATTGGTATTCCTTTGCTCTTTACCAAGCACTATTTGATCAAGATTCTGATATTCATATATCATCAAAACTTTGTGACTCCACAAAATAAAATTTTTGCCTATCAACTTTTGTGAATCTAGCAACAAGAGGTGTTATAAACTAGCCCTTTTAACCTAGTTTTTCCCAAAAGTTTAAAATACCTAAAAAAATATAATGAATTTACACAAAATTCCTCCTACCCACTGATTCAAATAAAAAACTAGTCAATACCTCTAGTTTTTAGCAAAAAAACTCAACACCATCTGAGAAAATTTTAAACATTCCATCTTTAAAAATACTAAAAAATAGACAAAAAAAATTAAATCGAGAGATCTATAACTTGAATTTCAAAAATTTATTCTTGATCAACATTAAAATACAAAACCCAAAAAATGGTGAAATTTTCAATTGATTTTGCTTTATAGTTATCTCCCAACACAATTAAATGTGTTTCTTTGGGCGAAACCTTTGGTAAAAATTATTTTCTAAAGTTTGAAAAAATAAATTTTTTTTCCAATAGAAAAAACATTCACCTTATTTATGATTGGATGGATTAAAAATTATCATAAAATTTTTCATGAAATAAATCAACCAAACAAAAATGACCTATGCAAATTGGCCAAAACTTCAGATGCATATTTTAGACAAACTACTCAGCCAAAATAGATGTCATCAAATCCAATGAGCTTATCTTAGAAAATAAGAATTTTTAAATCCCTCACATGCCAAAAATAGTGCCCAAATGAAAATTTGGTCTCCTCCCCAAACCGTATGGAAATGACCAACCAAAAAACTTCAAATGCAATTTTTGGACAAAATACTTAGTAGCATTTAATTTCATCTAATCTAGTAGATTAATTTCAGGCCAGAGAATTTTATAGAAATGAGAATCATAAAAAATAGTGTTTAAATATTTTTTTTGAATTTTCCTCCAAGTTAAATGCTTGGTCACAAGAAAAAAATAAATTTCTTCCTCTCACAGCTCTCCACCAGGTGCTTCACGCTCCTCCCTAACAAGACCGCCATCTCTTGCTCCATAGGCTTCCTCCCAAGCTTCCTAAACTGTAAGCTTTGATTACCATATTAGATTCAACAATAGATGAAGAAATGAGTTAATAAGTGTATATAAACAATACATAGAAACCTATTACATAGGTATAAAATAAACACTTGAAAAATAAGAAGGTTGGTGGAACCACAAGCATTGAGTAGCGTAATATAGCTAGGCCCATGTAACCTATTTACCTAAGTGATTAAACCACTATAACCACATTCATAGGGACTATACCTTAGTAAATATCCTAAGGTATTACAATAATATGCTAATATTTTGGACTTTGTAATCCAATACCACACCATGTATGGTGAATCCCTGCTCGAATGACATTGTATTTTTCCTTTGAACATTAATGCAAGTCTAGTTTTGAGTTCATGAATAATTGTCTAAGAGTGAAAGTTATGTATGGTGATGCAAAGTGATAATTATCTATCCTTTCTTCCCTTATCCTTTCATGTTTGTATAAGATTTCCTATTCTAATAGGTCATATAGATAGTAGTCATGTGTTAGGATCCTTTCAAGTGTATTATTATCCTTAGAGTGTGTAATCTACCCTCTGGTTCATTTACCTTTTGTTTCTTCATACATCTCACCTCATTATTAAAACACTCATGTTATAAATCTTTTAGGACTTAGGAACTAGTTTGTATTCTTTGATTCTTAGTAAATAAAGTATGGTGGTCATGTGGAAGACATTTTAGTGTATCACCCCCTTATAATAGGTTCATTTCATGCAACCTCTAACTCTTTTCCCCACAAGCAAGCACTAGTTAAGTGATAAGAATTCCAAGACATATTTAGGGAGATAGCCCTTAAATCTAGAGCCTCACTTCCACTATAGGTACACATACATACATGAAAGTGTTCCCATGTTACCCAAATCTAGAAAAGGCTTAAACACCCTCTTCTAGGCTACTATATTTGGTGATAAAAGTTTTGGCATGCCTGATGGGACCATTGTCTTCAAGATAACTTATTAACATTAGTCTTAACAACATGAGATACAAATTGGTGTGCTAATTAACATTTAGTGACTCCATCAAGGTAAATCTAGTTAAAAGTAATTATTTTATCATAAACTTGTTATAATAATTCATGGTTCTCACTAGGTCATCATCTAGTAGAGTGTTTAACCCCATTAATCCACCTCTTCAGCCTAAACTTCCTCTTGAAGTTTAATATCCTCATCATAATCTACCCCTTGAGGACCAAGATGATTGTTCTATCCAAGGAAGCCAAGAGAGTGAAGAGGTTGAATAAATTGAAGATCTTGAAGAAAACATGGCTAGACCTCATGTTTTCCCTAACTTCAATATTGAAAATCCAATTCAAATTAAATAATATGATGTCATTCCTCTTAATGACACAAAATGTGTGCCCAAATTCAATGGTGAGAGTCATGTTACACCTAGTGAACACATTATGGATATCTCTAACTTTTTTATCTTTCACAATGTCACTCAAGATAACATTGCCACTAGAATTCTTACCATGTCCCTTAAAGGGAAAGCTCTTGTTTGGTATAGGACTCTAGAAGGTGGATGCATCACATCATGGGATTATTTTGGAGTGTTGTTAACATAAATATTTTGAAATGAAAGTGACTGTACCTCTCTCATACATCAGATCAATGTGATCAAAAGAGGATCTAAAAAAATAATGCATGAATTCAATGAGAGGCTTTGAAATACTTGGTGTAGATTGCCTCCTCCCATGAGGCCACCTAATAGTTTTGTGTTTCCTACCTACTTCAGAGCCATTAGTACTAAAATTTCTATCATGCTTTGATCCATAGGAGTTCCATTCTTTTGGAAGCACATTAACTTGTTATCAAAATTGAGAATGGTCTCATCCAAGAAAGAATTTTGCCTCCTAAAGTGTCTATGCCTCCATTGTATCATTCTTATAATAATACTCCAAATTTTTCTCAAGTTCTCAATGCTAACACTAAGATTAGATTTTTTCTTAAGAAGGCAAAAAATGATGTTGATTAGCAGATAAGGTCTAAGTTCTTTGAGTCATGATGCCAATCTCTAAAATCTCAAAATAGGTAAATAAATATTCATCAAGGTGACCATCAAAATTAATATCCTTATCGTCAACAATATGGAAGAGGAAAAGGTCAATGGTAGCTTAACCCTAACAAGCCTGCTAATGTGTACAATCTTAACTCCATCACCAATACAAGTGAAATGTTACTGATGCATAACAAATTGGTGTAAGGGGAAGATTGGAAACAAGGCCAATTCATGGATGATAATGAAGGTAGAGATAAAGATCTTATTTATCAAGGAGGAGTTACTCCTCTCCTATTAGCTGAAGATGAAGTCATGATGAAAGCAAATGAGGGTTGATAACCCCATGGAGAAAATTTCACCAAATTCTTGGAGGAAGACACTTTATTTTCTCAATCAATGAGCCTCTATTATAAAAAGTAGAAGGGATAATAATAAGGATCTATGAGGTGATAATATCATGCCTACAATCTCATCCAATACTCCTCTAAGGCAACAAAACATGAATGCAAGTGTGACAGTTCAAAAATCTCCTACACCTCCTTCAAGTGAAAATGTGGTAAGGTCTACTCAAGGTGTCTCAATTCCTCATGTTCAAACAAATAATTTTACTCCATGGAATCAAGACAAGGTGAGTACTAATGCCGTAAACATAGTGGATTCCTTAAAAAGTTCCAAAGCATTAATCTCTTTGTGAGATGTCATCCATATGCTTGACCAAAAAGAGTTGTTACAAAATAAATTATCCACTATTTCTACTAATCCCTCATATTAAAGTCAAGGTCATAGTCATGTTGTCCTTGAAAATGTACCTAATACCATTTTTTAACCATTTATTATGGATTAAAAACCTCAACTATTCTATCTCACTCTCGTAGTGGGTGATAAGTTGGTCCACAATTTCATAGTTGATAGTGAAGCCTCTACATCAGTCATGCCCAAAGTTGTAGATGACACGTTGGGCCTAAAATATGAGTCTCATATAAAATGATTTATCCAACTACATGGTACACCTACTAAGCTAATACATTTGATAAAAAAATTGAAGGTTTTCTTGCATGATTGTCCTAGCTTTCCTATTCTCCAAGACATAGTTGTTGTTGACCTCCTAGCTCACTTTGAAATATGCCATTCAAGAGAATTTAAAACCAATATTGGTGGCTATCTCTCAGCTAATTAGTATTTCTTGGCCTTTATGAAAAGATATGGGACCAAAGTGACCATTAGAACTCACCCTCATTCAAGGTTTCACATCGAGCCTTATATTGAAACAAGATCTAACTTGAATTGTGTGATCAATGAGGAGGAGCCTAATGTGGATGATGGATCTTCTAAAATTGAAGGGTTTTTTTTTTTGGATGAATATGGTGTAGATACATATGAACATGATCTTTATGCATACTTTAAGAAAACTAACCTTAGGACTTATATCATGCATAAAGAGCCATTTAAAGGAGTTGAGTTAAGTGTCAAACACTCTCATGATGCCAAAGGTAACTATATGGTTCATGAGTATGATGATCATAGGTTGATGAATCTAATTGAGCACCATAGTGTAAAAAATGATGTATTTATTCCCTCCATTGATGATGATGCTTTGGATGATGACACTCATGAGGTGAATGAGAATGACTTGTTGCAAATGTTTGATGTCATATGTCATGAGTTTGATCAACTTGTTAATGTTATTTCCCATCTCAAGAAGTCTACATCTAATTTGGTTAATTCCTCTAACAAACATGATGTTGGGTGTCTCAATAAGTATGTATAAAATTATCATGTAGGGTAAGTTTCCCTTTTCTCCAAGAGATTCAATATCTAATGTCAACATTGCTAATGATACTAATGATAATGTTGAAAAGTATTCAATCAAACATAAATATGGTGGTCATTATATTGATCAAGAATCTATTATCATGAAGTAATTTGATGATGTTAGTGTCCAAGAAGTTATAGGCATGGATAATGAGGTTAAGGCATAAGTTGATGTGCCTCAAGAACCATCAGGAGTCCCACCTGATGTTGAGTCAGATCCAAAGGTATTAGATCATGAAGAAGAGGATCTTGATGCTTTCAAACATCAAGCACTTCCTATCATATAAGAAGACAAGGTTGAAAATATTATCATACACTCTAATCTACACTTTTTGGAGAACATCAATTGGATATGATGGAGATCACAATAGTTTCAGACCCAAAAAATGTTCTTTGAGAACAATAAATATCATCCATAAAGGTCCCAAATAGTTCACTTGTAGAACTAAGAAGATTAAAAGGTGGTAGGCTTCATAACCACACATATATGCAAGTGATTGTTAAGGAACATGTTCTTCATGCTAGGCTGACATCATGGAGTGACATAGATGCAAAGGGGATCATATTTCACACTATTTTATGTATGAGTAGTTGTTTCACCTCAAGAGTGAGGTTTGTAAGTAGTAGAATATATGTGTGTGTGTGTGTTTTCTTTTAGTTGTGTTGTGTTCCATAAGTGTTCTAGTGAACACATGTGTGTGTATTTTGTGTGTATTTCCTTATGTTTTGTGTGTTTTCAAAGGTAATTTGTGTGTCAAACACATGTACGTGTGAATCCATGGCCCAATGGACAAGATTAGGCAACTGTTCTTAGCATAGCAATCATACCACCCTTTGGAAATCACCAATAATGTTGACCATTTTGACCACAAGTCAAAATGGGTCAAGCCCTCTATAGTCAAAAACTTAGATACATGTATAATATAATGTTATAGGATGTATTTAATGTCATATCATATGCTTTTAGCCTTTATCATGGTCTAATTAACCTATATGTCATTTTGAGTCACCTAGGGGTCATTTTGGGGTCTTAAATGAAAGTGGCATGGATTTCAAGGTGTCTAAAGTTCCTATTCTTCTTTCCAATGTCAAATTTTTTATATTACATGTTAGTAATATTATTCCATTTGAAACATGTAGGTTCTCTAACTGAAAATAAAGAAAACAACTGAAAAAGGAGTTTATAACTTTTATGGCCTATAGAGGAGTGTGGCACATCTAAAAACATTTTGTATGACTCTTAAACTTCCCTAGAATCATCTTAGTGATTTACATGCTTTGTAAGTTCTAAAAATAGTCAGAAACCATTTTGGTCCTTCATCACCCTTCTAGACATGCATAACTAGTCAATAGGTTTGTGCTTAATACAACCAATAGAAGAAGTTTCATACCAAATGATTTTAGGGGGTAATAGTATAATCAGTCCATTTCATTTTCATAACAATAATTCAAATATTGGTCACTTGTGATTTATGAACTATTCTTTACAAGTTGACTATATTTTTCTTCTTTTTAAACCCCATACCTTGTAGGTTTCCTTCTCATGTGGATAGACCCATACAATCAAACTATTGAGATTACTTAAAGAGTATTTTAAATCCTTCATCTAATGTTTCCCATACTTTTTTTCATGTTTCAAAGTGTTTTTTTAGGCAAATAATCTCAAGTTATAGGTAAAGACGCCTTTTTATGTTGTAGATAGGTTTCCACCACTTCTAATGTCTTCATGTATTGGTAATGGTGTCAAAGGATGGTGATAGGGTTATATTAATTTTTATAATCCCATCCTAGTCCCTTCTCAATTTAATTTTAGCACCAAAATAATAATCATGGAGTGGAAACCAAGAGATATGCCATGCAATTAGTTTACTCAATGACTATCATACATAGTCAACTAAGTGATTTGTGTAAGGCTATGAAACACATCCATGGAATTGTGTTCCTAAGTTGTTGAACATACCCTATTGAATAATCAATCAAATTAATCTCTCAAAAATGGTATATAACCAGTTGTGACAAATAGACCTCTTATACAACCAAGCATCCTACAAAAGGTGCATTCACAGTCATGGTGAGTTACGTGTAATGAAGTTCTGTATCATAATCATGGAGAAGTAATGAAGAGATCATAGGTGGTAATGATGCTCTTAAAACGTTAAAAAATAAGTAAAGCCTGAGGTGTCATAATAGAGATCATGAGAAGATAAGTTCCAATATACACTCAGTCTTCCATCATTAATGAATGTACACAAGAGTTTCTTAGGAGAACATCATGTTGGAATGAGAGACTAAGAGTAAATTTGGAGATATTGTGAGGGTCTGAAATTTATTACAAGTATATATATCTTGCACACTACCTAAATTACTACTCATTTCCTTCACACATGCAAAAGTTCACCTTCAAGTTGCACCATAGAGAGATGATAACACTTAATGGAGGAAATTGGACATGGTGAAACCCTTATTGAGGTCTTAGTGTGTTGTATAGATTGAATCGTAAATATTTTGAATGCTATGTTGGTAGGTAAGGTTGAAAATTACTTTCAAAGGTAATAATAGTGGATTTAGGGATCAAATTCTTAAAACATAAAAATAGAGCACCTAGCCATTTTGTTGAGCTCATATGACAAAGTTACTAAGGGTCTTGACCAATCTAGATACAGTCATACTATATCCATATCATAGGATTCCAACTTGAAAAAGGAATAGATTAATCTAGTCATTTTGTTTTCTTACTAGAAAGGCCCAAAGATGTACCTTTGAGCATTGAATTCAGACAGTGACATCTACAAGATTTGAGCTCTAAAGAGACCTATTCATCCAAAGTTATAGTATTGAACCATGCCTACATGACTTAATGGTTCTAGATAGTTGAAAATAATATTTATGATCTAAAGGTCATTTAAATAGGATGATATGTAGAGTTTTGAGCCCCATAGACAACTACATGTGTCTTCTTCTTTGAAGCTACCCACCTACAGCTAAGGGCAAACTCCTATATCATCCATGATAAGGACTTAATCATAGAAAAACCAAAATTAGTTGATTTAAGATGATCATAAATGAATTAGATCATACCAAATTGATGTGACACATATTAGAAATGAAATCTATGCCTATAGGATCCTACTTGTTCTAACACAATCAACTATAGTTGACTGTAGGTAACCGTGGGTTGAGGAGTGATGTTTTGATGTTGACATAGCTTAATTATGAGATAAATAAGTTAAAAAAAATGTCTAATGACCTTAGGATAATCTAAGGAGGAATATAAACATTACATTCAAGCTTAAACCATGCAGGTATCACCTAAAAGTATGGTGCCTTGAAGCAAAACACAATCAAGAAATTGTACTCAGTCTAGGCCAATCAAGGTAAGGTGTAAACAATGCAGAGTTTGAAAAAATTTAGATGATTTACATAATTTAAATATAATAAAATATATTTAATAACACCTCATAAAATCTCATGGTGGATACAAAGTAGAGAGAGGGCTCTAATGATGCAACACACAATCTATATCCTAAACCCTACACATAATCCCCATCATCATAGTTTGTCATGGGTCTTGTAAGAGTTAAAGGGTAAAATGAGGTGATCAAGGGTTAAAAACTTATACATAATGTATATATAATTTGGATAATCCCATCAAACTTCCATTTTTTCAAAATAAATAAGGTAATTACCCTCTATTTTTTCTTAGATAGAGGGTACTTCCCTAAGATACAAACCCTGCAGTCTTAGAGAATGGAGATAAGGGGATGAGATAAGGGATCATCAAAACTTTTAAGGAGCTTTGGAAGGTTTAATTACACCTAAAAAAACATGAAAAACCATGAATATAGGTAATAATCTCAATACAATGGTCTTGACCTTTAAGGATGTAAATAGGCCTATTAGGTAGGTTTAAGGCCTAAAGCCCAAATGGGAGGTCAGTTTCACTTATAACCTTAGGTGGAAAATCCAATGGATTAGGAAATGTTTTTGGGGGTATTTCATATGTCTATAATATTATAATATATATATATATATATATATATATATATATATATATATATATATATAATTCCATATGATTGTCCTTAGAGTGTGCAATATTCCCTCTAATTCATTTTCCTTATGTTGTTTCATACACCTCAACTCTATATTAAAACAATTGAGTTAGAAACATTCTAGGACTTAGAAACTAGTTTGTATGCTTTGATTATTAGTTAATAAATTATTATACTCATGTGGAAGACATTGTGGTACATAACCCCATTATAGTAAGTTCATTTCATGCAAAATTTAACTCTTTTCCCATAAACAAGCACTAGTTAAGTGATAAGCATTCCAAGACACATTCAGGGAGGTAGCCCTTAAATCTAGAGGCTCACTTCCACTATAGGTAAACCCACATACCTAGAAGTGTTTCCATGTTTCCCAAATATGGAAGAGGCTTAAATACCCTCTTCTAGGCTAAAAGATTTGGTGACAACAATTACAAAAACAAGAATTCTCTTACATGACCAAATTCAATGTGTGGGTGATAGTTGTATTAGTTAATATGACTCTTGACTTCATGAATTAGACATATAATGAATTAAAACACATTTTACAAGACTTATTAGCCATTTTAAACCAACATTATCTCATATAACCACCTTATACCATGATTATGGTCACTCTTGACTTAGTTCTAATATTTGAATTTTCAAATTATCATTTTTGGAGGGAAAACTCTAAACACCTATCAAACTCACTCCTATGACTATTGATGAATCTAAGACAAAATAAATATCATATAGGATCCTTCAAACTCATGTATACCCCAAAATTTATCATCTATGAATCTTTTAACTAGCATATGAGTCTTCAAGACTAAAATTAGTTTTGATGGTTAGATGCTCTTGCATCATATTTCCAGGGAGGGAGTAAATTGAGTGCCATCTTCTTTCTTACCTTCAAATGAATAGTATTTGAGGATCTTCCATGCTCACTTGTCTGTTGCTTTTCCTTTCTTTCTCTTTTTTATTCATGATGCTTTTGAATTTTTGTTTCTTTTCCTTGTCTATCTTCTTTGTCAATGCATCCTCTACCTCTATCAAGTGTACTAGTTGATATAAATTTGTGTTTGTTGCATGTTCTAAATTTTATAAGTCAATTTGTCATTTATCATCCTCTACTACAAACAAATGGTTCTTATTATTTTTTATTGCTCTTACTCTATGGCATTCTTATTCATTATTCTCATTTGGTACTTGCTTCTTTAGGTGTCTTGGATTTTTGTAAATGTTGTTTCCTTACTCTGATGGTGTCATAGGCATCTCTATCTTTATAATTTTCTCAAATAAACCCTTCTTTGATACCTATTATTCACACTTATTCACTTCTTGACATGGATTCACACAACCTTGTTCATCTTGAAATAAAAACCTCTTGTCCAATCCATATTGTTGACCAAAATTTTGCCCTTTCAAGCCAAAATTGAGCACCCCTTTTTGAAAACTTAGCTACCTAAGTCTATACCTTCGGCCTAACCAGTATGTAGATTTTATTTGGAAGAAGTGTTCTTTGACAAAGCCCACAACAAATGTACAAGTCTAATTATTTTAGGAAGTTTAGTTTTGGTCTTTTGTTAAGCCTTTTCATAGTGATCCTTTTGAGCCTTTTGTTTTTGACTAAGTGTTATTCATTTTGGACTTTTCATTTGGCGAAGTGCCAAATTCTTTTAGAAAATTTGTTTGAGATATATTTTTTGAAGCAAAATTTTCAACTTTTCTAAAGGAATTGTTTCAGACATTTTTTCAAAAAAAAATTTTATGAAGGGCATTTCAATTTTTTTGAAAGGCACTTGCAACTTTTCCAAAGGGGTCTTTTTTAGATTGCTAAAGGGACACTCACAACTTTTCCAAAGGGGTATTTTTCAAAATTTCAAAGGGTAATTTTAGAATCCTGAAGGTCCACTTAAAACAAACCCAAAGGAACATTTAAAAGAATGAAATGATCCATTTTCAAAAGCTGAAAGGCCATTCGATAGACCAAAGAAATTAATGTTGAAAAAAGAAATGACTGAATTCTCTCGAGAGAAAATCTTGAAACAAAAATTCTAAAGGAATTTGTTTAATAAAATTGTCTATAAAAATGGTCAAAAGCAAAAACCCTGAAGGAAAAGACTTGATAGAAAGAGGTGGATTGTTTTTTTGAGAAAAGTGCCAAGAAAAAAAGTATGAAGAGGAAAAGTGCCAAAACAAATAAATCATGGGAAAAATGAGTCTAAGGAATGAATTTTTTTTGGGAAGATTCTCCAAGGGAAACAAGAACACAAGAAGTTTGAAGAAAATACCTGAAGGATGACAACCCACAAAATGTCAACTTTAAACTATGGAAAACAACCATTGGTGTCAAAAGGCTTGACAAGAACCTGAAGATGAGTATAAAGGTAATAAATGGAAATTATAAGTAAGGCATTTGGTTCAATTGTAACTTCTTCAATTATAGTTGATTCAATTGTAACTGAGGTGTTTGGTTCAATTGTAACTTATTCAACTGTTACTGATTCAATTATAACTAAGGCATTTGGTTAAATAATAAATTATTCATTTGTAATTGATTCATTTGACGACATGGCATATCTCACCCACCTCTCTCCCACATGCAAATGTAATTTTTTTATCTCAAGATGACACATTTCCAAGTGACCCTTAGACTTCCTTTGCTCGCTCCACCTCTCAAAGGTATAAATATGCATTCTCTTGCCTCATTTGAGTAGCCTTCATTGATTATTGGGAAAATGCTAGCTAGATTTGTACTTGAAAGACTCTTGAAGAAATAATACAAGTTATTTTTCCACTCACATGTTGTACTATTGAGTGATGACTTGAATCTTGTTAGACTAGTCTAGTGAAAGATTATCTTTTCTAGCTTGTACTCTTGATGGTCTACCAATGTGTAGAAACAGTGTCATTACATGTCCTTGTTAGTATTATTTTATAAGTGTATAGACATTTTATAAGTAGTCTATGACTATATTTCCTTCTTGGAATCATCCATTACTCTCCTAAATGTTGAATGCCTTCTTGAATCTAACATGTGAAACACTGATGTGACAACACATAAGGAGTTGTGAGTTTTGTGTGAGAAAAGCTATGTTGGTCTTTAAGTAGCATATTCTCAGTCAGATAGGAGGAGAAAAACATTGATGCATCACCTTTTTTTTCTTAGTTATTTTCTTGAACCCTTTTCATACATGAATTGATAGATTAGAGAGAGATTTCAAGGTGCATCAAGGGGAGCTAGCCCCTTATCTACCATAGCAAGAGAGATGACTCCATTTTTCCACTTAGATGATTAGAGCTGAGCATATCCTTAGGGGTGTGAATCTAAGTGTCAACAATTTTTGGCACACTCAGTGGGACTTCTAAGTCCTACAATATTGTTTAAGGTTGGTGCTGGTCTTGACATAATTGAAGATGAAAGAAAGATCTACATTCAGTACCTAGCGACTCCATTGAAAAATTCATGTATTTGGTTGATGATTAGTCCTTTTTTCCATGCCAAAGGTGAAAACTAGATCTTCTACTAAAGATATACCTTTCAAGTTTGTGCAACTACCTTCATATTCCACCAAAAGATTTAGGTTTGTAAACACTCATCCTTACAAAAGAGATTTTGTGTTTAAAGATTCTAAGTTTTTGTTACATTCCATTCCTAATATCCATAATGATCATTCCAAGAAGTCTATAAGATAAACTTCTGTGCCTTTCACCAGGGCATCTCCTTTGCATCTTGCCCAATATGATCAAATTATAGTATCAACCCTCAAAAGTGTCCCATATTTTAGTGGGGATGGTCCTATTACTACCATTGAACACATTAAGAATATAGAAAACTTTTTAAATATACCTAAGAAAATTTATCTATTAGGTTGTTGGCCTTGTCTTTCAAAATAAAGGTTTTGGACTGGTATGGGACTCTACCTGTAAATTCTGTTGGCTCATGGGATGAGTTTGGGGATTTATTGACTAATAGGGTTGGGCAAAAGAGTGATCACCTATCTCTAGCTGAGTAATTGACCACAATAAATATGGAACCACATGATTTTATTTCAGATTTTAATACTATATTTCAAAAAACATGGGATAA
This sequence comes from Torreya grandis, assembly GCA_037957365.1. Classification (NCBI taxonomy): domain Eukaryota; kingdom Viridiplantae; phylum Streptophyta; class Pinopsida; order Cupressales; family Taxaceae; genus Torreya; species Torreya grandis. The sequence goes on from JARHVA010000110.1 coordinate 3,534,772, forward strand.
GATCCTAGCTCTTGTGAGACCTACTCCAAACCAGGCAATTTTGTACTACCTAAAAGTGTTGAATAGTGACATTGACATGATGATTCAATCTATGGGTAGAAATACATTTATTGCTACCTATGAAATAGCCATTAATTATAATAATTATCTTCTCCAAGTGGGAAATATATTCCCTATGCCTCTAATGCCACTATTCCCTTATTTGCATTCTCCTAGTCAAGGTACATTGCCCACTTTAGCCCCTTTGCCTAATAACGAAAGGCATGTCATTTCTAATTTAAATGAAATAAATGAAGTTAAAAGCTTGATTCAAAGTGTTACAAATGAGTTATTTACCCTAAAGAGACAACAAGCTCAATGTTATAGGCCATATCAAACATACAATCAATTTGGGTAAACAAGTAGACTTCCTTTCCAAAACAATGAACAATGACAAGGCCAAATCACCCATGTCAAGAGTTATCAAAGATATAATCCTAGTGATCCATCATACTCCAAATACCTTGTCCCCACTCAAAATAACTTGTTCTAGGAATATCCCAACTATCCATCTTTTGAACATGATCAAGAGCAAGTGACTTATGCTAATGAAATACACAATCAAGGCATGGTAATGCAAGGCAACCAATATTTTCAAGCTTGAAATTTTGAAGGATAAATGCAAGGTGGGGTAGAAAATGGAAAATTTTAGACTGATGATACCATCATAAATCATTTATAGGGTGAGTTTTGTGCCATTAATTATGTGAGGAATACAAGCAATCAGAATACTAGTGTTGCCTCTAATACTAGGTCCAAAAGGAGGACTATTGATGAATCTCAAGGAGCCAATCAAGGACCTATTATGAATCCTAAATCATATCCTATGATAATCTGGTCTAATACACCTCCCAAAATATAATAAAATTATAGGATTCCAAATTTTAGGCCAGTTGATACAACTCTACCTCCACAAGCTACATCATAAGGTGCCAATGTTCATGAAGAGAACCCCAAGGTGAGTAATCATTGCATCAATGTGGTGGACCAAATGAAGAAGCTTCATATGAACATCTAATTTTGGGATGTTATAGCATTACATGGGTAGAAATATATAGTACAAAAGTAATTTCATGGATTAGGTATACAAGCTGGCCCATCTAGAAATGACAATGTGGTTTTGGTCATGGAACTCAATCTATAGATGGTCAAATGAATAAAGATGGTAAGAATCCTCATTTTTATCTATATATAATAATTTTTTATTTTTTGGTTCATAATTACATCATATATAGTGGAGAAAACACATTAGTTATGCCCAAATGTATAGAAGATAAGCTACACCTCAAGTATGAGCTAATGACTAAAGGAGTTTTACAATTAAATGGATTACCAAACAAGACTTTGGGGGTATTTAAAGGTTTAAAATTGATCCTTCATGATTTTAATAATTTTTAAATTCCTCATGATGTTGTGGTGGTATAGTTAACTCCCAATTTTTCTCTTTGCTCATCAAGAGACTTCACATTCAAGATAGGTGGATAATTGGTAGCCAATTGGTCCTACACGGTGTTTAGGATAAAGTATGGAACTAAAGTGAAGATTTAGTTAGATCCTACTAATAGAGATCACTTAGAACATTAATCACCTAAGGTTTAAAATGTTAATTATGCTATGATTGATGAAGAGAAAATTCATATTGACCAATCTCCATCATCTTTCCTTGAGGGAGTTTCTGATTTGTTCCTAGATGAGTGGGGAGATGACAACTATGAGCATGATCCTTACAAGTTTATTGAAAAATATGGATTTAGAGTATATTATATACATGATAAAAAATATTTCATGCCTAATTTGATGAAGTCAAGTGAGGATGTGAATGGCTTGTGACAGCTTTTCTTTGATGGGTCTAAAAGCAAGATTGGGGCTGGTGGTGGAGCAATGTTAGTTTCACCCTTAAAGGAAAGGTATTTTTAAACTTTTAGATTCCACATCTCTTTAACTTGTAATTTATAAAAATATTAATCCTTTATTCATGTCCTTAAATGGGTTAGGAAAATAGGTGTCAAATAATTGCAAGTGTTTGGTGATAGTGAACTTGTCAGGGTAGAGGGTAGAATTTGACAAAAAAATCTTTGATTAAGTATTATAAGCATAGAGTGTGGGATATTATGGAATATTTCAAAGCCTTTAACATCACTACTATTTCAAGAGAAGATAACAAGCATGTTGATAGGTTGGCAACAATTGGAGCTCAATTTGATGTTCCAAAAGGGATAAAAGAGGACAAGAACCAACCTCATCTAAAAGTGATTGTAAGGCCCTCCATACTAGATAATGTCACTAATTGGTAGGTATTTGATAATGACCAGAAAATATCACTTTTTATATAGGAAGAAGCTAAGTTTTCTTGCAAGAATTAGTCTAAACTACATCAACAATATGGAGAGCATATTGTGCAATTAAAGTCTAACAAGCTTCCTAAAGGCCTAGTCACTCTTGAGAACATATTCAATGATGATGACCAATTTAAGAAAGAGAAGGTAAGAATATCTACCAAGAAGGAAAACTATGAGAAGGTTTAGATTTTCAAATATAAATTTCTTGCACTTAGGAAAGTATGTACTATCAAAGAGAAGAATGTTTTCATTGAGTTATGTAAATATTTTTTTGATGTCTTTACATGGGAATATAGTGATTTAAAAGGTTTTGATCTGAATCTAGCTTAGCATAATATAGAGTTAGATGAGAATCCTAATCCCATTAAGTAAAGGCAAAGGCCAATAAATCCCAAGATTGAGCCTCTCATGAGGAAAGAACTCACCAAACTGATTGAGTAAAAAATTATCTTTCCCATTAAGGATTCATCTTGGTTGGCAAACCTAGTTCCTATTAAGAAAAAGAATAGAGAGATAAGGTTGTGTGTTGATTTTAGGGACTTTAATAGAGTGTCTATGAAGGATAATTACACACTCCCTTCCATGGAACAAATCTTGCAAGTTGTGGTTGGTAGATAAAGGTTTTCTCTCCTTGATGGGTATTCTGAGTATAATCAGATTCTGGTTAAAGAATGTGACCAATATAAGATAGCCTTTACTACTAAATGAGGTACATATGCTTATAGTAAAATGAATTTTGGGTTGTCTAATGATGGATATACCTTTCAATGTTTAATGGATATAGATTTCTAAGGACTAAATAATGACATTATGTTGGTGTATCTTGATGACATAACAATTTTTTCCAAGGATGTAAAGACCACTTGAACCACCTAAGGCATATTTTTGAGATGTTTAGAGAGTTTGGGATCTATCTAAACCCAAATAAGTGTGTGCCCATTAATTATGAAGGAAAACTTTTAGGCCACATTATTTCTAAAAAAGGTTTGTCTATTTATCCCAAAAGGGTAAGTGCCATCTTGGCATTGTCTTTACCTAAACATAAGAAAGGTTTGCAAAGTTTCTTTCAAAAGATGAATTTCATAAGGAGATTCATTCCTTATTTTGATAACTTGGTTTGGAAGTCTATGAGATAAGGTACACATATGTTGAGAAATAAGTGCTTTCAGTCATAAGGAGTTTAAAAAAGTTTAGGCATATGGTGTATAACAACAAGATTCATATTTTTGTGCCTCATCCTAGTGTGAAAGACTTTCTATTGAACAAAGATTTGAATGAAAAGAGGGTAGGATGAATCACAAGGGTAATGGAATATGATGTGGAGATCAAAACTACCAAGTTAGTGAAAGGAAAAGGATTATGTGATCATCTCACTTCAGACTTGAAAAAGCAAAAAGAAGCTATTTTGGTATTTCATTATGACTTTGTATCAATTGTACCTTTATCTATGAGAATTTGGACACAAGACATGATCCATTTCCTTCAAACTGGTGAGTGTCCACAAGGTTTTGATAGGGCCAAGAGAAGGTACTTTAGGCTGTAATCCATTCCTTATGTACTTATTGATGGAGTGATATTTAGGAAGGAATTTTTAGGTGTGTTGTTGAGGTGTATTGATTTGGATCAGATTGACAAAATATTACTTGAATTCCATGATGGACCATCTATTGGTCACTTTGCTCCAAAAACCACAGCTACTAAGATTATGAGGGATGCTTACTTTTGTCCTAGCTTGTTTAAAGACACTCACACTTGGGCAAGGAAATTCCAAAAGTGTGCTCTCTTTGATGGTAAACAAAAGATAGCTATCTTGCATCTTAATCCAATCTAGCTTGAGCAACCCTTCATGCAATGGGGTTTGGATTTCATAGGCCTCATCAATCCACCTTATAGTGCTGGTCATAAGTGGCTGTTAATAACCACTAATTATTTTACAAGATGGGTGGAGGTTGTAGTTCTTAAGCAGGATAATGAAAGTTTAGTCCTTGATTTCTATGAAGGTATAGTAAAAAGGTTTGGAGCTCCTTTAACCATAATCTCAAATAATGCCTTAGACTTCCTAGGAGAAATAATAAGTGAATGGGATTTGAAGCATGGCATCTATCTTAGTACTTCCTCCAACTATTACCCTTAAGGGAATGAAATAGTTGAGTCTACAAACAAGAATTTAATCAAGATCATTAAGAGGATAATGGAGGAAAATCAAAGGACTTGGCACACCAAGTTGAAGACAACCCTTTGGGTTGATAGGATCACCCTAAACAGAGCAATTAGGAGTTCAACATATTTACTTGTATATGGAAGGGAAGCTAGTCTTCCTATCTCACTTTAGATACCAGATTTAGGTCTTACCTATCAGTTTTAATTGAAGGAGAATGACAACATGGAGGTCAGGTTATGTGAGTTGATAGAGCTTGAGGAAATAAGAAATCAAGCTATGCACACCATGAAAAATCACCAAGAGCAAATAAATAAGTATTTTGACAAGAAATCCATGCCAAGGAGTTTCAAAGAAGGAGACATTGTCCTAAAATGGGATGAAGATAGGGCCAATCTTGGAAGACACACAAAGTTTTATGTTTTGTGGAGTGGTCTATATGTGATCACATATTACAAACAACACATTGCCTTCCAACTTTCAAAGTTGGATGGAGAGGAGATGTTCATCCCAATCAATGGGATATATCTAAGGCATTATTACTAAGGTTATCCTTTTCCTTTGTACATAGTTTCTTTCTTTCCTTATATTACTTAATTGTTTACGCACATGTGTGAGTTATCTTGGATTTTACTTTGCTTTGTGTATGTTTTTTGTTCTTATTGTGTGTTATGTCTTGTATCATGGGTTTTCCTTCTGTTCTAGTGTGTTGTTAAAGGTTTTGAGTCATGGCCAATGTTTCCTTGTTTGAGTATCCTTAGATGATTCCATGCCCAATAGATTAATTTAGCTACTGGTCTGGTTAGTATAGAAGACATACTACCCCTATGAGTCACCAATTTGTTGACCAAATTTTGGCCCTTTAGGCTAAAATTGAGCACCCCTAGTTGAAAACTTAGCCACTTAAGTCTATACCTTTGGATTAACTAGTATTTAGATTTTATTTGGAAGAAGTGTTCTTTGACAAAGCCCATAATAAATGTACGAGTCTAATTCTCTCATGAAAATTGGTTTTGGTGCTTTTCTAAGCCTTTGCATAGTAATCCTTTCGAGCCTTTTGTTTTTGAATAAGTGTTATTTCTCTTAGATGTTTCATTTGGCGAAGTGCCAAATTCTTTTAGATAATTTTTCTGAGACAAATTTTATGAAGGGCAATTTTCAACTTTTCTAAAGGAATTGTTTTGAACATTTCCAATGGGCACTTCAATTTTTTTGAAAGGCACATGCAAATTTTTTGAAGGGATCTTTTTTAGATTGCCGAAGGGACACTTGCAACCTTTCCAAAGAGGTCTTTTTCAAATTGGTAAAGGGTCATTTTAGAGTCTTGAAGGTCTATTTCAAAGAAACCCAAAGGAACATTTCAAAGAACCAAACAGTCCATTTTCAAAAGCTAAAAGGTCATTCGATAGCCCAAAGAAACTAATGAAGGAAAAAGATCCGAATGAATTCTCTCAAGAGAAAATGTTGAAACAAAAAGTCTAAAGGAATTTGTTCAAGAAAATTGTTTGCAAAAATGGTCAAAATCAAAAAGATCAAAGGAAAAGACCTGATGCAAAGAGTCAAATCAATTCTTTCAAGAAAAGTGCTAAGACAAATGGTTTGAAGAGGAAAAGCACTGAAACAAAGCAACCATGGGAAAAAGGAGTCCGATGAATGAATTTTTATGGAAAGATTATTTGAGGGAAATAATAAGACAATAAGTCCAAAGAAGACAAAAGTATAAATAAAATACCCAAAGGATGATGACCCATAAAACATCAACTTTAAACTGTGAAAAATAGCCATTGGTATCTAAAGGCTTGAACTTGAAGGTGAGTATAAAGGTACCAAATGGCAATTGTAACTGAGGCATTTGGTTCCATTGTAACTTATTCAACTATAGCTGATTCAATTGTAACTGAGGCATTTGATTCAATCATAACTTATTCATTTGTAACTAATTCATTTTGTGACATGGCATAGCTCACCCATCTCTCTCCCACATGCAAATTTAACTATTTCTCTTAAGATGGCACATGTCTAAGTGACCCTTGGACTTCCTTTACTTGCTCCACCTCTCAAATATATAAATATGCATTCTCTTAGCTCATTTGAACATCCTTCATTGGTTATAGGGAAAAATCTAGCCATATTTGTACTCAAAAGACTCTTTAAGAAGTAATACAATTTATTTTTCCACTCACATGATATACTATTGAGTGATGACTTGAATCTTGTTGGTCTAGTCTAGTGAAAGATTGTCTTTTCTAGATTATACTCTTGATGGTCTACCAATGTGCAGAAAGAGTGTCATTATAGGTCCTTGTTAGTATTATTTTATAAGTGTATAGACATTTTAGAAGTAGTCTATGATTGTGTTTACTTATTGGAATAATCCGTTACTCTCCTAAATGTTCAATGCCTTCTTGAATCTAACATGTGAAACATTGATGTGACAACACACAAGGAGCTGTGAGTTTTGTGTGAGACAAGTTGTGTTGGTCTTTAAGTAGCATATTCTCAGTCAAAAAGGAGGAGATAAACATTGGTGCATACCTTTTTTATTTTCTTAGTTGTTTTCTTGAACCCTTTTCATACATGAATTGATAGATTAGAGAGAGATTTAAAGGTGTATCAAGGGGAGCTATCCCTTTATCTAGAGATTTATCTCAATAAAATTATCATCCACAGCTAGAGAGATGACTCCATTGTGCCATTTGGATGAGGAGAGCTAAGCATGTCCTTAAGGGTGTGAATCCACATGTTAACACATATTCATCATATTAAAATGTCATTTGGCATCTTCTTGACTTGAAATCTCTATGAATATCAACAAACAACTCAATTGTAACTTGACCAATTGAATAATTCACCTTGTTGACTTACTCATGCTCCCATTATTTGCTACCTAGTGTGCTTTCTTATGGATTTACTTGCATAACTCTTTGTGCTTCCTTATGCTACTCCATTCTTGATTCTTCTTTGAGCTCATTCATGAGATTCTCTTAGTGTCCTTCACATTCTTACATCCATTTTAATGGACTAGAAAAATCTTCTATAACCTTTGATTCCTCCTCCAACATGAGAGCATCCACCTCTTCACAAACTTCATCAACTTTTAGAACACATTGTTATTCACCTTATTCAAAATTTTATCCTATAACATGTGTAGGATTTTCTTCTTTATTCTCCATCAATGCTTTATTTTTATGTGCACTTCAACTCTCACCTTGATATCCACTTATGTTCATCATCCTTATTTTCCATATTTTATAGTCTTGTTCCACATTCACACTTATTTACTCAAGGAATTCATCATCATACTTGTTATAAAGGACTTTCTTACCTTCCCACATTATTGGGTTCTCTTCATACCTTTCATATTGTTGCCTCATGGATTTAATCAACTACATATTCATCTCTTTGGCTTGGTTTGCTTCAGCCATGTCTTTTATTTAATTCGTGAGTTTGTCATTTTCATCTTTCTCTATGCCTTCTAGAAGTGTACTTGATAGACTATCTTTGTGCAACCATTTCATGTTATTCTCAACACATTTTTTTCCTTGTACTCTCTTGGGCTGAATTTTTCTTCCTACCTTACTTTCTTCTTTCTTCTTGGCTTGATACTCCATCATGCTAGCTTGATGCACCCTACAAATTTCCTTTTCTCTCTTTGTTTTTCAATTTTTTTCTTGCCTTTCATGACCTCTTTCTTGAGGTCTTCCTTCTTCATCACATAACCTATTTTCTTGAACCATTTAGGCATACCATAACCATGCCCTTGTATCACTTTTGAGGGTTTTACCTTTTTCTTCTTTCTTCCAATCTTCATATTAGTTTATTATTCTTCACATGTACAATAATAATCAATATTCAAACATTCATTTACCTCCATATATCAATGTTACAAGGTTATTTCTTCATTGTTGTTTTCACGTCTTCTTGGTCAGCTATATTATCTTCTCGATTAGCTTCCTCTTTTACTTCTACTACAATGCTTGTAAAAGTATCATTAAATTCTTATTTAATATCCTCCTAAGCATGATGAGATGCTTAATTATTAATCATCTTGTCTTCTTCAACTAGTTCTCTTTCTTTATCTTCTTATTTCTTGATTGATCGATGATGTGCTAGACCGATCCTTCATAATATTTAAGGACTTATGTTTGGTATTCATCAAAATTTGGTTTACACCTGCATACACACACTAAAAATCAACATTAGAATATGAAATTAGAGACCACATAATCTCCATGAATGTCTCTTACACATACATTTTTCTCTTCTCTTTGAATTCTCTCTCAAGTGTTTATCTTGTCACTTCTCTCTCCTTATCCTCCTTAATGATAACTCTTTTCTCAATTTCTTTATCTTGTTTCTCTCTTAAAAACTCCTCATCTCTCATGCCTCTATGGGTTGTACCCTCTCTTTTATTTATTTTTATTAAGACACTCATCTTGTGACTTATCTCTCTCTTAAGTAGCTCTAATGGTCACGTCACCCTTTTTGTTACATGAGAGCCAAGACATTGGATTCCTTGACCCTTTAAGAGCTTCATCATGAGCTTTACCTTCTCAATACTCTACCCCATATATATTATCATATCTTTTAATTCCTCTTTCACATCCATCTCGTCCCTTTAACTTCACCTTCTAGGCCTACTTAGACCTTCCTCTTAGCAAGATTACCAATCTTTCCTCTTAGATCTCTTTTGGATCTTATTTTTATGTCTCTGGTCCTTGTGTAGAATCTCTATTATCCTTCTTGACTCTATCTTGGTGTCTTTCATCTTCTCTTTCTCACTTGAGCTTCAATTCTATTTCTTCACACTACCTTCTCTATTCCTCTATTGACTAGCTTTAAGTCCTTATCATTGGAGTTTGGGGATTTATCTTCTCTTCACCAATATGTAATTATCTATACTAACCTCATCAGGTCATACTTGCACCATAATTCTCCCACAATACCCTACAATTTTCATCTCATGAAAGCCTCACAACATTATTTACCAATTTTAAATGAACAAGTTTGTGATAACTAATTCAAAAAATAAATCATCAAGAGCTTACCTTGATTTGATAAAAAATGATGTAAAGGTACATGGTAAAATCCTCATAACCACCATTTCCTAGCTCTGAAATGTGGTTGATCTCATTTAAATTATTTGATTTTTCCCTCAGTTGCAATCTTCAACCTATAGTCTTTGGTCTCCTCAAGATTTGTAGCCTTAATAAATAAAATTCTATTAAAAACTATCCTTAGGAAATAATCTCAACTATATCTATACCATGCATAGGTCTCTTATTCTCCCACTTATCATATCTCGTTCACTAATGCATCTTTTCCACTTTATTTACTAACTAGTTTTACCTAGGTTCATAACTCAAGGCACAAAACAATAAATCATTTCTTGGGTTTCATGAAGACATTATGACATCATGGTTGATATTTCATGATCACATTACACTTATTTTATCCCCTTCAAACCACACATTCACTCTCTTTAGTGCTATTATTCCCTTATTGCCATTTTCACCTTTTTCCTTTGTTTGACCACTCTATAATATTAACTAAATATATAATACCATATTTCACCACCTTACATATTTTAACATGTCTCCATAAAGTTTCAAGGTCTAAATCTTTATCTAACTACCACCTCCTTTGCAATCTTTGTCACAAATAGGCCTTTCTATCCCTACAACACTTACTCAGACCTAAAATACGTACTATAATAAATGACATCAAATTAAAACCTAATTATTATATTTAAACATTTCAAAATAGGCATGATCACAAGTTTTCATGATTTTTTGTTAATTATAATGGTAGATATAGGGTTTTAGGTTTTTAAACACTAGTTTGGTGGCTACAGGGGCCAAGAGGCTTCAAAATTATTTTTATTTAATTTTAAGATGTTTCAAATGGATAAAATACCTTATTAGGGTATTTTTAAACATTATAAACCTTTTAAAATATGTGATAACCTTTATTTAATCCTAATATGTCTTAAATTGAGCAAAATTCAGAATTTTGTGAGTCCTTTAAAGGACTGTGTGAGGTTATAGGGGTCTATCTGCATTTTGAGGATTCTAACCTTCCAATGGACTATTATCAAAGATTATTATCATTCCACACATGCTCAAGACTTTCCTAAAATTCATATCTATTCATTTATTCAAGAACACAAAGACCTTCCTTGTCATTTGACTGTATAAACAAGGCATTGGTTGTGTACTAAATAGAGTGTTAACTATGTAAATAGGGTAACCTCTCAAGTGACTAGATATTGAAAATTTGTTACTTATTTTCATTCCAACCTATTCATCCAAATTGTCACCATGAACCTTTGTTAAATATATATGTGAATCTTCTCAAATAATGCAATGACCTTCTTGATACAAAGCTTCAAGTACCTTAAGATATCATAGTCTAGGACTATCATAGTCATAACAAATTTTTAATCAAAGAACGTTCTTTCTAAGGTTATATCCATTTTTGAATATATCAACTAAAAATATGAAACTTAGAATGATTGGATATACCTTCAATTATTTAACCAATTATCCTTCTTTCACTAACAATCATCAAGTCCATCAACCTCTTACTTGACTATAACCATTAGTTTCCTTTGCCAAACCTGTAATGACACATAGCCATTGATATGATCATGGAATTGAGGGCATATCAATAAATATATAACTAATAACAATCCAATATATAATTGAGTGGAAAAAAACACAATAACAATCTTTTCCTTATTCATTTGAATCATTACTTGTTACATCAACAGTCCATTCATGGACACTATCAACTTTATTTGAGGAGTTTTATATTCTTCTTGCTCTGGTTTCTTCTCCTCCTAATTGTATCTCTCTCCTCTCTCCTCCTATTCTCTCCTACTCCAAAAAACTTACCACTTCTTTCCCATCCAACTTTAATGTTGGTTGTGTTAGTCACCAAAATAAGAATTCTCTTACATGACCAAATTCAATGTGTGGGTGATAGTTGTATTAGTTAACATGAATTTTGACTTAATGACTTAGACATATAATGACTTCAAACACCCTTGACAAAAATTATTGGCCCTTTTTAACCAATATTATCTCATCTAACCACCGTATACTATGCTTATGGTCACTCTTGACTTAGTTCTAATATCTTAATTTTTAAATTATCATTTTTGGAGGGAAAACTCCAAACACCTATCAAACTCACTCTTATGACTCTTGATGACTAAGACAACATAGGGACCATAGAGGATACTTGAAACTCACTTATACCCCAAAATTAATCAGATATGACTCTTTTGACTAGCATATGAGTCTTCAAGACTAAAATTTGCTTTTATGGTTAGATGATCTTGTATCAACCTTCATACATATTAAATGAAAACTAACTACTAATCAACCCAAGAAAAGAATACATAGTTAATTCAAAAGATACCTATATTATTCACAAAGTCTTATTATCTGAGTATATATATACATACATACATATATATATATATATATATATATATATATATATATATATATATATATATATATATATATATATTCTTAGCCAAATATGAATTCGAATACCCATAATTGATGTTGAATAACATGATCCCAAATGGTCATAATTTGTAGACATAGTCAACTCACTAAGTTTATTGAAACAATAAATATACAGTCCTATGTTGACTAAACAAAACCCTGTGTTTAATCCTATACCAAAATTCCTCAACCATTTCAAAACACTTGACCACTTAATAAAGTAATGCATTGGGTCTTAAGAAAAATACAACATATAGTCAAACTAATATCCATGCATAATAACACTCAAATAAATTGTTTTTCCAACTACCATCATTACATATTCGTTCATCAAGTCATGGAGTCAATTTTTTTAGGGGAAATTTCTCCTCTCATAGGGTTGAATCCCTGACCCCTACTAGGGTTTTAAAATCTAATAATAAAATCCCATACCAATTTAGTTTATTTAACATATAAAATGAATATAAAATCATAGAAAAAATTTAAAGCATAAACCCTATCTTTTATCTATTAAATAAATATGCCTTTTTCTACAACTAAAATTCTTATCCTTTTCAATATATTCCATGGCTAGATCTAAATACACCAACTCTCCTCTTATTTATTATTTTCCTAGAACATTGCATGTATTTGAAAACCCCTAAGATCATGACAACCCCTTCTCCATTACTACCAGAAAGACTCACCATAAAGATAAAAATTCTTGGCATGCTCTTCATGTATTCTAGCTTGAATACCTAACTAATAAACTCTCCCTAATTTCCTCAATCACAAAATCAAATCCTCACCATGCTATTTTTGCATGATTCAAATGACAAAGCACAAAACCAAATGATGGTTCTAGAGATTAGGGTTAATGTCACAAAATAGTCAATAATTATAATTATTATGTTTTTAATAATAATTTGAATGCTCTTTCAACTCATGCATTAAACATTAAATAGTCTTTGCCATATACCTAGGTCCACATTAGGTATTTTAAACTTAAGTCCCCCTAGGTACCCTTGGGTATATGTTAAACATAGTTTTATAAAAATCATGTTGCTATAATGTTCAAATAAGTAATTTTTGTTTCTAATTCATGTTTATATATATATATATATATATATATATATATATATATATATATATATATATATATATATATATATATATATAGGTTCTAACAAAAAATAAATTCATCTATAAACATGTATAACTAGAACATGCCGTAATAGACACCATATCATCATCTGGTAAGCAGTAATAATTGAAAATGAGATTGATTAGTATCAAAACATGAATATAACTATATCAGCCCATCAAAACATAAATTAATTCAACATAATAAAACTTAAAGTAGACATGCATTTTATTGTGTTAATTGGTGTGTGCTAGGTTCATTATTGATTCTCAACACCTCCAACATTCCCATCTATAACATCCCCCTGATGATACTCTCCCTCCATATCTGACTAGAGAGTAGAATTTCTCCTGCATCCACATTAAAAATGCAAATAGTAGTTAGCCTATAACAATGATAACCAATATAAATGCTACTAAAGCACATAAATATTGAATAATCATAATCAACATACATAGAAAAATCATGTACAACTAACCAAATCAAGTAATGAGTCACCAAATAATAATCAATGTATGTCCATACATCATCTTTATGAAATGTAGGTTGCTAAAAAAATAATTAAATAACATTAACCCCATAATATTTGTTTAATAAGAAAATAATGTTTCTTGAGGAAATCAGGATGTAACACTTGGTATATCATTGGGTGTTCGATAGGATTATTATGTAGGCCATACTCACACCAACTTCATATCTATGTCTAGCTACTCTTCCTCATAAATGTCCTTAAATCTAATATGTCTATTACAATCATTACATTGGCCCATCCATGGAATAATCTCTTGAAAAACACTACACAAGTGCTCAATATCTATCTGGTGCATATCTTTGAGACTTGAGTACTCTTTTACAATGACCACATTGTTGGTAGAGTTTAATGGTAAGAATAAACTAGTAGATTTAAAATTAAAGCAATAAATATTAACGAGAAAGACAAAGAATAAGAACGCCTTATAAAAATCTGAATGAGACCACAAAACATGTATTTTATTCAAACACAAGGTTTGATTTGATGTTCTCCCTATGATTACCTAAAAACACTTTTTCACTTCTTTAATTGTGTATTCCTCTCAGTATGATTATTTAACTTCCTTTTAACATCATAATACCAAATTAGACTATAAATAATTGTACTTTACCCATGCTAACAGTTTCTCCCCTTGAGCTCACAAAGTTATAAGAGTAGAGATTAGTTTACCTTTCATATAATGTTTCCTTAGGTTGTACTTACCTTTCTAGGTTAATTAGTTGGAGAAACACTACAATGACCGAAGCACCATTTACCTTATTCTTTTCAGGACCTTTGGAGGTGCAAACTTGATACCCAATGAAATTGACATAGTTGATGAGGAGTATTTAATTCTTTGGTGATTCATAATATTTATTTCCACTTGATATGTTTCCATGGACTTCAAGTTGCGTATTTGAAATATATGTAATTTATTATTTTCAATGCTTATTAAATTTTAATCTAAGTATGTTGTGGATGAAGTGATTAATTTTGTCTCATTGACTCTACCAAAATAATTGGGACATTTTTTATGGATTTTCTTGGTCATAGTTATTTAAATTTGAAGTTATCTCATTTGGGTATAATAATTTCAGGGTATATATTTTTTTTGAGATGGGTTAGTTTAAATTTGGTATATCCACTCTAAAAACATAATTAATAGCTCAAATCTAAATTTTATATGTCATATTTGTGTATACCTATTTGTGTATACCTTTGTGATATTGGAGATTCATTTGAGGTTGAGAAATAGATCTATGATTTTATTAAGTTTCAATTAAATTTTTAGAAATTTTAGCATCGTACCCCTTTATGGCCCAAATTTTTTCAAGTTGAAGGGTCTAAGTTTTGATTTTAGTATAGATCCTACTAATAAGTTGCATCTCAAAATTTATTTTATAAAATTTGCATCTAAAGGGAAACAAGTTTGGAAACCTATGGAGGTATAAGGTAACTCTTTTCATCCTCATTCATATTGTCTTAATTTTGTTAATATTGTTGATGCCACTTTAAATAATGATAAAAATATTTTAATTCAAGACTCAACTAAAGGCCATTCATATTATTTTGATTTTTATAAGTCATTTGATAAAGCAGTGAGTCCTAAAAATTAATCTCCATTCAATTTTGATAGTGGTCTTGGGTTCATACCTCTTGAAAAGGATTTCAACATTTTCTCTTCTCCTCTTTTTTAAAGGTAGAGATTATCTCACTCCTATCCCCTGATCATAGAATCAATTTTTTGGAAGAAAATAATTGATGTTAACACTCTAAATGCTACCCCCTTTCTTCTTTGCCTTAGATGAGACTTCCCCTCTAAATCAAGCTAGCCATGTCACAATGTTGAAACAATCAAGAACTAGAAATACATTTAGAAATAATGTAACTAATCCAAATCATAATGTAAGAACTCCTTGTATTTTTATTTGATTAGTTAGATATAGGTAGATTTAGTTCACTGAAATGTAAGGATTTCTAAATGTTTTCACTGCTAATATAAAAAATAGATTTCCTAAATTTTAGGGAAATAATGTGGTCTTTGGTAAACAACACTTGAGAAATTTTATTAATGCCATTGATGATTATGAGATTGTGTTTAAATATTTTATGATAAAGTTGTTTATTCACACCATAGAGGAGGATTCTAGCGATTGGTATAATGCCTTTTTGGATAATAACATTGATGCTTGTTGTGAAATGAAGTGAACATTCAAGTTTTACTTTAGAGATATAATTGAAGTTGGATTTTTAATCAGTGAATTTAAAGGTAGAAATAAACATCCAAATGAATGTGTTTAGGAATTAAATAATATATTTAATAAAGCTATGGTCAAAATTATTAAAAACATTGAGGCCAAGGAATTTGCATTCCTAATTAAATACTATGAAGCCTTTGATGCCAAGGTTGGTATTTATCTCAAAGACAAATATCTAGATAATTTTAGGTAGGCCTATTCCATGGCCATTTATATTAAAATTAACATAATAGATAGTGGAAAGGCTACAGAAAGAGGTGAAGTAAAAAATTTGACACCTCATAATTAGCCAGTGAATAAGTCTTTGAGTGTTAACGAGAATCTAAATAAATCTATGGGAGATACTTTAAAATATTTGTCTTTTAGAGTGGTTTATAAAGATAATGGTTTACCTCTAGTACACAATAAACACTAAATTTAATATTCATTGCATAATCAGGAAAGAGAACCTACACATGTAAATCATATGATAAAAAAGGTCATTACACTAAGAAAAGAGTCTTGGTCACAAGAATAATAAAAGATAACCCCTGACCCTCTTATTACTAGTGTTGACGTGATTAATAAACTTAAAATTTTGGAAACGTGTGAAGAGTGTTTTATGCCTAACCCTTCTTATGTTGGTGTTTCCTATGTTGATAATGAATTTGATGGTGATAAAAAAATGTTGAGTATGTATACATAGTTAATTTCAGTGAATGCTCAATTAACTTGACATAGACTTATGAGATGCTTGCTCATGATTTTTAGTATTTATAGGATAAAATGATTAAAAATATGATTATAATAGACCATATTATGAATATATTCAAGCTTTGTTGCAAAATTTGAAGTCAAATGTGATCATACTTTAAAAAACAAAGATGAAAAAAAGTAGCAAAAAAGAAGCAAAAGTTTCCAAAAATACCTTTTCTAATAAGAGTGACAAACATATAGATAACCTATTGTTGTTCTAGAAAAAAATATCACCACAACTAGCTAGGCAAAAAAAAATTGTGCAAACACCAATAGGTAGAATTCAGTTTTTGACAAGTGTTTCCAAGAACCCACCCTCTTCTAAGAGTCCAACTCAAAACAAGACACAAATAATTGATTATAAGTTTATTGTCCCAAATAAAGATGCCCTATCTTACCTTTTTGATATAGGACAATCATTAGTGAAAGACTTAGATTTAAGAATTATTTATGTAAATGTTATTCATTTCACACCAATCCCATTCCCAAATATAATAATTATGATATGGCTTTAGAATTGAGTTTATTAATTTTTATTATTCCTATGATTGAAATGCTATGTATTCTATAATGTAGACATAAATAATTTGCTTACCTTAGTGTCTAAGAGTTAGTTTTTTACCCACCCCTACTATAGAAGTCAAAGTGGTGCATGAAGAGGGAGAGGAAGCACGTGAGATATATTTGGGGATGTCATTAATATAAATTCAATTGAAATTTGAGTCATTTTATATTAATTTTCTTGTAAATGGGTGGGTTTTGCATGATTGCATGTTAGATTATAGAGATTCATGTAGCATTATGTCATTTGTTGTTATGAATGAAATTAGTGCGAGGATTTACACAACATATTGAAAATTTTATGCTATTTATTTACACAAAGTTTCGGTTTCACATCTAAATTTTCTCATGTTATATTTTGAAGGCACTTGCATGTGATTAGTGTTCCAAAATAAATTAAAAATGGAAAATTTGGTTTCTTTGAAATCAGGGTTATCAATGATTGATTTATTACTTTATATGATTTAATTTAGTCAACTATTTCTATCATGCTTTTATGCTTATGTGATATAACTGACGTAATTAATTTAGACATATAGATATTATATAATTATGTGGAATAATATTTATCATGATTTTATTATTTCATATCATGTGGTTTTGATATCAAGAACTGGATGATTCTTATCTATTCATTTGATTGTTATGTAGGTACATCCCCCTCGATGTGAGAGAGATAATCATTAGATAGGATGAGATAGATTTAGATTATGGGTAGTAGATGATAATTAAGGACATATGCCTTCCCTTTCTTGGCATGATACAAACATTTGGTTTGATAATTTTTTAGTTTACCTAACATTGTTTTGTCTCCTAGATTAGATTATGTTTGTAGTTGCATTAATTAATGACTTCTAAGATTAATAACATGTTGCATGGAAATGCATGCACCCATTATTAAGTTGTATACTTGTAATTCCTTATGTGATATTATGTAATCTAAATGAATATGGGAATAAGTGTTTGGTCGACAAGTCTTATCGACATGTTTCTTCACATATTATGATTGTAAAATCTCTATGTTATAGATCATTGGGTCAACAAGATATATATGGGCCATTATAGTTAAACAACATTAATAAACATGTATTGGTGACCTTGTCAAAAATCAAAGATATTAAAGTTGATTTTTAGGGTTACCTTTATATCATGACATCTCTTGATTAGACACTGATACATAAATAGTGCATGCTCGAATATTAGAGTCCACCTGTTATGGCTTGTTTTAGCCATTTAGCAACCTTTGAAACTATAACACTCTATGAAATATTGGTGGGGTGACATCTTTATTAGTTTAGATATTCTACCTTGGTTATAATATGGTGGCACAAAATTAAGTTTTTTAATAACATAAAAGGTTAAAAAAAATTGAAATTACATGGAAATTTAAAAACAACAATGAAATTATAATAAATCATAAATAAAAATTGGGATTGAGATTGGAGATGGGTGGAGTAGCATAGGAAAAATTATTTTCTTATTTGGATCTTTTTGGTTACTAGTATTTTGGTCATGGAGCAAATTTCCATTCTGTAATGTCTTAGTCTATCTAGGATTTGCATCCCTCTTGGTGAAGAAAATGGTATGACTCAATGAGTAATGCACTTCAAAAAATTATGTAAATTCCTGAAATTAGTTGAAGTTTATAAGTGTTAAAATTATCATTATATCTTGAAGCTATGGGGTCTAATGTGTAATCAAGTTTATTAGTGGATTTGTAAAATCATTGTGTGTGTTTTGTATCATTTGTTCTAACTATTCTTGTTGTTTCTTTATTTTCAAAGGTTCGTAATGTATCATTTCGATAAATAATAAGATCTTCATGTAAGATGTCTTGTTATGTGTCTAAGTCATGAAATAATTGGCATAAATTATGTGAGTTTTTTTTTTTGGTTGTCAGTTATATGCTCATTTGATCTCTAATAAATAAGGGCCCAATGGAAGGAAGGCACTAACCATAGTTAGTTAAATCACATTTTTATATACCTTCTATAAATTTTTCCTCTAAGATATATTTTTACCTTGTATATTCTATAGAGGCCTTTGTTTTTATAAATTCTTGTTCATATTTGTTAGCTCAACTTTATATGTGCATTTAATTCTCTAGAATGTCAAGCTTGTAAGTTATGAATATCTATATTTAAATTTGTTTACTGCAATATTTTTCTAAACTCTAAGTAGTTTGTGGTTATTTCACTAGTAAAAAATAATTGGGTGAGTGATCATTGTGGCCAAGTATATCATTTATAATTATGATACCTAAAGTTGATTTTTCAAAGAGCATGTCAATATGGCATGGGAAGTAGATAGAGAACTCAAAACCATAGTTCATTACAATGTAAAAGGCAAATAGACATATTGTGTTTTGACACATTTATTTATTTGGACTAGTGTAAACATTACACATTCATGATAAAAGGCATAGAAATGTTGAGTGTCTCTATTTAACTGATTTGATCTACAATGTTGTATTGTATAAAAAAATGAAGTCAAATTAGATGAAGGATTTATTGTACATATGAGAGACCATTTGTACTATTAGGATAAAATAAAACATAGATTTATCCATAAATCACATACAAAAACTATGAAACAAATCAATCAAACATAAATACAATAATCATAAACATGCACAAAATAGGAGACACCAAATTTAACATGGTTCACCCAAGATGGACTACATCCACCAAACATGTCCAGTATATTATTTCTAGCATTACAAGGGAGAAACAAATCCTGAAACAAAACCTATTACACCTCTCTACCTTCTCTACTTCCTCTGTATGTAAAAACACCTAAACATAACCTCTACCATTAGATCTAGAAATATATAATCAATGGCCTAGATTGGCTACAAAATTATAATTTTACAAGGCAATGTTAATAAAATTTTCCCTTCAAGGGCATTGCCCCCATACCCGGTGCACATGGCCCCTGGACCCTACAAGGGGGAGTAAACACCCCCCCCCCTCCTTACAAACCCCTACATCATCATGGATACAAAGAATGGGATCCAAAACCCAGCTAAAATAACATCAAATTTTTAATCTCTAATCCTGGAAGATAATCATGGTCCACACCTAAAAATCTCCCACTTGGAGACTAATTGTAGTAACTCCACCACTACTACATCCACTATACTATCTAGACCTAGACAAGTTCATTAATTTAATTATCATCCATGAAGACCAATTGAATTTGAACAAATATTCAACTTCTCTCTAGTTACTACCTTGGTCATCATATCCATAGGATTTTTGCTGGTATGTATCTTCTCCAATTTTAGTTGCTCTTCCTCTATCATTGAATGAATGAAATGATACCACAACTGAATATTTTTTATTCTAGAGTGAAAATTTGGGTTTTTAGCTAGATGGATTGTACTCTAACTGTCACTATATAGAGTACATATTTCTTGACTATGTCCCAATTCTTCCATCAACCTCTACAACTAAATTATTTCCTTGCTTACTTCTGTAGCAGCAACATACTCAACCTCTATGTTTGAAAGTGCCACAACCTTTTATAATCATGAAACCTAACTAACTGCTATACCACCTACTATAAACACACACCCTATAGTGCTTCTTCTACCATCTAAGTCACCTGTCATATCTGAGTCAACATATCCCTGTGATGTCACATTTGATCCACCATAGCTCAAAATTGTATCTATGGTCCTTCTTAAGTAATGAAGGATCCATTTTACTGCCTTCTAATGTTCCTTTCCTGGATCATTCATGAACCTACTCACCACTCCCACTGCATATGTAATGTATGGCCTCATAGACACCATTACATACATTAAAATGCCAACTATTGATGAGAATGGAATTTTAAACTACCAACTGCATACATTAAATTTCCAACTGGTAATCCCCCCTTGTAACCCCCTGTACCATCGTAGATACAAAGAATGGGATCTAAAACATGGATAAAATAACATCAAATTTTTAACCTCTGATCCTGAAAGACAATCAGGCTTCACACTTAACATGTACAAAGAGATGTTATTTGTTTTCTATTGTATTATGTATTTCCCATGATATCAACATGTATTTGGGTGGTTTTATCTCATGTTTTATATATTCTATTGTATTTGGGTGGTTACTATGTTGATTTTTTTACTTGAAAGGGTTTTTCTAAGTAAAATCATGTGTACTATTTAATATTGTGTGTATGCCATTTTTCATATTATGTTAGCTTAAGGATTATGTTAATATTGTTTCCCTAATTTTAGTTTATCAAGTCCATTTTTATCTTCAAGCTTGTAACACAAGGATCCAAAATTGATTTTCATTTACATAAATACTATTGAATTGTTAAGAAATGGAAAAATTAGAACTTATCACATGTGTTATGGGATGTATTTTGGTTTGTTTTTATGTTTTTAGCATTATACATTCACAAGGAAAGGGCATACAAATAATAAGCATATGTATTTAACCTACTTAAATTTACAATGTTGCACTGTATAGAATGATAATTTCAACTTGCTTGTAGGATTTCTTATATATATGAGAGCATATTTGTATGTATAAAATATCTTTGCTTCCCTAGTTTCTTGTAAATGAGATCATACTTGTATATAGAGATGATGTTTTCTTGATGTTAAAATGTATGCTAAACAAACCTTTGGTAGTTATGTGAAAAAAAATGATGTAGGAGCATCTAGGTCCACAAGAAATCTTGTATAAATTAAAAATGTGAATTTATTGTTAGTAATAAGTAGTGGTGAAGCCCTTAAATGTTTTGATGGTTTTCAATGTATTTCCAAACATCAAGTTATTATTTTATGTCCTTAGATTTATTAATTAGAGGTCCATATGGACTCTTAAATATTATAAAGGGTACTATGATTAGTTAGTTGATTACGACCACATGAAATATTGTGACTGTATTTTTTTTTTGTCTTAGTGACTAGATTGTGGTAGACCCACCACCTTGCTCACCTTAATTGTGGTGAATATGTTTGAGTGGAATCCATGAAATTTTCCTAAGCTTGTGGGTGCATGACAATATGGATTCTGGTTTATTTTAGGATCGTGACAACGAGGAGGATAGCGGTGAAACCTTATTGTATTGGGGCTAGTAGACACATTATTTTATAATATGATTGTGGTCCCTCCATTTATTTGTAAAATTAATGATGTGGCCCATGAAACTTAAATGTTTGTTACTCTTTGTGTTGTATTTATACTCATAAATAAGTATGGCTACCCCTTCTTGTGGCATTGTTGGCATATAGCTATTATAAGACACTATGATATTATAGTGTATTTAAAATATGGATTCATTAATATATTGTGTATTTCAATATGAATTGTATTGTGAGGGGGAAAATATGCTTATAATAAACAATGACCTCTAAAATAAATGAGTATTTTATGGCTGATGTCCATTTAGGATAAAGTCATTCTCTAGGTCTTCAAAAGAACTACAATAACCCTAATTCTACTTATGCAAATGTGCATAAGCTGATATGCAAGCAGCCCAGGGAGTGGACACATGTGCATTAGAGGAAAACACTTAGGGTGTTCTAAATATAATAATGGGGTTTGTTTAAGCTTTCAAGAAACTTGGAAGGAGTTGTCTCTTGTGAACTCATAACCCATAAGTTCTAGGATCATAACTTGGCATGTGATTGATGACGAACATTGAGTAACTCAATTACCTATTCATATTAATTATGGGTAAAGGCACAATGCTATTTTTGAGTATCAATGTGAACAATACATTGGTTTGTATGTTGAGCATTCGGTTCATACACCTTGCATAAGAATAATTACGTTTAATAATATTAAATTTTATGGTTGGTTTTTTAGTAGCACAGGAGGGTAACTGTGATACAGTTGCTTTTTTACTAATATAAATTCCAAATTGACTATGTTTTACTTAGTGACATTGATTTGAAAATTGAAATTTTGCAGTTTAAATAATATATTTTTGAAATTATGACATGAAGATGGTATGGACATTCATTAAAGAATAATCATATTAAGTGAATAGTTTATGTAACAAAAAATAGATATTTATCTTATATGTTATGTGCATAATTTTTGAATAGGATATTCACAATAAAAATCAACCTCATCTTGGTCACATGAATTGCATAATGAAAACCATCCTCAGGCATGGAGGGGAGCCATCAAGTACATTTTCTAGTCCAAGCATATGAAAATATCCCAATAGGTATAGTATGGTGCTTCCTATATCTATTTTAGACCACATCCCATAATAAGAGGCACCCGTTTAAAAGTCCAACTCTTAAGGTAGATTGTTGTGGGATATAGATTACAAAATTGGAATGTGGAAAAATTAAATAAGAGCTAGAATGTTGTATTGACTAACTATAGTTAGTTTTGTATATTTCTTTTTAATGTGAGATGTATGGTTAAGTGCAAAAAATATGTTTCAGTGTAGGCTATATTTGGATTCAACCAAAAAATGATAGAATGGATATATATTGATTGTAAACATAAGGTATTGTATTATAATTTACAAAAATAAAAAAATGACTAATGCTAACACTTTATGTTGTTCAAAGTGTGTATACAAATGAGTTTGATACAAAGGATTATTAAATTCCAAAGTGGTCAAAAATAATGTTGAGAAGCCCCTATCAAATATTGAAAAGAGACATTACAATGTAAAAATGGTTTGACTCAAATCCTAATGTAGTGCATACATGGTATTTAAAATCAATGTAAGAAGAATTGTAAGTTTCTTAGTGTATTGTAAGAGTTGAATTTATTATACAATTCTATTGGTTTATTAAACATGAAATTCATTTACTACACTTTGTTTATGTATATTGAATTTTATTTCTTTATGTATTGTTTTATTAGTTATTAAATTGAAATATGTTTGTGGAGTTTGTATTTTTTTATATACTCATGACATTGAGATATGCAAATACACACATAGATTTCACTGATTTGTATCAAAGAGCATGTCAATATGGAATGGGAAGTAGATAGAGAACTCAAAAATGTAATTCATTTCAATGTAAAAGGCAAATAGACATATTGAATTTTGACACATTTTTTTATTTGGGCTTATTTAAACATTACACATTCATGATAAAAGGCATATAAATATTGCTTGTCTCTATTTAACTGATTTGATCTACAATGTTGTATTTTTTGAAAATATGATGTCAAATTGGTTGAAGGATTTATTGTATATATGATAGAACATTTGTACAAAGAGATGTTATTTATTTTCTATTAGATTATATATGAGAGCATTGTTAGAAATGTATTTTGTATTTCTCATGATATCGATAAGTATTTGGGTGGTTTTAGCTCATGTTTTATATAGCCTATGGTTTTGGACCCCATGATATTGTAATACTACTTTGACAGCTACCTATTGATGTGCCTATATATAATCACATATGTAATAGAGGAAAATTATAACTTTAAAATACAAAATTGTATTGTAAATGGTTGAGTTAATACAATAAAAGAGGAGTTACTGTGTCATATTGTTTACTTGAAAGGGGTTTTCTAATTAAAATCATGTGTACTATGTAATCTTATGTGTATGCCATTTTTATTATTATGTTAGCTTAAGGATTCTGTTAATATTGTTTCTCTTGTTTTAGTTCACCAAGTCTATTTTTCTCTTCAAGCTTGTAATACAAGGATTCAAAAATCGATTATCATTTATGTAAATATTATTGAATTGTTAAGAAATGGAAAAAAATAGAACTTATCTTCTGTATTATGATATGTATTTTGGTTTGTTTATATGTTTTTGGCATTATACATTCACAAAGAAAGGGCATAGAAAAAATAATCATATGTATTTAACCTACTTAATTTTACAATTTTGCACTATATATAATGATAACTTCAGCTTGCTTGTAGGATTTCTCATATTTATGAGAGCATATGTATATGTAGAAAATATCTTTGCTTCCTTGGTTTTTGGTAAATGAGAGCATATATGTATGCATAGATGATTTTTTTTTTCTATTAAAATGTATGTTAAACAAACCTTTGGAGATTATGTGAAAAATAATTGATGTAGGAGCATGTAGGTCCACAAGCAATTTTGTATCAAACAAAAACATGAATTTGTTCTTAGTAATAAATAGTGGTAAAGCCCTCAAATGTTTTGATTTTTTTTGATGTATTTCTAAACATCAGTTATTCTTGTATGTTACCATAAGTTTTGGTTATATTTCATAGTTGTATAAGGATGGATATGCTTCAAGGATTCTTGGTGAAGTTGTTTTCTCACCACACAAGAATGATAATATCATTAAGCATGTAACTTTGTTTTGACTTTAGCTAATAGTGCAACACCAACATACTTAATTCTAGATTTTAGTTATGTATATTTTTCTTCCATGTGTTATGAAGCTGAACATGAATCATTTGATCACTTGGTGATAGTTGGTGGTAAGAGCAATGCCATATTTAAAGGTTATGGTGAAGCAGGAGATCTAATAGAGGATTGAGTACTTATCATATGAAACCACATAACTAGAGGCCCTCTAGTTATGACTTATGACTAGGACTTATGGTTGACATTGAATATAGCAGAACTAGTCTACATCACATGTTGATGTGTTATGGGTCATCCAAACTATATTAAGAATTTAATGATTTGGGTAAATTGCGATGTGTTTCAAGAATTTAATATATTATTAGTAGGTTTCCAAACACATAATGTAAGTAGATAAATATGTGTATATAAATATATCTCTACAATATTGAAAACACTAGTACAAAAACAACAATATATGATTAAAAAAACTACTAAAAACTGCATATAAATGACCCAACATGATCACGTGATCATTAGTAGTTTATTTCCAGTCATTTATAATGTGACCAAATTGATGACTAAACCATTTTTAGTTATTTATTGGTTGTTTTAATTGATCAATTTGGTAGTATATTTAGTCATTAATTTAGTCATTGATTGTTATTAACTGAGCATTTATTTAGTCATGGAAATCATTTATTTAGTCATTGTAATCACTAATTGCCATCAATTGGTAGTATATTTGATCATTTTTATTCACTGATTTCCATCTATTATAGTATATTTAGTCATTTTTATTAACTAATTTTCATCCATTGGTAGTATATTTAGTCATTTTAATCATTATTTTACCATTCACTCCTACATGTTGGTTGTCCCATCCAAATTTAGTTATGTTTATGCTCACCTCAAATGACTTAGAGTTTTTTAAAATGTACTTAATGTATGATACTTGACCAGTTGCCCTATGCAGCGATACTGCAGCCCACAGTAACTCATCCTGTAAAACAAAATTCATTTTCATCTTTATATATATTTTGACTAAAATTATTATACAAAATATATATATATTTATATATATCCCAAAAATATATATTAGCATTTAAAACCATAAAATTTAATTCCAAAATAAATAAATACATATAATACATATATAATTTTTATACTTTCAATAATATATATAAATTAATTATTAAGATTAGCAAAAATAATAATAATAAATAAATACATATATATTTTACAAAATATATATATTCCAAAAATATATATTACCATTTGAAAATTAAATATATATAAGAAATAAATAAATAAATAAATACATATAATAAATAAATAAATACATATAATTAATAAATAAATACATACATATAATAATAATTAATTAATTAATTATTTAAACTAATAAAAAATAATAATAAATTAATTAAAAATATATATTAAAAAATAAATAAAATAAAAACAATAATAAAAAAATAAAATTGGGGAAGGGGAGCTCAACCAGTCAACTGCCCCATCCCCCAAGATTCAAGAAAGGGTTGGGGCCGATGTCAAGGCCATAGGCCTAGGTCGACTTACATATATATAGATAATTGATTGTGATAATCAAATATATATAAATAATATGGATTTGTTATAGTAAATAAAGTAATAAAAAAAAATTAAAGAAAGTAAGAAAATATATTTACATTCATGCAACAATATGATTTTCATATTGGAGTGAATTATTTTGAGCTTCCTCCAAACTTGAACCTGCAAACCTTCCATAATTTGAACCTACAAATATATGAGAGAAAACAAAGTAAAAAATGAGAAATAGGTTTGAAAAAAATATTTTTATTTGGGTTATAAGAAAATTTAGGGTTTTTTAAGAATACCTAAATCTTGGAGTTTTGATTAGTTTTATTTAATTCTTAGTGGTAAATAATATTTAATTATTAATAGTAAATATAATTTGATTTTTATGTTAAATTTGAAATTAATTATTATAAATTAATTTATTAAAGTTATTTTTAGATTTAGTTATTTAGAATTATTTATTTTATTTCGATGGATGAATTTTTATAAGTTAAAATAATTAATCATCTTCATTGATTTTTATAAGGTGTCTTTTAATTATTTGGTTAGAAATTATAATTATTGAAAAGCAATTTAATATTTTAACACACTTAACAACACCTTAATAGTTGAATTCATATCGTATTGTAATAATTATTAATATTTTTAAAGTAATGTAAATAATATTGAATTATTGGGAAATAATGATTATTAATTGCTTAGCGTATCATTTATGAAATTGGGTTTTAAATGTCTAATTAATTAATTAATTTAGTTAGCAAAATTTTAGTAGTAAAGTAGAACTGGTTTGACGTAGTGGCATATGGACTTAGTCTAGTTGTGTGTATAATATAGTTTTAGTAGTAAAAATAATTGAGTCTTTGTATCCATGAGCTAAATCTCTAAACACCTTTTTAATTACTCACTTTAATATCATATTGTCTAATTTTTATTTCTGTGACAAATTATTTAGTCATTTTTATTTGTGTGACTAATTATTTGGTTGTGTTTTTTACTCGATGATCAAATTAGTCATTTATAGATATGTTACAAAAAATTAGTAGAATTTAGTCATTTTTAGTTATCGCGACTAAAATTTTTAGTCACGTAGTCATTTATTTGCCAAATTCTACTAGTGAAAGGATTAAAAACCCATGAGGTAAAGGTCTAAAATGCAACTATCAGTAAGAGTATCTATTAAAGATATGTGCATAGATATGGGAAAGCACTAAAGGGTTAAATCACATTCCTATGAGGACTTAGGGTAACATTGTGGTATTTTTTAAGCATGTAGGTTATATGTGTATGGGTATGCATAAGAGTGAGTTGTTAGCTAGATTTGGCAAGGTGTGAAATCTCCCATTCTCTAATTAAATAAGAGTTTTTTTGGGTTATTTCACTGCATTAATTATTTTTGAGTTGCAAGGTATAAGGCATCTCCTCATTGAGACCCCTAATTGTGACTTCATAATTTGGTATCAGTGTAAGCAAAACAACCCCAGGTTGAGAAATTAAAGGTTTGAAGTTTTCCATCTTTGCAAAGGTTGGTAAAGATTAAATGGTAAGTAGAATTAGTGATTTATGTAGGTTTACAAGAGGTGTAACAGTAGATGTGAGGTTGTAAGAATTGAATATGCCTCTATAAAGAGTGGGAAGAATGAGCATATTAGTCACATTTTTTCCCTAAAGGATTAGATGAGATCATGGAAATGTTAAGAGTAAATCAGACAAGGTTTATTGCAATAAAGGAAGATATAAGAAGATGATTCATCCCAAGGGATGATGTGAGTGATATAGAGGTTGAAACACAAGAATTGGATGAAGAGGAAGTATTATTAACACACGAGCTAGATAGGAGACTAGAAAGGCTTATCAAATATATATCCAAAATTGGAAGAACACAAATGGATGTTTCTTATTTTTTGGAACATTAAACCCTGAGGAGAAAACATATTGGCTAACAAATATGAAGGAACACTTTGAGTTTGATGAAGTAGTGGATGATCACAAAACAAAAATTGAATAAAATAAGTTGATAGTTCATGTAGCTCTATGGTGGAGGGAGGTACATCTTGAGAGGAATCACAAAGGTAAAGAAAAAATCACACATTGGAAGAGAATGGTTAATAAATTGAAAGGTAAATTTCTTCCTAGTTATTATCAACTAGATATGTTGAAGAGGCTATAAAATCTAAGATAAAAAGATATGAGCATGAAAAAGTATACAAACAAGTTTTAAAAGATCATTTTCTAAGAAAGACATATCAAAATGGACTAATAGATTGTGACATGATACATCAATAAATTATGATGGTGTGTCCAAGATGAGATCAATGTAGTGAGATCACAAGGGATATAAGAAGCATATCAATAACATTAAGAGTATAGGAGAAGTTGACATGCAAGAAAAATGTTACGAAAGGTAGAGCAAAGTTTAGTGGCAGTAAATAATAATCAATGACACATGATCAAGGCAATGGTGAAAGTCTAATTGATACACACATGTAAAAAGATAGAGGAGGAACCACTTATACAAGAGGTAGAGGAAGAGAAGGAAGGCTAAGATGAACATGCTTCAAATGTGGAAAATTTTAACATTCTGCATATGACTATCCTCACACACATGTCAATAGTGAGAAAAGAGGAAGTGGTAGTAGCACAAAACTTCTACAAGAAGAAGAAGATTCCAAGGAAGTATTTTATATAGATGAGTTTGAACAAGGAGAAATATTATTCAGAGTGAGTAGAGTCTTGAAAGTTGTAGGAAAAATGAGGATCTGAGTCATAGAATAAATATTTTTTGGACCAAGGGCAAGGTAAGGGGTAAATGTTGTAGAGTTGTGGTGGATAGTGGAAGCACAAACAATCTTGTGTCTATAGATATGGTGATGAAGTTGGGTTTGGCATGAAGTCACACCCAAATCCTTATAGAGTATCTTGGTTAATAGAGGGTTAGGATAACACTGTGTGGGATTAATTCAAATTTGAGATGAAGTTTGGAAGATAAATGAACCAAGTTCTATGTAAGGTGATACCAAAGGACGTATGGCATGTTTTTTTAGGAAGGTCATGGGATTATGATCACAAGATGATGTATGATGGGAGAGAAAATACTATATAAGTGGAAAAGGATAGACAAATTTATATTCTAAGTTCATTGAAGGAGAATGGCATAGAGGTTTCACACCAAAGCCATTTAGTCACACATAGATCTAAGGCTAACTTTCATGAGAAAGTGAAGATAATGTGTGAAAAGGAAGAGTGATATCGCATAGAGGAAGCAAAGTAAGGGTGAAAACCATGGGAATTTTTAAGTGATCTTATTGAATAGTGTAACAGTGAAGTGGAAAAGTGGATTGTGCATGGAAGATAAAGGAGGTTGACCTAAGGGGAATGAGATCTAGTACAAAAGTGATGAGAAAATATATAGGTGGAGGAGAATGGTTTTTGACCTAGTTTATCATGAACTGGAAGGTATAAATTATTCCATTGGCACAAGAGCACACCAAGGCTTGGTCTGTGTGGATATTTTGAGGGACTTTTCTTTTGTGCAAGTGCACTATGAGTATTTTATACAAGGTTGTACTAGAATATGGGCTCATATTTTTTATGAAGAGTATTATAAAAGTAAATTCTCAAAGATTGAAATATTTTCAAATAGAATTGGAAGGTATCAACCATGTTTGTCATCCCAACATAGTTACTCTTAAAACATACTACTTGTTTTTAGAGGATAAACTACCCATATATAAATCCTTAAAGACACCTTAGCCAATGCATTGCATCATAATGTCTCAATTCCTTATTCTTATTATAAGTGTGAAAAAAAACTTTCCCTCAAAAGTTTCCTTCAAAATGTATCTCATTGTAAGCTATGTGTATAACTAATAAATATTGTGGGAATATCTTATTTTTGTTTTTTAAATTTTAACTAATCGCATATATTAATGACCATCATGTTTACTGTATGGTAGATTCTCTATCCTACTAGATGATAATAGGTACATGAAGGATGATACTAGGAAATGTTACTTGTTCACCTCTATTATGGTATATGTGGCTAAAAACTGCAAAGGTATTGCTAAAGGTTTGACATATATTCATGAGTGTATCCCTCAAAAATATCTTCATGGAGGTATGAATCCTACCAATATTATTTTGGGATTAAACATGGAACCATCTATATCATATTTTGATTTGGGTTACATTGCAAGTTTTAGAGGAGTTTTGTCAACTAGGTGGTATGTTATGACTATAATTAGATATCCAAAGAAAAAGGTAGCATTGGAGACACAATATGGTAGTGTCCCTCAAGTTAGTATGACATATCAAGGAATATTAATGAGTCCTAGCTCTTCCTCCCATGCATCAGAAGCTCCTAAAATCTTAAAACCCACACAATAATGGGATGTGTATTCCTTTGGAAACATTATTTTGGATCTATTTTCTAGTAAGTCTCCTGTTCAAGTTGATTATTCTGATATAGACTTGGTAAAGGTGGGCACAAGTCTGCATTGAGTAAAAGAAGCAACTTCCAAATGTTATGGACAATATCATGTGGAAGAATTACACAAGTAAGATGATATTTTATGTGTTGAAAATTGCTTTGAGTGGTGTTTGAGGGTCTCCTAACAAGGTCTGACTAAAAATATTAATCACATTCAATATGTTATCCATATATTTGATTTGTATACCCTGACCAAAATGCTAGTCAAAATAATCAAGAATTTGACTTTAACTGGTCATGTTGATACCAATCAGTATGATTTTTGTGTTGTGCTAGATTTGTCAAAGGACTAGCCTAGAATATTCATACCTGTATCAAGGCCATATGGGGATAAAAAGTTGGATTTATGAGCTCATTCATTGTATGTAGTATAATGGGTATAATAAATTTGTTGTATCACTCTGTTGATATGTTACTCTACAATACTTTCACCTATGAAGGATCTCTGATCCAACTTTACAATCCAAGGAAAAAATTTATACATTTTAATGTGTTAAAAGGCCTAAAAATTGGTTTTAAACATGTTTTTTAAGATAAGATTATGATCTCTATTAGAGGTAAATCAAGAAAAAGGCCACCATTATTTAGTTTTCAAATCTAAATACTTCACTAGATGTTTTACTTCATGGACAATACAGATTATAAATATCCTTTTTTACAAAAGACTAGGCATTGACATCAAATTATTTGCCTTTTGTTTCTCTACCTTATTTGCATACATGTTTTTTATATATGGATCTCCACACCCTATTCCAAAGGTATGCTTTGGATATTGCTTATATAATTGGGTACAACTAGTTAAAATCAAATGGAAGACTTGACATAGGATCAAGATGATAGAATTAAACCATCAAAATACCATATTGGAAAAAATCAGCCTCCAATATTTTTGTGAAAATACTTGTAGCTACCCTCTCTTGAATATAAAGATCAAGGAAATAGAAAAACCTTCATCTACTCAAGTGGCCAAAAAATGGATGCACATTCCAGGGCTCTTGGGTAATCTAAAATCTTCAATTTTTTTTAGTTTGAATAGAAATACATATAAAATTACAAATCCCCTCCCATTCACAATCATAATCACAATCAATTACACTTCAATTTCTTAAATGTTAACTAGAATTTAGTTTATGTATAAAAAGGAGTTAGTTTCAGAGTCAGAACCTTGTCTACAGTTATTCATTTGAAATTGTATAGGTAATTATACAAGTTGAAATAATTGAGGGATGAATTATTTGCCTTTCATGATTATGTTAGTTATGGTAGTTCCTCCCTTAAACCAAAAGTTTTTTGATGGGGATACATATGGTGTAACTAGCTAATCTATAATATTAAAACATAAACTATCAATGAAACCAGTAATATTCATATCATGCAGCAAACTAAGGTTTGTTTCATTAATATCTGAAAACATATTGGATAAAAATGAGATAGGTTTATAATTACAGATTCATGGATGATTGGCAAGTGTTAGATGTTAAGTTGCACACATAAATGACCTAACAATATCTAACCACTAATATATACAACAATACAACTGGACATTATTTGATCCTTGCATAAAGTTAAAGCTTCATATAAAACCAAGAATATATGTTTATAACATCCAAATATTCATTACTAAGTTAGCAATAGCAGGATGATGGGAATAAAAATAAAAGGTTTCAAATGTAATGATGGTACGAAAACTCAAAATTGTATGTGATAGACTAAATGAATCAAGGATCATACCAACTTCAAAATTATAATCACAAAAAAGATGTATATGAAGACTTACCTATATACAAAGCTAAATTAGAGACTAAAAATGTGAAATCTAATCATAGGTGCAAGAGTGACCAAAAATTGGCTAATCTCTAGAAACAAGAAGAACTCTTCGAGGGGTAGAAATCAATAGCAACACCGACAATAGGGGATTGAAATCAATTTTTTTTTATAAAACAACAATAAAATGGAGACATATCAATACCATTTTTTGGGGACATAAATAGATATCAACATGGATATAAGGAGATTGAAATTCAAATGTTTTGCATAAAACTACAATAAAATGGAGACACATCAATACCATTAGATATCTCAAAGCCCATGATTGTAGAGTGGTGGACAAGACATACAAAAATGATCACACAATTTTTGAAAGACCTCTTGAGAGAACCAAAGTATGACATATCTAAGGAATTATGCCTTGTCATTGATTTTAACCAAGTTTGATATCTTTTTCAATTCTAGTATCAAATGTCTCACCAAAATATGCAAGTAATGACTAGCAAGGGAAGGAAATAAACCTATAAGATTGGTTTGCCATCATTTTTGGAGTTTAATTATTATGCTTGGATGTGACTACCTTTGAATCCATTGTAAAGGGTAAATATGCATTCATTTGATATACATTTAAAAATTGGCTAGTAAGTAAAACTTGTCATAGAAATTATACCTCATTTTAATGGGAGTTTCCTTTGTTGTTGATCTAACAAGGCAAGAAAAACATTGTCAAAGAGTTTTAAGTATAACATGCTGATGAGTAGAAGAATTTGAATTTTTCCCATTTTATTTGTTAGATTTTTTTACTATGGTCATCTTTTAAAGCCTATTCATAACATTATGAAAATTGTGAGATGAAATCATTATAGCTGATAATAAATCTCAATTATGCAATGAATTGTAAATCATATTTTGAGTTTTACCTTTTATTGACTACCATCCAGAGGTTTTAGTATGAAGTTTAGTTGTGATTATTGTAATTTGTTTAATACCTCACTTAAAAATGATATCTTTGAAAACTAAATATAAGTTGAATTATTATATCTCACAAGGGAAGAAATTGATAAAGAAACAAGCAAATTTTGATTGCAAAAATAATTTTTTTAAGTGTGAGTAGTAAAGTACATTGTTGTTTTGTTGCAGTAGCTTAGGACTGTGAACAAGTGATCTCTATGTACAAAACCTTAATTATTGACAAAGGAACATTTTTTAGGGTAGGGTATTGGAAGGAAATATTGATCATAATGCTAATGCAATTGGGTTATGTGCTAAAAAGAAACAACGATGATGAAGAAAGTCTGATACTATTCTACTTCCAAGATAAATTATAACACTTAATTATGCCTTATTCTAAAAGTAAATACAAAAAATCAAATTTTAAAGACACTAATAGATAGATCACACCTTACTCATGGAAATAGTTTTTTGGTTGGACAGTGTGCTAATGGAGTAATTGATGGCTCCTTCGATGTAGGCTATCTCAGTAGTTTGAGATTTGGAGATCACTGATATAGTATTATAAGGAGTGGTATTTGGACCAAGTATATCAATCCCTCCATCACCAAATAAGTCATCTCCCCAAAAGTAAAAATCACAAACAAAGAAATTAAATACCTTTACACACCTACAAAATCTAGAATTATATCTGTCAGGATCCCTGCTCACTAAAGAGCACACATGATTACCTTTGTATAAGCAACTAAACATGAAATTTAACCAGAATGAATAAGTAACTATAAATAAGAAATAACATAGAATATGAGAGACAATACACAATTGTATTAATACTCATCCAGAAGGAAATACAATGAAGAGATGCCACACTCTTCCCACACCTCTTAGGCTTCCCACACCCGGTGTATAGTAATTCTCCTTCAAGAGTTCACTCTCTCAATTACAGTCACAACAAACAACTCAAACACAAAGTTGTTGTTCACCTCCAACTAGTCAGTATCAATACTTCTAGTACCACTAGTAAGTGACAACTAGCTCAATTGTAGTTGCCTACTTCTAGTCAAACAAGTACTCCACATACTCCAAGTCTGAGTACACCACGTACTGTAAGTATATCTCACCTGATCTTGCTACTTGTTGTGTTGCTGATCTCCCTAATCTTTCTACCATCTATAGATTAACCTAGTTTTACACACCTACAAACCTAGATCTCGCACACACACACACACACACACACACACACCTGCAGATCAACTGACCTTACTTACCATGTAGATCTCACCTGATCTTGCTATACTATAGATCAACCTGGCCTTGCACAGCTACCAACTGAGATCTTACACATCCAGAAGAACCCTTGTCCTTGCCTCACCAAGTCCTTATGATTTTCCCTTGGATAGAACCCTTTTGATTCCACACCTTTACAATACAGCCCATGGGTCTCTTAAATAGATCCCATACAAGCAATAATTAGACTTCTTAATTACAATAATTAGAAATGCAACTCAAGACCAAAAATAGTCTTTACATGCAAACAACTGGTTCATTTAATGAACTGTTCATGTAACTAACAGTTATGGAACCACATAGGTGATCGACATCGGTCCCTATCTGTCTGGGGATGACCGAAGTCAATTGATCCCTGACTGATGTTAGCAGCTTCCGGTCCACCTCTGACCAATGTCAGTTACTGTGACACTTCAGCAACCTCCTCCATGTTTGCATCAGTGAAGCTTTTAGCTCCACAACCTAACAATCTCCCACTTAGAGATAAATAGTTGCACCTGTACCTGTACCTGTACATCATCAAATTTTATTTCCTAGCTTGTATCCCTCTTCAAGATCAATCTTGAAGACCAACCACCACAAATCATATGGTGCACATCCTGTCATCCAAGTAACCTATTGCATCTGCATCTACAAATCCATGTAGAAAAGAACTTGACCCTGCATAGCATGTTAACCTACTGTTGGTCCCTCTCAGATACCTAAGAATCCACTGAACTACTTTCTAGTGCTTCTTTCCTAGATTGGCTCCAAACTTGCTGACAATTCCCACTGCATGGGCAACCTCAAGTCTAGTACACATGTACTTAACCTCATCATGTGATTGGGGACACTGTTCTGTGAATTGTCCATCCATAGGTGTGCATACCAGTTTTACATCCTACATCTCAAACCTTGCCGCAACCTTATTCACACAATCATCTTGAGACAACATCACCCTGTGATCTTCCCTATCTCTAAGAATGCTCATGCCAAGGATTTCTGCTCTTGAATCCTTCTTGGCACACATCTGAGCTACCTTTACCTTTAGCTCAGAAAATCCCTGCATGTGTAACCCTGTAACAAGCACTACATATAGTAACAGGATAATGTTGCAATCATTATCCAACCTAGTAAAGTAAACACAATGGTTACAATGACATTGACTAAAGCCATGCTTTGACATACACCTACCAAACTTGTACCACTATCCTAGAGCTTACTCAAGACCATATGACCTAGCCTTCCATCTCACCTGTCCATTCACTCTATTCTTTAACCTAGGAATCCATTTGTCTTTTAGTGCTTTCATCCCAGGTGGTAACTCTACCAAATCTCTCATTTGGTTCTTTCCCAATGAATCACATTCCTCATCCATGCCATGCTCCCACTATTTCCTGGATTCTACCTGCATCGCTTCTTTAAAAACTTCTTGGTTCTTGACCATTAATGAGCAACAAGTAGTATAAAGAAGAAGAATAATGAATTTTACACTTACTTACCCTTTCAGTCCTCCACATGGGCATTTGAGACTCCTTAACAGCTTGCTGTCCATCCAAAATCCATCTCAGTGACCAATGTCAGTCACCCCTTAGTCTACACCCTACCGACGTCAATTCCATGTGACCGACCTGAATGCCAACATCGGTTCCCTGACTGACATCAGTGTCTACCTATGTTCAACATCACTGACCTTAGTCTACACCTGATCAATGTTGGTTCCTACCTGAATGCCGACGTCAATTTTCTGACTGACGTCGGTCTCTGTGTTTTCTTGTGAGTGATGACCTTTACCCGTGAGCACACTTTGGATCAAAACTTTTTCCAAATCACCCTTGCTCTACTCAGAATTATCCAGCCCCTTGAGCTGATCTCTGTCCATCATCTCCTCCAAGAAAAGCAAGGCTTTCTAGTTCTTAAGTTTGTCAAAGACATTAGTCTTCCTCTTAAGAACATGCATCCCCTTCTCACTCATGTGACCAAGCCTACAAAGCCACATCTTTACAAGAAAAAGAGAATTAGTAATAAAAGTAGGTAGATAAAGAGTACCTACTTTCTTACCACATGCTAATTTAAGTGCATCCACTATGAGAGTTACTGTGCATCCCTCATCACCCAACTTTCTTGAAATTAGACTCCTCTTCAGGACTGGGACTTACACGACATCCTTCAACACCCAAGTGTTGCTCGTCTGCAATTTCAGCTGCACTTCACCTTTGCCAACAATTTGACAAGGCTCACCAACCCTATTTGGGGTTGCATGGAAAGAGGAAATAGAATCTAAAAAACAAGATTCTACTTTATCCAAGGAACATACAAGAGCATCATGTGCAACAATACCTGCAACATCTGCTTCTTCATTTCCTTCATGTTGATCTTCTACCAACCAACAATCTTTCTTTACCTGCCCTTTCTTTCCATAATTCAGTAATTGATTATTCTTGCTATTGAATTATTCCATTCTTAGTGTACTTTCTTCTGCCATTGCTATACTCCCACTCAATCAAAAACCCCTAAGAGTGACCTGTAATCAAAAAACACTTAACACACTCTAAAACCAAGGTGTTAGTGAACCAAGCTTTAAACCAAGCTCAGATGAACCCCGCTCTAATACCAATTGTCAGGATCCCTACTCACTAAAGAGTACACATGATTACCTTTGTATAAGCAACTAAACATGGAATTTAACCAGAATGAATAAGTAACTAGAAATAAGAAATAACATAGAATATGAGAGACAATACACAATTGTATTAATACTCATACAAAAGGAAATACAATGAAGAGATGCCACACTCTTCCAACACCTCTCAGGCTTCCCACACTTAGTGTATAGTAATTCTCCTTCAAGAGTTCACTCTCTCAATTATGGTCACAACAAATAATTCAAACACAGAGTTGTTGTTCACCTCTAACCAATCAGTATCAATACTGCCAGTACCACCAATAAGTGACAACCGGCTCAACCATAGTTGCCTACTTCCAGTCAAACAAGTACTCCACATACTCCAAGTCTGAGTACACCACATACTCCAAGTATATCTCACCTGATCTTGCTACCTATTGTGTTGTTGATCTCCTTTATCTTATTGCCACCTACAAATCAACCTGGTTTTGCACACCTATAAACCTAGATCTCGCACACACACACACACACCTGCAGATCAACCGACCCTACTTACCATGTAGATCTCACCTAATCTTGCTATACCATAGATCAACCTGGCCTTGCACACCTGCTGACTGAGATCTTACACACCCAGAAGAACCCTTGTCCTTGCCTCACCAAGTCCTTATGATTCTCCCTTGGATAGAACCCTTATGATTCTACACCTTTACAATACAGCCCATGGTTCTCTTAAATATATCCCATATAAACAATAATTAGACTTCTTAATTACAATAATTAGAAATGTATCTCAAGATCAAAAATAGTCTTTACATGCAAATAACCAGTTCCTTTAACAAATTGTTCATGTAACTAACAGTTTTGGAATTGCATAGGTGACCGACGTCAGTCCCTGTCTATCTAGGGATGACCAATGTCAGCTGATCCCTGACTGATGTCAGTAGCTTCCAGTCCACCTCTGACTGATGTCGGTTGGCCTGACCGACATCGGTTGGCCTGATCGATGTCAGTTACTGTGACACTTCAGCAACCTCCTCCATGCTTGCATCAGTGAAGCTTTTAACTCCACAACCTAATAATATCTAATTTTTTATAACATTGTATCATAATAGTATGCATAAGTTTAAGCAATAAAATCTATAATCATATAAATTATTTACAAAATAAAAAAAAATTCATGAATAAACATTTGTAGACATGTTGTCTATTGTAGATATCAAAATATGGGATTAAGTACTTAAATTTTGACACATATTTACCACACATTACTTGAGTAGATAAACACAGTCCTAAACCAACATTCTCTAACACTTACATGCAAGCTTATAAGTTTTACCCTTATATTTTGAATATAGCATTGTGTGGGAGTAATGCAAATTTGAGATGAAGATTAAAAGATAAATGGACAAAGTTTTGTGCAACATCCTACAAATGAACGTATGTCATATTTTCTTAGGAAGGTTATAGGAGTATGATTCCAAGATGTTGTATGATGGGAGAATAAATATTTAGAAGTGGAAAAGGATAGAAAAATTTATGTTCTAAGTTAATTTAAGGAGAACGATAGAGAGGTTGCACACCAAATCCATTTGGTCACACACAAAGCTAAGGAGGACTTTCATGAGGAAGTGAAGATAATGTGTACAAAGTTAAAGAAAGATATCACATAGAGGAAGTAAAGTGAGGGTGTGAACCATGGGAATTATAAATTGATCTTAGTGAATAGTGTCATGGTGAAGTGGAAAAGGAGATTGCACATGATAGATAGAGGAGGTTGACCCAGGGGGAATGGGACTTGGCATAAAAGAGATGAGAAAATATGTAGATGGAGGAGAATGGTTTTTAACCTAGATTATCATACTTATGAATTGGAAGATAGAAATTATTCCATTGGTGAAAGAGCAAACCAAGGCTTGCTCTATGTGGAGCTTTTGAGGGACTCTTTTTTTGTGTTAGGCAAGTGCATCATGGGTATTTTATACATGGTTATGCCAGAAGATGGGCTCAAATTTATGGGGAAGAGGCTTAGAGAAGGAAATGCTTAGAGAATGGAATATTTACAAGCAAAAGTGGAATGCATAGACCATATTTTCCATCCCAACATAGTTACTCTTAAAGTATACTACTAGTTTGTAGAGGAGAAAATTTTCATCTATACATCCCTAATGGCACCTTAGCCAATGCATTGCATCATAATGTCCTAATTCCTTGTTCTAATTACAAGTGTGAAACAAAAACTTCCCCTCAAAATGTATCTCATTATAAACTATTTGTATAACTCATAAATCTTGGGGGCATATATATTAATGATCATCATGTTTACTATGTGGCAGATTATCTATCCTAATAGATGATACTAAGAAATATTACTTATGCACCTCTATTATGGTTTACATGACTAAAAAATGCAAAATGGTATTATTAAAGGTTTGACATACATTCATGAGTGTAGACTTTAGAAATATCTTCATGGAGATGTGAAGCCCACCAATATGATTTTGGTATTAAACACGAAACTGTGTATAGCAGATTTTGATTTGGGTTACATTGCGTGTTTGATAGGAGCTCTGTCAACTAGGTGGTATGTGATGACTGGAACTGGACATCCAAAGAAAAAGGTAGCATTAGAGACATAATCTGGCAGTGTCCCTCTAGTTAGCATGACAAATCAAGGAATATTAATGAGGAATCTCATAAAATATTTAAACCCACATTAAAGTGGGATCTGTATTCCTTTGGAAACATTTTTTTGGAATTATTTTCTGGTTAGTGTCCTAATGTTCAAGTTGCTTCTTCTAATATGGACTTGGTAAAGGTGGGTGCAAGTTTGCATTAAGGAGAAGAATCCTTTTCCAAATGTTCTTGACATTGTACTACTAGAAGAATTACATAGTAAGATGAAATTTTAGGCATGTTAAAAATTGCTTTGAGTTGTGTTTGAGGGTCTCCTAATAGTAACATGGAAGTCATCTATGAAGCATGTTTTAGAGTTGTTGGACAAAGTTGGAGATTCTACTAAAAATATCAATCCCATTAAATATCCTCTCTATCTAGTTGAGTTGTATACCCTAAATAGATTGAAAGTTGTAATAATCAAGAATTTGAATTTGACTAGTCATGTTGGTACCAATTAGTATGATTTTTGAGTTGTGATAGATTTGTCAAAAGACTAGACCAAAATCTTCATACCTATATTAAGGTAATATGGGGATACCAAGTTGGATTTTTGAGATCTTTTAATGTACATAGTATGATGGGTATAATATATTTGTTGTATCATTGAGTTGATATGTTCCTCTACAATAATTTGGCTATAGAGAATCTCTGATCCAAATTTACAACCCAAGGAAAAATTGTATACTTTTAATGTGTTAAAAGGCCTAAAACTTGGTTTTAAACATGTTTTATGAGATAAGATTATGGTCTCTATTAGAGTTAAATCAAGAATAGGGCCACTATTATATAGTTTTAAAATCTAAAATACTTTTCTAGATGTTTTACTTCATACATAATATAGATTATGAAGATCCCTTTTTGCAAAATACTAGACATTGACATCAAATTATTTTCCTTTTGTTTTTTGCCTCATTTGAATACATGTTTTTTATAGATGGATCTCCACACCCTAATTAAAATCTCTACTTGGGATCTTTCTTACATAGTTGGGTACAACTAGTTTAAAATCAAATGGAAGATATGGCATAGGCTCAAAATGATAGAATTAAACCATCAAAATACCATATTGGGAAAAATTAGACTCCAATAATTTTGTGTAAATAATTGAAGCTACCCTCTCTTGACTACAAAGTTCAAGGAAATAGACAAACCTTCATCTATTCAAGTGGCCAAAAAACATGGATGCATATTCCAGGGCTCTTGGGTATACCAAAATATTCAGAT
This sequence comes from Torreya grandis, assembly GCA_037957365.1. Lineage (NCBI taxonomy): Eukaryota > Viridiplantae > Streptophyta > Pinopsida > Cupressales > Taxaceae > Torreya > Torreya grandis. Next base: position 3,576,870 of record JARHVA010000110.1, read on the forward strand.
TTATTTTAGTTTGCATAGAAATACTTTTATACATACAAATCCCCTCCCATTCACAATCAATTACACTTTAATTTCTTAAATGTCAACTAGAATATAGTTTATGTATAAAAAGGAGTTAGTTTTAGAGTCAAAACCTTGTATACATTTATTCATTTACAATTTTAGGGGTAATTCTTCATTTGAAATTGTAGGGGTAATGGAGGGATGAATTCTTTGCCTTTCTAGTTATTGTAGCTCCTTTCAACTAGTTTTTTTTATGACGGTGACACATATGGTGTAACTAGATAATATGTAATATTAGAAAATAAGCTATGGATGGAAATAAAAATATTCTTATCACATAACAAACTAAGCTCTATTTCCATTAATATATACAAACATATTGTAGAAAAATGAGATAGGTTTCTAATTACAATTTCATGGATGATTGGAAAATGTTAGATAGTTGCACACATAAATGACTTGATAATATCTAGTCACTAGTGTATACAACTAGACATTATTTGATCCTTGAAAAAAGATAAAGAATCATATAAAATAAATAATATATGGTTGTAGCATCCAAATATTCATTACTGAGTTAGCAATAGTAGGATGGTGGAAATACAAATCAAAAGTTTCAAATGTATTGATGGTGGAAAAAATCAAAATTGTATAAAATAGACTAAATGAATTTGGGATTAAGACTAAATGAATTGGGTATCATCCAAAATTTGGAAGCATAATCACACAAATAATGTACATGAAGACTTATCTATATTCAAAGATAAATTAGAGACTAACAATATGACAACCAATCATAGGTGCAAGAAAGACCAAAAAACTAGTTGATCTCTAGAAACAAGAAGTTTTTTGGGACAAAAATAAATAACAACATGGACAACAGGGGATTGAAATACAAGTTTTTTCATAAAACAAAAATAAATGGAGACATATCGATACCATTTTCTAGGGATAGAAATAAATATCAACATGGATAGCAGGAGATTAAAATTCAAATGTTTATCATAAAATTGTAATAAAATGGAGACATGTTAAATCCCTTGATTGTAGAGTGGTGGACAAGACATACAACACTGATCACACAATTTTTTAAATACCTTTTGAAAGAACCAAAATATGACAGATCTGAGGGATAGTGTTTTGGTATCTCTCTTAAGCAAGTTTGATTTCATTTTCAATTATGGGATCAAATGTCTCACCAAAACATGCAAGTAATGACTGGCAAGGGAAGGAAATAAACCTATAAGATTGGTTTTCTATAATTTTGGGAGTATAATTGTTATGCTTGGTTTGACTACCTTGTAAAGGGTAAATATGCCTTCATTTGATATACATCTAAAAATTGGCTAGTAAGTAAAACTTGGCATAAAAATTCTACCTCACTATAGTAGGATTTTCCTCTGTTGCTCTAACACAACAAGAAGAGCATTGTCAAAGAGTTTTCAAGTATAACATGCTAATGAGAAGAAGATTTGGATTTTTCCCATTTTATTTGTAGATTGTTTTACCATGGTAATATTTTAAAGCCTATTCATAACATTGTGCCTTTGAACACACCATTGAATATTTATTAGATTATTTTACTTAAAATTTAACAATCTAATATTATTCCTTTATTCCTTACCTTCATCTTCCTTTCAATGGTGTCTTGTTCGTGGGGTAATAAAGAAGAAAATAAAATTGTGTTTTACATGCACCAAATTGTGAAGGGGCCCAACACTACAACTATACTATTTACAGGAGTAAATAGAACATATTCAAATCTATTAGGCTTTGGAATCATGTTTTTTATAGGCATCCTTTAATTGAAATTCCAAATCACTCCTCTAAAATTTTTGGAAGGGCCGAAGGATTATATGCCAATTCATATGTGAAGGGAAGTTCTATCCACACAATATTCTTTGTTGTGTTTGAGATAAAGCATTATAATTGAAATAGAAGCATGTTAGAAATGTAGAGGATAGATCCCTTCATGAGGAGCACTAGAATAGAGGTGTTTATGGTTCAAGCTTCAAATGAATGTTCAGTTTCTGATCTAAAATCCTAGAGATACTAAAATCTCTAATTGAGGCTTAAGGAACCAGTTGTACCAAGAACCAATAACATGATTGGGAAGCCTTGGCATTCTATAGAACTGAGGGAAATACTAGTATATGGAATCCCAACATGATCAGGGAATTATTATAGAATCTTCTAGAGTTCAACATTGATTTCCATGTTTTTAGTATTTACCTTCTATGATGCAATAGACTACTCCTTTAAACTAGATGCATTGTCAAACCCAACACTTCAAGATATTTGGACAAAATTTTAATCTCATTAAATCAGGTCATGAGAAACAAGGGCCACATCAGTATATAATTTTGGGAATTATTGTATACTTCTTTAGAGTTTAAGATTTATTTCTATGATTTTAAAATTTATCTTCATTCATCCAATAGACTACTCTGTCAAACTAGTTGCATTGTTGCAGTTCAACATATTAGGAGAAAATTTTAATTTCATTAAGCCAGGTCATAAGAAAGAAGAGTAACAACATTATAAACTATTTGGACTTATTGCAAACTTATCTAGAGTTCAATATTGATTTGTATGATTTTAATATTTATCTTTATCCATTCAATAGAATTCCAAAACCCTAATTGATCAATTTCAATCTCTAAATTAAAAAATGTTTTAATTAATCAACAAATTACAATCTCTAATCTTAAAAAACATAAAAAATTATGCATAAATTTATATATGATTCCTTTTCAATGCAATCTTCTATTGCACTATGTTGATAGGGCAAAGGGGTAAATTAATGTGCAGGTAATAATAGATATAAGGGAAGTTAAGAGGGTGAGGCCCACTCTTAAACTATCTTCACATTACAATATTAAATTGACAACATAAAAGAAATGATACAACCAACACATGATGGCATTAGAATTGTCTATTTATGGGAAACTAAATTGAAAATAGTCATATTACAGTATTATCTAATGCTTTTATCACAATAATATCAACCAGCGTATGATGGCACTACCATGATGAAACTACATGAAACATATGGCTAAGGATCACAAAAAAAATCATATCATAGTATTATCAAGCATTCTTATTAATCAAATTTAACCAACAAAGTATAATTATAGATTTTCATCAAAATAGATCTAAATCATCAAAGATATATTTAACTCAATAATAAATTTATGAAAATAGTTTAAATTAACATTAATCAAATTTAACTAACAAAATATAATTACATATTTAAATTATTATTAATTAAATTTTACTTGGATCTAATTTATCAAAGATTTATTTAACTCAATAACAAACTTCCCAGAATTCATATAATTATAGATTTAAGTTATTGCTAATCAAATTTTACCACCAAAATAAATTTAAGTTATCAAAGATCTATTTAACTTAATAATAAATTTCTGAGAATAGATTAAATTAACACAGAATACATATAATTATAAATTTAAGTTATTATTAATCAAGCTTTATGAGAATAACTTAAATTAATACAATATACACATAATTATAGATTTAAGTTATTATTAATCAAACTTTACTAGTAAAATAAATATAAATTATTACCATAAAAATAGATTTAAGTTATAAAAGATCCATTTAACTCAATAACAAATTTATGAGCAAACTTTTAACAATAACTTAAATTAATATTCTAAAAAAAATCACAAATACTTTACATGCAGAATTATAATTCTAAAAAACACATATGTATCATCAATTCCTCCTCATTTTACACTCTCTTCCCATACCGAAAAAACACTTTCCTCTTTCCATTTTCCCCCATTCCACCTATTCGAAAAAACACTTTCCTCTTTCCATTTTCCCCCATTCCACCTATTCCACACTAGTCATATTTTTTTCTGCACTTATCATCTCTTTCCATTTCCTCCCATTCCACCCATTTCACACTACTCATATTTTTCCATATACTTATCATCATCTTTGTTTCCACCTATTCCACACTACTCATATTTTTCCATACACTTATCATCTTTCTAATTCCCCCCATTTCCCCCTTCAAAACCCCAACCATTACTCTTACAACTGGTGACAATCTAATACATAAAATTTATTTTATATAAAAATATTTGATTTTGGTGTTCTTATGGGACCAAGGTCAAATCATAATATGGATTTAGAAAATTAAAATGTATGGCTTCCTTAATATTAAAAATTATGAATAGAGTAAACTTTCTAACCCCTTTCTCATTGATTGAAATGGTAGTTTTAGAATGTTTTGTATATGCGATATTAAGATAATATTAACACCATGCATATTTGATCACATCTCTCCCTCCAAGAAGAAACAACACAGAATGCACATACCAAAACATAAAGAGATAAGCCTGGGAAATCTGATTTTTCACACTGTCATTTTGTCAAATTTCCAAAATGGATTAAGCCCCCTCTACAAAATTACTGCCCTCATTAATATATGGGTAATAAACTATCGCCGTCAATTGGATTTTTTTTCTTTTTCCTCCCCCTCTTCCATTGGACATTTATATCAAAATGTAAGCATAACATTCCTTTTCCAACCCATTTAAGAATATAATATCTTTTTAACATCAATAAAAAAGAATAGCATTGAAATAATACATATTATCTATGGTATTAATGATAATTATTATATTCTATAGTATTCATGATAATTGAAAGTATCAATACAATTTTTTTTCAAATTTCTAGTCTCATATATAACTATCTATAGGTGGCATCACTTAGATTCTCCAATTAGGAAGTGCAAAAATTTGAGACAAATATTGAATGCCCCATTTCACACCACCTCCATCCATGCATAAAATAAGATTTAATGCCTATCAATGAAGCTTGAGAAGAGTCCCTCGCCATGAAGGATTTTGTAGGCCTTTAATAAAATATTTAATGCCTTTAATATAATAGCAAAGAAGGTTTGGTATTATTTATACCCACTAATACACACATATAATTTAATTGTGATTGTTCAAAACTTTAAGTTAAATATTAAACATTAGTAGATTCAAAAAAATTATCTTACATTAATACAAATCAAGCACTGAATTCATCCATAATATATTATGTTGGATTAATATAGATAACTCAGTTATAGTTTAATTCACAAAACACATACTAAATTATGATATTGGTTTTATAGTTAAATACCTCAAGAGACAACTCCACCCAAATTATTTGAATACTAAAACAAATATTATTATATGATTAAGAACATCTAAAAATCCATAGAACATCTATAACCTTATCTTTATTGGATATTAGATAGAAAAAAATATTTAAATTGAGGTCACATACAAAATTATGATATTGGTTTTATATTTAGGGACCTCAAGAGACAACTCCACCTAAGTTTCTTGAATACTAAAAAAAATCTTATTATAAGATGCACAATAACGTAGAATGGGAGAAACCACATAAAACACAAAATGCAACCAAATTTCCCATCTATTTCAAAGTGAACTTGATTTAAAGTCTATAACCAAAAATGTTGAGAAACTTAAATTTAACATGGTAATGGAAGAACAACCACCAAAAGGTGCAAGTGAGAAAACCACATTAAATTTTTTAAAAGTAGGCATTGTCCCAACACAATAAATAGTACAACACAATCAACTATAATTTAACATTAGCATTTGCCTAGATGGTGAAAGGAACATCCAAAGGGATGTAATTTTTTATTTTTTGGTGATCATATATTGTTAATATGGATGAATGGAAGCAATAAGACTCTGGGACCTCAATATCTTGTCCCCACATTAGTAACATTGCATCATGTAATGAAGAATGTTGCATTTAGATAAGCTAAATTTTATGTTTTCCATTATGAAGTCATAATATACTCAAATCCTAAAATGTTTGATAAATATGTATTGTTATGTTGGGTGGTGTGTTTGCTTGTTCATATAGTGAAAAAAATTAATCTTCCACCACTTGTCAATGGTTTCAAGCCCACTGTCAATAGTCATATGCCTATTCTTTGTATCCATACAAATGCATAATTAACATTAAGTGGAAAATTCTGATGTCAATCAAAATAAATTATAGATGCATCTTCATCAAAGACTCTCATAGGAAAGACCATCACCACATCATTAATCCTTTGGAGTCTATGGGGCATTTCATGTAATAAAGCTTGCAGGTTTGTCCACATCAAAATCTTATGAGTGAAATTTATTTCTTTAAAGTTATATAGGTATAAAATAATGATGCATTTGGACAAGCTAAATTTAATGTTTTCCATTGTGAGGCCTTATTCTGTTCAAATCTCAAAACATTGGACATTAAATTACTGACATAGTCTAATCCATATGACTTATAACATGATTTACTACCAACAAGCTACTATAAAATAACATATAAATCATTCCATATGTCCTCTCTAAGACTAATTAATGACATATTAATAGACTTATAACTTAGAAACCCTTTTTCAATCTCCCATGTTCCTAGACATAATTTGGCTATCATTATCATTTACATCTTAGATTCATTCATGTGCATTTATACTTAGATTTTTTGTAAATTAACAAAATAAAATCATAAATTAGAACCTTTCACAAGTGCATGAATCTTGGTCATAATAAAAAAGTTCAAGACATTACATGCCCTCCACCTATTGTAGAGGCACCTATAGACTACACAGAGTAGGCATCTTTAATTGTTCATTTTCTATTGTCAAGAATGGATGAAAGTATCATGAGAGTTGATTAATTTCATTTGTAGCATCGATACTAATTATACCTTTAGAGATGATTTTATGCCTCTACCTTGTATTTTTAATTGCACATTTTAAATTTCATACTCGTTTCAAATAAAAGTCTCTTTGAACATACCCTTCTTTGTTCATCTCCCAATTATGTCCTTATATGCATAGACTATTATGTTGTTCATTTAAATTACCTCATTTGATATTGTAATTACTTAAGCCACCTTCTCCTCTAGACTAGTCATTTCAAACTCATAGCTCAGGTGAACTCTTAAGAACTTCATTCTTTTGGCTTGTGAGAAATAAATCAGTATTTTCACTAGGTACAATCTATATCAAACCTAGGATGATTATAAAAAATTCTCTAAGGAGTACATGAAAGAGTGTAAACTAATAGTTATTTCTCATGTAAAACCCATGACTACTGACCTTGTTTGTAGGGAGAGTCAAAGCCATACAGAATAAGTGATGAAACATTTCGAGGTGAGATGGATGGTGATGGGGATGGTGATGGTGATGGGCAATGATAGGGTATTTCAAATGATAGCCTTGAAGAAGCCCAACTAGACACACATTCAAAGTTTAGTGACATGTCACATATTTGAATTCAATATGTACATTCCACTAAATGGTTTAAGTTAATTAATGCATGATTGAAGTAAACATCATCTCAATGAAAATAGATGTATCTTTGAGGTATTTTTTAACCATAAATAGTCATGATGACCATATTTTTTAGAGTGTTTTTTTGTGTCAAAGAGTTTGATAATGTTCCTTCATAATCCTTTTTGTTCAAATTGTGCATGACTATGCTGCAAGGGATCAGACTACCATAGTGCTTGGAGAGAGCATGTAAAAATTGGTGAGGATTTGAACCCTCATCCAACAAACTATTTTATTTTTTTCGCACTTATGGTCCTTGCCAAAAATTGTTTCTTTATTCCATTCACCAAATAAAGAGAAATAAATACTATTGTTATGAATATAATAACTGTTGTTAATGTTATGAGAATGAGAATAAAAATGCTTATAAATATCTATATCCATATCTATTTGCATATGACATTATGCATCAATAAATTAGATTATACAATAGGCATCGTTCATTAAAGAAATATTTTCCATTTTTTGTCTAATTGGTTTTAGAGTCATCTAATTAGGTTTTATCTAGTTAACGCAGTTAGATTTTTTGTCAATTTAGTTTTGGACTTGTCTAAATTGACACATGGTGCATTCTCTATGTTTTTAAAAGAGTCATTAGATATCTGACACATATTTCAATCATGTATTGGGTAATTAAAATAGTTCAATGGAAGTTACAGACTGTATTTTTAGATGTGACCTATCATTGAACTTTTTATGTGTATTTTCTTAAGTTTCTTTGAGCCTCTCATTGAAATACCCATCATTTCCTCTCACCATCACCATCCAAGTCATCTTAATATATTTGACCACTTACATTTTTTGTATGGGCTTGACCTTCCCTATCAATTGACTATTGCTCAAGTTCACCATAAAACAAAATGTCTTCTCCCTGCATAATGCATTGCCACACCATATGAAGAAAAAAACAACCTAATTTTTCATTTCCATGTTCATAAAAAATATTAGTTTTTTTATTTCCTAATGCTTTGACAATAAAATTTAAGATAGGTTCAGTTGTCATAAGTTTTGAGTGTGATACGACTATCAATTTACACTCTTTTGCTTTTAACATACCCACTTTACAAAAACATAAATTTACACATGTTTTTTGGTGTGACTTACACTTTTGGGGAAAATACTAGTTTCAACCCTTATCACACACCATGTCAATAAAAGAAGAAGTTTCATTCAACCTTAAAATATGTAACACCTTGATTGGGATCTATGTAGAAATACATGAATTTTTTTCAAATAACATATACTTTAAATAGATTACACCATGAGAATCTAATTATAAATCAGATAAGAGACTTTAAGTGTGATAACTTTAAATGAATCATATTGCACCATACATCACTGATCAATATCATCATAAGAAACACATCATAATACAAACATAGAAAGTAATTACATATAACCAACCATGATTGATATAATATACATCTACTACTATCAATTCATAATAAATAATTAATTATATCTCTTCATGATAATGTTTTCAATAATAAATACAATATAATATAATGTACATAAATAATATACATGGATCTTTGGAGCATGAGTTCCCTAGACTCTACAGTATTTGTGGAAATCTCAAGTGTCATCTCAAAAGTAGTACTGTTATGGGGAAGGAGATCATCATCCAAGCACTTTTCCACACAAACCACAGACCAATGATCCCCCACACTAATCCCATCAGGGAATAGCCCTTCGCTCATAGATGAATAAATAGTGATGGCATAAGATGTAGACACCAAAATTGTGTCGACTCCCCTTGGTCCCTTACACATTATTACTTTAAAATAAAATACTTATTTTAAATTAATGACATCACCTAAACACCTCGCCATGGACACCTCACCTTGGACACCTCACCCTTAGACCATTTCTCACCCTATGACTCACCTAAGACCTATTCTCACTCTTTCCTAACCACCTAACTAACTCTCATGCCTAATAACCCTACCATTTGACCATTCACCAATGACAAGTGCACTTGGTAGATGGAGAACGAGCTTTTGAGCCCTTTTACGCATTATGTACCCATCGACGTCGGTCAACTATCGACTGGCGCTGGTGGAACCACCAACGTCGATTACATAAACTGACTTCTAATGATGAGTTACGAGCTCTTGGATGTTGGAATCACTCTGGGACTTTTTCAATCACTCTTCCTTTCTCAGCTCTTAGACTCTGAGACATCACCAGGCATCAGACCTCAAATAATGCTCCCTTGGCCACAAAGACTCTATGCAAATCACTCTAGATTGAATTAGAACATTGCACGAAGTCTTCAGCATTAAGCCACAATAGGTACAAGCGTTCAATACCTTGGTTCTTCATCTCACCAGAGCTAAGTATTTCTTCTACCCTTTTATTTCAATAATTTAGAAAGCATTAGTAATTATTTTCTATTTACTATTTCTAAATACTATCAACTAGACCAGACCCGACCTTCAACCAGACCCAGCTTTCTCCTTGGAGAGGCTAAAAATCCTTCCTCTCACCCTTACCCTTTTTGACAACCTAGCCTCTACCTTTGTCCTTTTGCGGACCTTGTTCATCTCCCTACAACCCTGCATAGACCTTTTAAACCCACAAAATCCCTCTATCAACCACAGACATAACCCTGAGTCCCATCCAAGGACCATTATCCCTACCGACGTCGGCAAAATAACTGATGACGATAACTTTTAACAACTGACGACGGTAGACTAACCGGCGTCGGTGACTGTGGAAGACTGACTACAGAATATAGGTACATGTTATCTATTTCTCTTTCTTAGTCTTTCATTATTTCTTTTATACGACACTCTTTTTATCAAAAGTGGACTGTCATCCCTCAAGGAAGTTTTTACACTTCTGGGACCGAGCTTTGCTTGGTAGTCCACCATATATCTATCTAACATTTTCTTTGTTTGAGTCTTATTATCTCTATAGGTGTCTTCCTCCACAGCCAAAGAGGAGCTCCTACAATGTCTAGATACGGTGTGCAACTTAATCCAGTTATCATCTAACCCCTGACCATTACTTTAGTTTCTTATTTCTTCTAAATATAAAAGCAAAAATGAGTAGAAACATTCTGGCACACCTAGTGGGACCCTAGATTTTTCCTTGGGTTCATTCTTCTAAAAAGCAAACTTTCATATAAGTGCATTAGGGAAAATTTTCTCTCCTTGTATCCTTCTTCTTTCTTTTTATTTTTGAAAAGAAACCATAAGCACAAGTTAAAAAGAACGTCTTTCTTTTTCTTGTTGTCACTTTTTATTTGCATCTTAGAGTAGTGAAAATTCATGCTCTTAACCTTTTTCTCAATTATTTGCATCTGAACAAAACATTTCAATTTGGGTTAAAAACACTATTGCATTTCATTCCTTCTTGAATGCATACTTATCCCTCTCACTTAGTAATTTAAAATGCATTATGAATAAATCGTAGTGCACATATGTTACACAACCTGACCACATCACAAATTAAACATCTAAACATACCTAAGACAAGGCCCAACTAGGATTTCACCACCTATCGAATACCTTACCCTTCCTAGCGATCCTACTTGGACTTCACAACCAAGAGGAGGACCCACTTTGTTCTCTGGCAGAGTATAAACTATAGGTGAATTATATATTGGCTAAGTGGCCCAGATTGGCTCTAGGTTCGTGAAGTGAAGGGAGCAAGCCCCTAGCACCAGCCACCTATGGAACCTAACACAGACTTTTGAGCACCAAAACATAACCCAAAATCAACTTTAGACTTCCTCTTTAGGACCCATTCTAAAAGCCCAACTTCCAACACATTCTTCTAAGGCATAAGCCACCATGACTCTAAAATTTATTCTTAGGAATTTAATGTTTAGAGGTTGCTTGCTGTCATCATTTCTATTATTCTTATCTAGTTTTTTGAGCTAGTAAGGTTGCATTATTTTGAGGTCTAAAAATATCTCAAAATTTCTCTTTTTTTCCAAAAACTTTCAGTTTTCTAAGTTTCTATAATAACACAAACACCGACATCAGTTTTTCCATCAACGTTGGCAACTTATCTTCACCAACATCAGTTTTTCCACCGACATCGACAACTATATTCACCGACATCAGTCATACCACTGATGTCAGTCACTGTCAAAAATTTTCTTTCCAAAATAACAACCTTAAAACCTAACTTTTTTGCTGTTAAACATAACTTTCAGTCTTTTGAAGCTGAAATACATAGTTTTTGGAACCTGAACACATTTTTCCTTGGATGGTTTTGACACATAGTCAAGCTAAAACTCTTGTTGACCACACAAGGCAACAACCACTTCCACCTTTGCCTTTCATATCAAGTCCTCAAATGGATTATTTTTTAGATAATGAACGTACTCCTATCTAACCAACTCCCAATCAATCTCCAATTGTTCCCATAGGGGATCAAGACTTTGAGAGACTTCTTGACCACAACGTTAAGGATCTCCAACACTATCTCGCAAGAAGCCAAACGTAAGATCCTTCAGGTAACCCAATTTATGGGATGCCAAATTTTTTAACTGAAGCAGCAACAGTATCAACTACATCTGCTACCCAACTTATGACCATTCAACCCACTACCTCAGCTATTAACCCAACCATGGCCAATGCTCAAGATTTGGCCTCCCCTTCCATTTCTGGACCTACCTCCAGCAGGGTTTTTGTACCCCTCAACCACAAACAATTCAACCAAGTTCTATACATTTTCAAAACTTGATTGTCTCCACTCCACCCACTCTTTCACCTACAAATACAAGAGTGACTACCTATCCTTTTACTAGTGTCACCACCACTCAACCACCTTTGGTGGCATCTAGCCAAGTTGTGCCCTCTAACTATGCGGCACAAGCATCCTTGACCTCAATATCAGTCCCTATGATGAACTACCAATATATTATGCCTATACAAATGCAACCAAGTACATCATACACCCCTCCTAACACCTTCCAAGTACCTTACAACCTAGGGGGTGCCCCTCTTGTCAATCCATCGATCAATCTAATCAAGATGCTGATGGATAAGATGTCTAGCCTTGAGACATCCATTTTTGATTCAAGCAATGTTCTTTCTTATGAACAAATATGTAATGAACCCATCCACCCTTCAGTGCCTATTAGACCATATACTAACCAGTGGGAACTCCCTAAATTTACTTACTTTTAGAGTAAAGAGGACCCACAACAACATCTACGAGTGTTTAGACACGCTTGTTACCTTACAGCACACGATGATGCGCTATTACTTTGCACATTTCCCATGTCACTTTCTGGCACCGCCCTTGACTGGTATAGCTCCATTACCAGTCATTCTCTCTTTTTTTTCACTCAACTCATCCAATTATTTCTCGACCACTTTTCAATCAACATCACCAAGAAGGTCTCCATTACAGACCTCTATTCTATTAGATAATTCAATGATGAATCAATCACTGACTTTGTTTCCCATTGGAGAGGTTTAATTAACCAACTCTCCTTTTCATTACCTCAACTTGAGCTCATTGAGCTCTTTTCAAGATCATGTGCCAAGCACATGTCATCCACTTTACGGGTCCAAACATTCTGCACATTTGACGAAGCTTTCACCATGGCACAAAATCTTGAACTTTGCATTGTCGAAGAGGATAGAGTCAAATTACATAGTAAAAATACTAACACAAAATCCAATGACCCTTCTTCTTCTAAACCTTCTTCCCAATCCAAATCTAAGGGATCGGCAAATGCTGTGGTCATTAGATCATCATCTTCTACCACAACCAACCAACCTCAACCTTCCACATCAGAATACATCACAAGACAATTCCAACAATGATATGTACAGTGTCAATACACTCCAATAGGAAAATCATATGCTTCTGTGTTGGATAAATTAGTCAAGCAGGGAGTCCTCAATCTCCCTCAAATTTGACCACCTCAATTTGACCCCTCAAAAGCCATCCCTACATGGTATAGAGAAAATGACTTTTGTAATTATCACCATGTCAAACGTTATCACACAGACAACTACAAAACTTTCAAAAATATCATTCAAGACATGTTTGACAAGGGGGATCTTGTTTTGGATAACCCAAATGCACCAGCTAACCAAAACATGGATGTCTTTAGACAACCATTCCCTAATCATCCCCCTAGTTAGAATAACATTTAGACCATAGCTGATGACCTTTAAGAGCATGACATACACACGATTGACATGGTTTCTAACCAACCTCTCCCACAGTTTGAGGAGGTTAATCAACCTATTTATCCACCATGAGTAGAAGAACCTTCTTCTCCTATTTGTCCTTCACTGATGGAGGATAGTCCTTCATCCAGTCTCCTTTCACATGTAGGAGAGGCTACTTTGACCTCTCCCATATTGGAGGATGTTTTGATGGCACCAACACCAACTGCCTTGCCCTCATTCTTTTTATCATCAATGGGGGATCATACTTTCCCTACTCTTAGACCACATGATGAAGATGTGATCATACATACGCTCTCTCTGCTTGAAGAGCCACATTCTCTAGTCCCTTCTCCATCGAGAGAAAAACTTGTCACTTTACCCACTTCGACCGAGGAAGATCCAATGACAATTTTCTCTCACATTTTGGCTAAGATCGTACGCTTCCACTCACACTTGAACCCAAACCCTCACAAGAATCCACCATGCCTAAACAAATTAAATCTCTCGACATTTACCCTATCTCAAACCTCACTCACCCACAAGTGAAGGTAGACTTGAACCTATCCCCACACAATAGTAGTCCTCACACTAAACTAAAGAAGGCTATTAAACAATGTCGGAGAACTCCTCTCCCACCTTCACCATTTCCCTCTATTTTTGGCCCACACCCATCTACTTTAATAAGAGTGCTTCCTACTCCAACACCTAACAAAAACAAATTGCCTCCATTACTAACTCCACCCATCAAAAACATATTTCCTCCATGAAATTCAACACATCTCACCATGAAAGTGCCATCTCTGCATCTGGCTACACCACCAACCAAAAAGATGGTACGAACAACTCCAACAACTCCTAAACAAAAGTTGTCAATCCCTACTACAACAATGAGTGCAAAACCATTAGTGGGGCCCTATGCTTTGCTGTTACACCAATTGTTACAGTCTTCTAGCATCATCCTCCTACCAATCAAGCCATATGAACTTCTCAGACCAAATCCATCTTGGTTTAATGACATTAAAATTTGTGCATATCATCACACACCTGGACATGACACTAAGCGTTGCTATGCTCTTAAAGTTGTCATTCATCAACACTTGAAAAAAGACACCCTTTTCATTAAGAATCCTCTTAACCACTCTTTTAACAAACTACTGACATCATCCCATGCCTCCCAAACCTCTTCACCTTCACACTCATCAACTCTTAGATCAAAACCATCTTGGTTCGACGACACTAAATTTTGTGCATATCATCACATCCCTAGACATGACACTGAGCATTGTTGCACTCTTAAATCTATCATCTGCCAACACTTGAAAAAGGATACCCTTTTCATTAAGGATCCTCTTGACCACCCTTCAAACAAACCATCGACACCATCCCATGCCTCTCAAACATCTTCACCTAAATTGGGATCTCAACATAAGACTATGGTCCCTCTACCACCGTCACCCCCTTTATTCAAAATCAACACTATCAATATGGCCACCAGGTCACAAACCATGAAGGATAAAGGAAAAGAAAAGGTTTTTATTCCTTGGACATATCCATTCATCAAGCCCTCTCAACCACCAAAACCCAATATTTCTATCTTGGGCACATCTCAACCAACATCTTCAAAGACAATTCGTAACTCCATGGTGAAACAACTTCACCAAACCGCTGTGAAGATATCTTTGTATGACCTCATTCAAAGCTCTTCAAAACATTGCCAAGCCTTGATCAAGGCCTTACAATCAATGGAGGTCCAAGCTGAAGACCTCCAACCACTGGCTACTTTAGTCAAATCATTACCCACTATTATCCAACCCATTGATTATCCACAATGGGTGTCAAACACTGTCCCTGTCACAAGTAACTAGGGGAATTCAACCTTTTACTGACTATCATGACCTTAACCAAACATCAACCAAGCATTAACCAACATCTTAATCATCATCACATCTAACATCGACCAACACGTGACCAATATGGAAAGAAGCAAATAAGACAAGTTTGCTCTTAATTAATTCAGACTTTACATAGCATGGATCAGTTACTTATCATATGTCTTATTTCAAAGGCTGACCAGAACTTGAGCCCCTTAATGCCTTACATGTATGACCATTTTATTGTTAGTCAAGTAATTATTCACTTGACGTTTAACTTGAGCTCATCCCTTGAGCAATCCTCATCATCCTCATTCCTATTCCATTTAACCCTTTTTCTTACAAACATTAGTCAACCCTTTTTTAAAGCACGAATGCTTTGTCCTAATAAAAGGGAGACCCTTAAACCTCTATAGTCTTGTCCATGAATAAAAGTCTAGTCAAAAACAAACATATAAAATTGGGATGCCTATTCAAAGGTCATAAACTATAAATGCAGACTGCTCCCTCAAAGGACAGCTACATCATTGCTATAATTAATAGACTGTTCCTTTGAAGGATAGCTATCCAGACATCTAAACATATAAAGCAACTTATAGACCACTCCCTCAAAGGATGGCTATGCCTAAATTATGCTACATACACAACACCCTCTCAGAAGCTTCTCATGCCAATCAGCTTCCATATGACCATAAAATAACATAACATCCCCAAGTAGACTTCTCGCATTGATCAGTCTACAAATTATTAAGTCATGGACTTGCCTATAGTCGTTTTTAGGGTCACCTATAAAAGGGGCAAAGTTATCCCTACTAAAAAGGTTACGTCACCCTCACATCTCACCTAATCACACCTATTACCCAACATACTTAAGGGATTTTGAGCTCACTTAATGTCAAGTGACTAGAATACTTCTTTAACTCAAACCAATGGTCAACGATGTAATGCATGAATGGGGATTTTGTTTGCAAAACCCTTATTTATGCCCTCATTATGGTCCTTGTCAATGAAAGAGCAATGTGCCTTTCACTTCTTACACATCTTCATCACATATAACCAAACCCAACTAAATTAAACCAACCAAACCAAACATTTTCCAACCACTAACACGACATCATGATTTATTTAATACAAATACCAATTTGTGTTATATAAATTATCATAGACCATTCACCCTAGTTTCTATGGAAAATAATACACATGGAAACTATCAACCATACACAATTTATGTTACAGCATACACCATCACACAATATGGAAAAGGCTGAGGCATAAATACACTCATTTCATTTTTAGCATACACCATCACCAATATGGAAAATTTTTAGGGATGAAAAACCACATAACCAATGTTATAGAATACACCATCACATAATATGGAAAAGGCTGTAACATCATCATACATTCATCATTTCAAGCATGTACCATCACACATATGGAAAATGCTGACAACCCTTACCTGACCAAACCAACCAACAATCTCTTTGACTCTTTTTCCCTTTTGAGGAGAACTACATTGGCCTAATGCCCTTAAAATAGGGGTTATGTAGGCAACACTCAGTTGACACGAAGTCTTCTGAGGATAGCTCAGCCACATTCATTTGTTCATCCACCTGATGGACAAACCATGTACCTTTTAACCATGACTTGACCTATCCAAACCCAATCCATAACCTACTCTCTTCTTCCCTTTTGGGGAGAACTACATTGGCTTGAGGCCCTTAAAATAGGGGCTATGTAGGTATCACTTAGTTGACACGAAATCTTTTAGGGTTAGCTCAGCCATCCACATAATCATCTCCCTAATGATGTTGGCCATCCATTCATCTGTTTATCTACCTAACAGACCAACCATTTAACCTTTAACCATGACTTAACCTATTCAAAATCATGACCAAACAACTAACCCTGACATTGCAGAAGTCACCTTTGACTTCTCATGGGGCACATTGGAGATCACATGCATCTCCTTGACCATGACACACAACACTTGAGATCACTCATATCTCAACCTGACTCGACCAAGGACCTTGGAGATCAAGATTATCTCCTAAGACCACAACCATTTTCAAGACAACTCTGCCTTGGTTGTTTTTATTGCATATATGCTACCTCACGAATAGTTAGTAAATTATACGCAACCCACATTACGACCCTCACAAGTATTGGATCACGCCCATGTTGATCCCCACTACTTGTGACATTTTCATGTTTTCTAGGAGCACTTCCTAACCCTGGGATACTTGGAACGCAATGACCATTAGAGCTACAGCTTTGATCATTTAACCCAATCAGCTACAACTAAAAGCTAGGGCCCGATTACTTCAATTTTAGCACTCCTCGACCTTTGACTATGACAATTTGACTTACCTATCACGTGAAGTGGTATACGTGCAATCTCAACTATTGTAGTGTTTACACTCTAACTTCACCATATCCATCCACTGCCTATCAAATCAGCACCCAATATCAAGTTACCTTCCCTCGACTCCCACTTTGAGGGGGAATACCTCATCCTATAATTGAGGCAACCTACACTTATTTTTGTCTTGCAGTTCATTAGAACAACTAACAAGATAAGAAAAAGACCTCATCCCATACCTAGGGTAACTAACACCTTATTTTTATCTTGCAGTTCATCAAGAACAACCAACAAGATAAAAAGGGGCAAATGTAGACACCAAAATTATGTCGACTCCCCTTGGTCCCTTACACACATTATTAATTTAAAATAAAATACTTATTTTAAATTAATGACATCACCTAAACACGTCACCATGGACACCTCACCGTGGACACCTCACCTTGGACACCTCACCCTTAGACCATTTCTCACCTTATGACTCACCTAAGACCTATTCTCACTCTTTCCTAACCGCCTAACTAACTCTCGTGCCTAATAACCCCATGATTTGATCGTTCATGAATGACAAGTGCACTTAGCAGATGGAAAATGGGCTTTTGAGCCCTTTTACACGTTCTACACCCACCAACATTGGTCAACTATCAGTCGACATCGGTGGAACTATCGACGTCAGTTACATAAACTGACTTCTAACAATGAGTTACAGGCTCTTGGATACTAGAA
This sequence comes from Torreya grandis, assembly GCA_037957365.1. Lineage (NCBI taxonomy): Eukaryota > Viridiplantae > Streptophyta > Pinopsida > Cupressales > Taxaceae > Torreya > Torreya grandis. The sequence goes on from JARHVA010000110.1 coordinate 3,595,365, forward strand.
TCACTCTGGGACTTTTTCAATCACTCTTCCTCTCTCAGCTCTCAGACTCTGAGACATCACCAAGCATCAGACTTCAACTAATGCTCCCTTGGCCACAAAGACTCTACACAAATCACTCTAGATTAAATTAGAACATTACACAAAGTCTTCAGCATCAAGCCACAATAGGTACAAGCGTTCAACACCTTGGTTTTTCATCTCACTAGAGCTATGTATTTCTTCTGCCCTTTTATTTCAGTAATTTAGAAACCATTAGTAATTAGTTTCTATTTACTATTTCTAAATACTATCAACCAGACCAGACCCGACCTTTAACTAGACCCAGCTTTCTCCCTAGAGAGGCTAAAAGCCTTCCTCTCACCCTTACCTTTTTGACAACCTAGCCTCTACCTTTGTCCTTTTGTGGACCTTATTCATCTCCCTACAACCCTGCACAGACCTTTTAAACCCACAGAATCCCTCTGTCGACCACAGACATAACCTTGAGTCCCATCTAAGGACCATTACCCCTATTGACGTCGATAGAATAACTGACGTCGGCAACTTTTAACAACTGATGACGACAGACTAACTAGCGTCAGTGATTGTGGAAGATTGAAAAAAGAATATAGGTGCGCGTTATCTATTTATCTTTCTTAGTCTTTCATTATTTATTTTATACGACACTCTTTTTCTCAAAAAGTGGACTGTCATCCCTCAAGGAAGTTTTTATGCTTCTGGGACCGAGCTTTGCTTGGTAGTCCACCATATATCTATCTAACATTTCCTTTGTTTGAGTCTTATTCTCTCTATAGGTGTCTTCCTCCACAGCCAAAGAGGAGCTCCTACAACATCTAGATATGGTGCACAACTTAATCTGGGTATCATCTAACCCCTGACCATTACTTTAGTTTCTTATTTCTTTTGAATATAAAAGCAAAAAGTTACACCATGAGAATCTAATTATAAATCAGATAAGAGACTTTAAGTGTGATAACTTTAAATGAATCATATTGCACCATACATCACTGATCAATATCATCATAAGAAACACATCATAATACAAACATAGAAAGTAATTACATATAACCAACCATGATTGATATAATATACATCCACTACTATCAATCCATAATAAATAATTAATTATATCTCTTCATGATAATGCTTTCAATAATAAATACAATATAATACAATGTACATAAATAATATACATGGATCTTTGGAGCATGAGTTCCCTAGACTCTACAGTATTTGTGGCAATGTTAAGTGTCATCTCAAAAGTAGTATTGTTGTCGGGAAGGAGATCATCATCCAAGCACTTTTCCACACAAACCATAGACCAATGATCCCCCACCCTAATCCCATCAAGGAATAGCCCTTCGCTCACTGATGAATAAATAGTGATGGCATAAGAATCCAAAGAGAAAAGCAAGTACCTATGTGATGTGAATAGTAATTGATTCACAATCAGATATACTTCTCTTAATCAAAATGAACAAGGAGAGTTACCATGGACTTTTACTTTCTACTTCATTTAAATGTCAACCCAAGGATGTAGACTTGATATTAAGACATCACTATAATTACACACTCAATTTTATAATTTGACATTCTTCTAATTTTTATCTAAGATGTTTGATTCATGTTGTAAATAAAATGCTAGAAATTAAGCATAAACATAATACTAAATTCTTATACATTAGAATATTCCTTAAACAAATCTAAGGAAGAATATAAATCACATAATGTAGAATTATAACATATAATGTATAAATAAATGCTTAATGCATAAAATAAATCAAATAACATGCTTAGTTAAAATGGGTTGGATTATTGTTTTAAGGATTCTAAAAGGGGCCATTCCTCCTTGAATCTTCTAGCTTTAATCCTTCCTCTCAAAACACTTAATTGAACTCAGAAATGCTTGTTCATATTAATCAAACATGTAGTAATGAATTGCTATAGAAAAATACAATAATGGTTTCTTGACAAAATGTAATTTTGATAATCTTTAATCAACATCTACTACATCTCAACTCTACTGATACATATTTATATACTGGAGATGAGATTGTTTTATACAAAACAATATATATTCAATTCTAAGAAACATTTGATTTAAGATAACCCAAATTGTCTCCTTTTACTAAATTCATCTTTCATGTGTATTTTTCAATATTATTATACGACAAACAAAACTATTTAACTCTTCAACCACTTCTTTATTGGGTTCTATGAAGGTTACAATTGTTTCTATGAGTTGGTTGGAAGAGAATCAAAATATATTCATCCATGACTTTGGTCGTGTAGTGGCTACAAGATGGTTTGTATAATGAGATTCCTTTGTTTTACAATGTTTTGTGCTATATACCTATTTCACTAAAATATCTTTAAAATACATCATAAAAAAAGTGTCCTAAAGCAAAAGATAATTATCATATATTTAATTCTAATACATAATTCTGACTATTTGAAAGAGGTTGAAAATAAAATGCTATTATCTTTTAAGGAAGGAACAATATGGAAAAGTGTTCAAAATCATGGTAAACAATAGGAATAAGTGTGATGGATGAGGATAAGAAATAAGACATTTTTGGGGCTCATCATACCCCGCTACTTAAGATCTTGCTCGATCTCAAGTAACAAACTTGTTCATGCCCATTTCACAAAGAACTCTAAAATCCATGGAATCTATAGCACCACTAGAAAGGTGAGCATAAAATACCCACCTTTGTTCAAATAGTTGCCAAATTTTGACTTCTCTAGCTTCATCTGATGGAGCTTTATCCTACCAATCAGGAAGAGGATACTAGAACATAAGAGACTAGAATTTGAGGTTCAACAATTGAGATCCCATTTCACCTATAAGAAGAATAAATTTGGTTATTATATTGAATGTTTCCTTCAAGTTGAAAAGGGATATGGCTCCCTCTTCCTTAGGGTAGTGGTGATTTCATTCCATCATTCAGTGCAGTATTCTCTTGTAGTAAGACTAGAAAAAGTTCTCAATCCTAAGTAAAAATTCTTGGGCTTCATCACATTTATTATCAAACCAAGCTCTAACTTCCTTTTTCAACATGATATTATCCCATTCTATTAATACAACATTAGGTGCTATTGATTCTCTTCTAATGAATAGTTGGCTTTCATTATCCTTTTTCCTATATTCAGATACTTCTCTTCCTCTTCTTTACTCATTCAACAAATATAATGAAAATGCATGTAGTTGGACATCTCTAATATATAGATTAGGTTTCCACTCTCTATCATAAGGAACAACATAATTATGATGATAGAACTTGCACAATTTTGCTTATTCTTCCTGTGAACTTTTTCTATAGATAGAAAAAGAGAGGGGATTAATGACTTCATGAGGCATGTCACACTAAATTCACATAAATTTTAACTTATGTCATTACTCCTCAAGGTAGGCTAAATAAACTCTTGTAGGAGGCCTATAGTCTAAGAGTTCTTGGGTAAGACTAGCCATATCTTCAATTTTCTGCTTTAATATGGTTATTCTTTATTCCTTCAACTTAGTATTTTATTTCAATTTCTTATTTTCTTTTCTTAATTTTTTTTTAATTTTAGACTGACTATCCATCCAATTCATCAATTTAAAATATATTACAAATGAGGAATGATACCTGACTTCTTGGGCAATTGTAGGCTCTTTCTATTGATTTACCTCTATATAAGGTTGTGAAAGAATGACTGTAGGATGGAATTCAATAGAGGGTTATAGATAAGAAGATACTACAACAAGTGTATTGAGTCCTCCTCTAGGCTGATCCTGTAACTACTTTCTTAATCACTCAATTTCTTGTAGGGCTTGTTCAAGACTAAGAAATTTAATTTTTATAATAGGTTACTCCAATTGCTCTGCTTCTTCTTGCATTAGTTCTTGATGTAGCTCTTCAAAACTATGCTCAAATTATTCTACTTATTTCTAAATTATTTCCTAATGTAACTCTTCAAAACTTTGTTCACCTTATTATCTTCTTCCTGATTAAATTTTGGAGAACATTCTTTCCTGTTTGTTTTAGCCTCTAGAGATTCATCACTATTAGTAGTTTGTTCTTCTCCATATTCTTTGTTAATTTCAATAATAGAAGAAGGTTGAGTTATCATTTTTCTTCTCAATATGTGATATCTATGAGGATTAGAGATTACCTTAGCTTTTTCGGGAGAAGATAGAAGTTCCTCCTCAAACTCTTTTAAATCAGGCCAGAGAATGAGTTTCATCTTATTTCTATATTCCCTGCCTATGGAAGTAATTTTTTCAATCCTTGTTGTAGGTTCTTGTGTTAATATAGGAATATCTTATTCTATAAGTTCTTGTATGGCTATAGGAAGCTCTCCTTATGTAGGTTCTTATGGAGTTGCAAGAAGGTTTTCTATTGCAAAAAGGTTTTCTTTTGATCTCTGTTCCTCTACCTCTATTTCCAATTCTATTTCATTTCCTTCTCTATCACTTCTTGCTCTTTTTTGGTACTTGGATAAATTCTTCCCAACTTATGTTGGGTCTAGTTCTTTGCAAAGAGTCTTGAATAATCAACTAGATTAAACAATGATGGGAAAGAGCTTTAGAATTGCCTCTTTGAAATGTCTCTACCATTTTGGTGATCATGTGGAGAAAAACATTTGGGACATTTATCTCTATACCATGCTATAAATGATTCATGAATTTAAATTGAATGTCATGCAACATAGAATACCTCCATTCACAAGTGAAATATCTATAGATGAACTCAACAACATTGGCACATCTTGCTGATAAAGATAATCATGAAGTGCCATGCTTTAAAGTTTCCAAGAATTTATTTCTTCTGATGAACTTTCATCTTTTTACCTCAGCATCAAATTTATCTTTCCATGCCTCCCCTATTATTGTTAATCTCGTTACTCTACCAATGATGGTCTCTGTCATATTTATGTTCATTCCTGTTACTGTTGCTAATTTGTTATATAATGAGCTAATGAATTATTCTACAATTCCATTATCTAGGGCCTGTATCTTCTCACAATATTATTCCCATCCTACATTTTAGAATAGGGATAGGATGTCTAGGCTATTCTATAGAGGAGTGATATCAAGCAGTTCATGTTTTAGCAAATCCCCTCCCATATTATGAGATAAAATTTGAGTTGTAGGTTATGTTCTTGCAGTAAGGGTTTTGGATATGGAAGAATGTTTTGTGACTTTTGATTAGAATCAAAATAATTTGTTTAAATATGTAAAATCTCCCCCCCAACTTAAACTATCACTTATCCTAAAGGGATGAAGCTGACATGTTCAAAACCACTCATGGTAAGAGGAAGGAGTGACGGTAACAACACATAAATGGTCATGTCAATCAGTGAAGGAGAAGTTATGGTGAGTTGGCATGATAAGGAGAGGATATGATAGTGTTTTAATAACATTATGTCCCATCATCTTTATAAATAATTAAAATGTATGACATGAAATAAAATATAAAAATAATTACCTTGTGACTTGTAGGAATATCTTTCATTAATGTACAAATAGTTACTTGAAGTGGCGGTCTGGCATGCATTGTCATATGATTGGAATAAAAATACTTTATGAGAATGGAATGTAGGATAGAATGATAATAATGCATTCTATAGTAATAAATGTTTCCTATAGAAATAGGTTCTATTTGGAAGCAATAATTTGTATTGTGTGGTGGTAAGTTTTTATCCTATAATAACACATTTTTCATTTTGTAGCAAAGAAGAAAATATATTTGTACTCCAAGGGAATGAATTTTTAATAAAAAGCAAATGAAAAAAAAAATTATTACAATATTGCCTCTCTATCTCTCTCTCTTTAATGAATGTCAATCAGCTAGTGACTTGGTATTCTAAGACATCCATCAACAACGCTCGAAGGATTTCATTGCTAAATTTTTTGATTTTTTTAAAGATTTGTTTGTTCAATCTCAACTAAAATGAAGGAATTCAGGAGGTAGGATTTCATTTTTCCTAAAACAATTCATTGTGAATAACTTGTTCTTGGTTGTAGGAAGATTTTATTCTTCTTAGAAAATATTAGGGAAGGGTTGACAAAAATACCCTTTGGCTACAATAACATGTGGATTTACTTCATGAAAAAGAAATGGATGTTACTCTTTAAGAAGTTGACAAGTGAGAGTTTACTTGGATAATGGTCTCTTGTATATATTTATCATGTTTCCATTAACAAGTAGACAAAACCAAATAGAGTTAATGGTCATGAGCTTGACAGCTCCATTGTCAAAAATGTGTTTGATCTCATAAGGCCCAAGCCATCTGGACTATAACTTTCCTTTATGATATTTGTATTTAGAGTCAAAAAGTAGTTCCCAATCACCAAGTTAAAAATTATTAATCTTAATGTTCCTATTATGCCAACTCACATGTTATCTTTGCATTATTTCAATAAGATAAAATGCATCACTTCTTAGTTCATCAAGTGTATTCAACTACATGATCCTATCTTGTTGGGCTTGGGAAAGATCCAAGGCCAAATAAATTATTGTCCTTAATGTTTTATGTTCAAACTCAATGGGAATAATAGGATTCTCACCATAAACTAGTTCATATAGAGTGAGACCAATTGTGATTTTCTAGGTGATTATGTAAGCCTATATTGCTTCTAGAAGATGAGTTGACCAATCATTTTTATGCAGACTAATAGTCTTAGTGAGGATATTTTCTAATTATCTATTTATCACTTCTACCCAACCATTTGATTGAGGATAGTAAGGGGTATACTTTTTGTGTCTAATTACATATTCCTTTACGAAGGTTGCTGTGAGGTCTGATGTGAACTATGGGATTTAGTCTATGACTATTTCTCTTAGTACTCCATAGAAGGTGAATATTTATTCATATAATAACTCAACTACTTTCTCATCTCAGGTACGGATTAAGGCTTTAACCTCTACCCATTTTGTGATAAAATCACTACACACCAATATATATTTCTTGTTATTGGATTTAGGATCAATGGGACCTACAAAACTAGTGCCCATTTGTTAAAGGGTTTCAAAACCAATTGTGGCTGTAATGGCATTTCATCAAAGCAAGTGGGTTTTCCCATACAATGACAGTAATCACATATTTAGGTATACATCGTGTCATACTTATACAAAGAAGGCCAATAATATCTGACAGTAAGTATTTTCATATTAGTCCATTCATCCACAAAATGACCCCTATAGGGTTCATCATGGCAGGCTCTAAGAATGTCATAAGCTTCATCTTCTCAGATACACATTCTCATAATTAAATCTCATCCAATGATGAAGAGATATCCTATAATCCAAGAATAATGTCTACTCTTTTGGATTAGATGTTGTTTGTCCTTGGGTGAGAAATGTTGTGGTAGTGATCCTACAGCAAGATGGTTAGCAATATTTGTGAACCAAGGAGATTTAATAGTTACCATAAATAAATATTCATTAGGAAAATAATCATTGATAATAAGACTATGCTCATCATTTTGCAATAGAGATATAAAATCTACTACTACATTATTCTTATCTGTCTATCCACAATGGTAATATCAAACTCCTACAACAAAATCAACCATCAAATTATTCTACCTATTATAATAGTTTTGTTCATTAAATACCTTTATTGCTACAAGATCTATGTGGATGAATACTTAGTAACCTCTAATGTAGTATAAAAAATTATTGATGGCATATACAATGGCAAGAAATTCCTTCTCTATTATAATATAGTTGAGTTCAACCCCTTGAAGATTCTTGTTGATAAAATAGAATGCATAACTTAGGGATTCATATTTTTGGCCAAGGAAAACTCTTAAAGTGGTTTTAGATGTATCTGTATGGATTTGAAAAGGCTTCTTCTAGTCAGTCCCTCTTAGAACATGAGTTGTTATGAGAAGGTATTTGAGTTACTAAAAGGTAGGTTGAAAATCATTAGTCCATGTGAATTCAACATCCTTAGTGAGCAAGCCAAACAGTGGGGTGGAAATTTTATTAAAATCTTTGATAAATTGTCTATAATAACCATCATGTCCTAAAAAGATTCTAATATCTTTTTTCTTCTTTAGTGTGGGTAGATCCTTAATGATACTTATCTTTGCTAGGTCAACTTGAATTCCAGTAGGGGATATGTGATGCCCCTACACAATCCTTTTAGTCATAAGCATGTAACACTTTTCATTTCTCAAAGATAATTGGTGGTCCTGGTAATGTTGATAAACTTTCTCTAGGTTGGCCAGTGTTTCTTTGAATTCCTTCCCATAGACGATGAAATCATCCATGTAGATTTCAACATAGTCGTGGGAGAGATCAAAAAATATGCTCAAAATAGCTCTTTAAAAAATGGTTGGGGCATTGCAAAGACCAAATGGCAAGACAACATAGGCATAGGTTCCCCAAGGGCAAGTAAACATGGTTTTATCTTGGTCTTATGGAGAAAATTATATCTGATTATAACCACTATAGCCATCTAGGAAGTAAAATTACTTTTTCCTTACTAATGTATCCAACACTTGATTAATGAATGGAAGGGGAAAATTATCATTCCTAATATCTATATTCAATTCTCAATAGTCAACACAACTAAGCCATTTTCTCCCTTTCTGAGGAACAATGACCAGGGGAGAGACCCACTAGCCACTAGCAAAATTTAGCAAATAAATGACTACATGACTAAAAATTTTAGTCACAACAACTAAAAATGTCTAAATTATACTAATTTTTTTCACCTCAACTATAAATTAGTAAATAAATGACTAATTTGGTCATCTACTAAAAAATTATTTAATCATACAAATAAAAATGACTATATAGTTATGCAAATACAAATTAGATGAAACTTAAAAAAATATTTCTAGTGGGAGTATATTCATTATATATTTCCTCATTTCATTAGTTGGTAATTAGGCATGGAGGCATTTTGGGTTATAATAGTGACTTACATGGGTGATAAAGCTTGTTTGGAGAGGACCTAAAGACTTCTAAAAAGGTGGGCAAGGAATTCAATGTTTGCTGCAAAGAATTTGAAGACAACAAGGCCGTCTGTAGTGAAGTTAGATTTGGGGATGCCCTCTTTAGTGAATTCATAGGTAATTAAAAACCTGCATTACATTAAACACAAAATATATAGCTTTATAGTTAGCAACTTACAGTAGTTACATAGAAAAATGAGTAATAGAACTATATAGGCAGTTTAGGGTTTAGGGGACTATTTCTTCATTAGTATTGATTCAAAAAATTATTATAGATGGGGATTTTATATTCATTCCATTCTATTATAAAAATTCTTAGTATTTATTAAAAATTCATTCTATTATAAAAAAAACCCTATGGGTTCTATATTCATTCCAAAAATTTCTCCCTAGGGAAGCTACAAATTCCTAAAGAGCTTTCCCAAGGTCTTAGTTTCCTTCTTATAGGGGTGAAGGAAGCTACAAGATTTAGACCTTTCACATTCCAAAAAATGACTTTTTATATACCCACTCCTTAATATGACCTATTATAACATATACTTTTTGACAAGTCTTAAAAATACCACCAAATATATTTTGAATACATATTGGAAAGCATAAAAACAAGGAAAAGACAAAAAAAAGGAAGTCCAAGATTTATTGGTACCATGTTGATGCTAGCTTGATGCTCATTTCTCCTCTGCATACTTGGCCTGCTTATTCTTCAGTTGTCAAATATTGATTCTCCCATTGGTACATTGTGAAATCCCTAGGCCACTTTTATTCTTGGATCTAGAGCAGGTTAGCCTAGTGATCTTTCCATCTTTGGTCCAACAACACTTTGAAATCAATGATGAAATTTGCATATCCATCATTCAAATTAATTACTCTATCAAAAATGACATTGAGATAGAGAATATTTATGTTTTGATCTTTTTTCAAGAAATCAATGACTTGAGAAACTATTTGACCATATTCACTTTTCCATGCATCAAAACCTTTGATCTTTTTATCCTCTATCAAAATGGAAGGAATAAACTGGTGTTTGAAGGTAGAAAAATAATTAATCTTTGCCTGCATTTTCTTCCTCTCACCATTCACATACTAAATTCATCCAAGATCATTTTCACTATCTTCTCTGTTGGCTTGAGTGAGGCTAGAGTACCTAGATATCTTTGTACAACTTTGTACAAGGTTATCAATGTATGGTGTGTAGGTTTCCATTTCTTGTATATTGGATCCAAAACAAAAATATTAACCATCAACTGATCAAAGGCTTGAGATAAGGAAGAATAACATTCATGCATATCTCCCAACTTGTCAATAGCCAATTTTACTCTGTATTCCAAAATATTCTCAAACACCTGAAGGATTTTCAATTTGGCCTCATCCTTTGTCTTTTCATTTTATTTTTTCAATTCTTCAATTTCTTTCTCCAACTTCAACTTCAATGCATTCAAATGATCAATTAGGACTATATTCTCACTGGTTATTTATGGCATAGGGTCTTGGTATGGTACAATTGCTTGGATTTGAGAATCAACACCCTTCAACTTCTACTTTAGTTTGACATTTTCCAAATATAGCCTATTCACTTCACCATTCATATCAATATGAGTTTTTTCATAGTCAAGTAATCTTTGCTCCATTTTCTTGACAATATCTTGTGTGAACATTGCAGAGTGCATAGTAAGGGTGGTAGCTTCAAGCACTAATGTATCCTGAAATGTTTTCAGCACAACTATTCCCCTCAACTCTTGGACTACATCAAGAAATCTTGGCTTGTTTGTGTTCTTCTATTTGGCCCATATTTCTAGAGTCTCTATCTTTGAGTTAAACCCAAAACCACTAACACCATCCTCATAATCAAACTCAAAAACCATCATGGGGTCATCTTGATTTCTCACTTGGTCCAACAAAAACATTTTCTTTAATTCAAGGCTAGGGATGATCAACATATTACTCTTCAAAACCATTTGTCTAGCCTCATCATGGCTGACATTTTTTTCATCAATTTTCAAATCCTTAAAATTATGTGTCACGATTTGATCATTTTAAGATTCATTATCACCCATTTTATTTATTTCCACATTTTCTTCAAATTCTTTCATCTTTATTTTGAGATAAAAATATTTGAACTCTAGGATATTGATGAAATCATCATCCTTGATTAACCTCATAGAAGCCACAACCCTTTCATCTTCTTGTAGTTCAGGTTCACCTTGTGCCTATTCATCCATTATTTATTCTAGTTTATTTGCTTCTATTTATTGACCAATAAGGGGTTGATCAACTTCCTTTTCCTCTCCCATATGCCTCAAAATACTAGCCACCTCCTCAAAGTCACCAACTTCTTCAGTCATTTCATATGGAACCAATGGAGAAACATCATCAATATTTTGCCTTTTGGTAGGTGGTGAACTAGGAATATTTAGATCTTGCACTGACATTGCATCTAGACTAGGTTCTTGAATCACAACTCCTATTGGCTTTTTGACAAGGAGCTTGGTAGCCTTTCTATGCTACTTCTCAAACTTACCATATATTTTTTCAAAGTTATCAATTATCAAATCTATTATTTTGAAAGGGTCCTTCTCTTCAACATAAAATATTGAAAATTAGGGTTTTGTTTTCTTTTATCATCCTCAATCTTCTTCAAAATTTCACATTTTCTTTTCATATTATATACCTCTTACAAAATGACATAATTTTTGATCACATTCTCATCAAAATTGATTTGATGGGATATCCCCATCTCAGTAAGGATGACTTGTCTAACAAAGTTAATGTTACCCTCTGGATCACAAACCCTTTTTGTCCCTGATTTTAAAGAATATTTAACCTTCAAATAGGCTTACAAATTCTTCAAGGTATCTACACCAATGTAACATTCACCAAACATAGTGAAATTTGGAATAAATGTGCCCTTATTTTGTTTTTTCATCACATCTTTCTCCATCCAAAGCATTTGCCACATGAATTTAAGAAAATCAATTCTGTTTGGCACAAATTTTGGTAATGCATGGGGTGGCTGAGTACACCCATATACTCAAATTATAGTATGGTCAGGAAAGAAATACCAATCAGAAAATTTATGTTTGTGACCCTATTTTGGCCTATGAGCAAGAGGCCTCAACATTTATCTAACCTCTTTGGTCAATCTAGGAAAAGGGCTACTAAGGGAATTCATTATTATGACTGAGAAACCATCATAAAAGACAACATAGTTACTGTTCTGACAATGAGTGTCCCATTTGTAACACCAACACTATGTAGACAATCTCTATCCCTTTTGATCAATTATGATCAAGTCCATCCTTCTAGGCCAATTCTTTTTGTTCTAATACAAAGTTAAATGACACAACAAAGAATAATATTTGAACTCCATAGGTATCTTTTTCTCCCTTATTTGTAAAAATTTGTCATACAATTTCTAATCAATAAATGATGAAAAATAATACTCAACATTAACCTCTGGGTTCTATATTCTCATGGCCATCATCATCATGCTAAATGGCATTCTATCTTAGGCATCAATTCCTAGCACTTAACATAAAGCAAAATATGTCTTTTTGAAATACGCAACAAAGTCATCAACTGGAAAAGGCTTAACTATAGTGGTTGAGATTGAAATCCTTCTATTGTTGTCATGTGCATGGGCAACTCATCAGTCCTATATGTATTTCTCAAACTACTATATTCTTGTTCACTCTTCTTCAATTCAACTTTTGTGATGGCCTACTTATTGAGCATGAAGCAATCAATGATTGCATTTCTATCCACAGCCACTAATGGTGACCCATTTGGCAACCTAACAATTTTGGTGGCTTGATGATAGTGTTGTGCAAATATCCTAATCAAATCCACATCAATGAATACATTTTACACCACAAGCTTAGCCAAATTCAAATTATATGGGTTTACAACTGGTCCTCATCCATCTTGCTTTCACAAAAATAACAAAAAAGGTTCCATCTTGAGATATGGACTCTAGCATCCTAACACCCCTCTATTACATCCTTGAATAGTTTATTATACCCTTTGTCAACTTAATTTTGAAAAATGTCCAACAGTGACTCTTGAAGGAGCCACTTCATCGGCATAGGGGGTTCAGTACTCTTACTTGCAAACTTAGAATTCTTAGGTGTCATAGTTTGAACTAGGGTTTTGATAGTCACTTGCTCTAGCAAAGTAGTTATAAGAAAATCACAAACTAAATACCAAATTTTATGAAGAGAGTGATGAGGTAGACTTATGTGGTTGGAAAATGGCCATAGTGCACACACAACTTGAGTTCACTATCTACAATCACCACTAAATTTACTTGAATGATGAAATATAGAGAAATTCTAAATTTTATTCTGATACAAAGCTGATCATTTTACAATTACTTTAGTTCAATCCATGAAATTGATAAATCTCAACATTCAAGTCTTTCAAACATAGACCGTTGATTTGGTTCAATCCAATGGTTAGGCATGTACTTCAATTGTGGGCATCAATGATAACCACTGTGTGGTGGTGATATAATCATTTCATCATTTAATACTTTAATACATCACTGCAATACCTATTTACATGTATCATGGGACCATGAGAGCTTGTGGATGGTTATACCACATCTTTCACTGCTTATTGCTACCCCATAAGCCTTGATATACCTCATACCATGTTACTAATAACCTTTGATCTGACCATTATGGAACCATACAATCCCTTAGCATCCCTTCACTATTTATCATTCACCACAAGCATTGGATTTAACTATGGTGGGAGCATGGGACATACTCTATATAACTATTACCACTTACCGCTAGCCTGTAAGACCTTCTTTGAACTATCATGGGGTTTTAGTTTATGTTAAAATGATCCTAATAGGCTTATTGAGTAGATAATTCATAAATTTCAATTTATATGTACCTTATATAGTTAAATTTTTGATGTAGAATGTGAAGGAAAATATATGAAAAATATAGAGTGAAAACTCTAGAGAGTTAATATCTCTAACTATTTATATTAGGGTTTGGGTCAGTAATGTCCATTAACTAACCCTTGAAAATGATGGGATTGTTGGTAGTAGATATGATCCATCTAATGAAAGTGGTGTAAAATGGTTGTGCATATTCTATAAGTTTCCATACTTTAAAGATATAGCCATTAGGCATACTATTGACTTTATGCATACTAAGAAAAATATAGCCTATGTTATTATAGAAACTCTTTTTGGTACTTTTGATACTATTTCATCACGTGAAGACTTTTGAAAACTAAATATTCATAGAAATCTTTGGGTTAAAAAATGTGATGATTAAAAATATAGAAAATTTAGTTATCCTTATGTCTTGACAAAAGAACAATGTGCACAATTCTTACAATTGATTTCTCAAACTCACTTTCCCATCGGATATGTAATTAGTAGTATTAGAAGCTAAACTGACATTAATGGCTTAAGAGGCCTCAAGACCCATGACTATCATGTCATAATTGAGAATATTTTACCTATTGTGGTAAATATATCAAGTTTGGCAAAGGGACCAATATTGGCAATTATAAGGTTGAGCCTAATATTAAAGAAAATGAGTTTACATGTATTAGATCCTTTAAACTTTGATACTTTACCGCATCACCACAAGACCTATTTGCATATATCATGGGAGCTTCTTTATGGTTATACCACATCTTTCACATTTACCATCACCCCATAAGCCTTGATACACATCATCACAGGATGGGAGGATGCATGTTATCCCTTATACCTCATACCATGTTACTAATAACCTTTGATCTAACTATTGCAGGACTATGGGATCCTTTGGCATCCCTTCATTGTTTACCATATCATAGAAAGCATTGGATTTAACTATGGCAAGAGTGTGAAACATACTTTATATAACTATTACCACTTATGGCTAGCCCACAAAATCTTCTTTGAACTATCGCAGGGCTGTGGTATATATTAAAATTCTCCTAACAGGGTTCTCAAGTAGAGAATTCATTTGTTAAGATTCATATATACCTTTTATAGTTAAATTTTTGACTTAGAGTGTCAAGGAAAATATATGAAAAATATAGAGTCCAGATTCTAGAGAGTTAATATCTCTAACTATGTATATTAGGGTTTGGGTGACTAACATCCATTGATTGACCCTTTAATAGTGAGACATTATATGATAAAATAATAATATTTATGAGAATATTGAAATAACAAAATATGTGTCTCATATATTATGAATGGTAGGATGGTGGGATACTTGTTACCCCTTATACCTCATACTACATTACCGCTAACCTTTAATCTGACCATCGTAGGACTGTAAGATCCTTTGGCATCCCTTCACTATTTACATTATCACCACAAGCATTAGATTTAACTATGGTGAGAGTGAGAGACATACTTTATATAACTATTACCGCTTACTGTTAGCCTACAAGACCTTCTCTAAACTATTGTGGGCCCATGGTAACCTATCTCTATATACCGCAACACCGTAAGTGAAGTTCCTACATGCTACGGGGAAGTGATAACTATATTTTCACTTATTTTGGCTCCCACACACCCACCAAAGCTATTTAAATGTACTGTAGGGCTGCGATAAAAGATAACAAACACATCAATGATCAAAATAAAAATGTCTTTCACATGGACATGATATGGGATGCTTATGAATGACTCCTAGAATAATTATAAAATGAATATGGACTCTTAGGATGAATTTTATGAATTTTGAAAAAAAAATCCTCAATGAAATGTGGCCTCATGATGATGGAATGCCATGACGAATGCCATGATAAGTGAATTGTTATGGATTGTCATAGCATTCCATCACCATGAGACCATATTTCTTCGAGGTATTTTTCAACCAGTTCACTCCCTTGTCTATGTTATTGCTTGCTATTATGCTTTGATAGACTTTCCCCAAGCATCTATAACTTGTTTGAAAGCACTTATTTTAGGATTTTATCCATAACAAAAAGGAAGTGAACTATTTTATAAAATGCTTTGGTAGGCATGTATGAAAATTGTGGTAGTATAGACAAGGCAATGACCTATTTGAAAAAATGCCTCAAAGAAATGTGGTCTCATGGAATGCCATGACAAACAAATACAATTGGCAACTGCTCCTAGTTATTAGTTATGCAATCTAAAGTAATTGCATAACTACTTAGGTTGAATTTGTAAAAACTATATTTTAATTAATTTTTTTCATCTATCAGCATTTACTTATTAGTTATGCAATATGAAGTAATGCTTTGAGTTTGAAAGATGTGCAATGCAATGTAATTAACAATTTGAATATAAACTAGAAAAATCTATTTTTTACAATTCATTAGTTAAACTCTCTATTTTATTTGCTCTCTATAACTCTATTTCTATGGAAATGCCTTTCAATAAAAAAAAATAGTTTGTCTCTTAGTCTACAATTTTTTACATTTTTAAAAAAATCTGATTTTTTCTCAATATTTTCAAAAATATTGAACTTTTGGTTTGTAAAATTTTTACCCAAAATATTTTTGTTTCTATGTGTATAATATTATAGATGGATCACTATCAAAGGTTGACTATGGATCAATACCATGCATTTGATGAGAGAGTAGCCGATGAGAGGGATATGGACAAATATCCATGTCCATGTAATGATTGTTTTGGTGGAAAGGTGAGAAAAATAAATATGATTTATAGACATATGATAAGATATGTATGTAGTGGTATAAGCCCTTGGGATTATAATTATTATGAAGATATAATAGAATTACAGAGTGTGAGAGATGAAGAGGCAACAAACATAGATGAAGTGGCACCAAACATAGATGAAGAAGCAATAATGTTAGAAAAAGGGTTCGAAGTTGATAGAATGTTGAGTGAGGGTCTAAATGATGATTTGACCAAGTTTATAGAGAATGATTTAAATCTTGTGTATATTAATTGCAAGTTAAGTCATTTGACAACAATCCCTCAAATTCTTAACTTACAAGTGGTGTTTGGTTTGACAAATGAGAGTGTAGATCAATTATTAGCATTATTAAGCTCATTGTTACCACCTAACTCCACATTGCCAATAAGATGAATTCAATGTAAAAATAAAATCACTAAGCTAGGCTTAGGGTATGAAAACATCCACACATGTGTGAATGGTTGTGTATTATTTCAAAATAATCTTGTAAATGAGAGTGAATTTTTGAAATGTCATGAAGCAAGGTATAGATAAGGGGTGAAATCAGTTGTGGTTCTTAGAAAGGTTCTTCATCACTTTGTGATAATCCCATGATTACTCTAAATGTATAGGTGTAGAGACATTTTTGAACTTATAGAATGTGTTGGTTGAATATTTTGTCGATCAGCATACTGATAAACAAAATAGGTTTGGTTTGATCATCCAAAGTAGGAAGATTGTTCAGCCAAATGTGTAGGTTTACCACATCAAAAGGGGAATAATCTCTCCTCTCATCAAGGGGAGGTTATATATATATATATATATATATATATATATATATATATATATATATATATATATATATATATATATATATATGTATATGTATATATATATATATATATATATATATATATGTATATGTATATATATATATATATATATATATATAAATAGAAAATAATACTCAAGGTTAGGATAAATCATCCATCTCTCTTTTTTCAAAGATGATGCATGTAAATCAAAAGAGAAATCTTAGGGATAATGATAGAAAGCACTCCGCTTCTTTCAGAAGTACCATTTAACAAACCACAAGAATCTATATATATATATATATATATATATATATATATATAGAAAATAATACTCAAGGTTAGAATAAATCATCCATCTCTCTTTTTTCAAAGATGATGCATGTAAATCAAAGGAGAAATCTTAGCGATAATGATAGAAAGCACTCCTCTTCTTTTAGAAGTACCATTCAACAAACCACAAGAATCTTCCTGGTAGTAATTACAAAATGTAACCAAGGTCGTAGTAACCAACAAATTGAGATGTAGCACAAAGTCTCCACTTAAATTTCCCAAGAGCGAGATACAAAGGACAATGAGGGCACAAAGTTGTCCTAAGGTCCTTTACATAGAAATAAAAATAAAACACACTAAAGGCAATTGTGGGGGCACAAAGTCTCTCCATAGTTGGCTTCAGGATGCCTTCCTAACTACTTTCACTAATTCTACTTATTGAATTAAAGGAACAAAAAATATATTAAGGAAAAAGCCATAAGAACAGTTTTTCCAACAACAAAGATATCATAGCATAAAGTCTAAAAAGTCACTTGCTTTCTTATTCCAATAACAACATATGATAAACAATCTGAGCTCAAAGTCTTACTAATGCATTTCAATTTGGGCAGAGTTTTGTTTCTGATAATTAGAGAGAGAGATAGCCACAATAAAAAGAAAGTCCCTTATATAGCCTCTTCAAGAAGGACTTGGGAATAGTAACACATCATGTTGCATTGAATTTTTTTAAGAAGACATGCTAGAATTTAGGGGCATTTACCCATTTTCTTTTCTCAATGCAGAGAAATGGGTCACTTTATTGAAAGTTTGCATCTTTTAATATCCACATGGTGGTCTACTTTTAGAAACATATCTGATGTGCAAATTTTTCTAATCATTCCTACTCTTTATGCTCCTCTTAGTGGTTCTTCCTTTTTGCCTTGGCCTTAAAGCCTTGAATGAATTTGGGTCCATGCTAAAACCTACAAGGATTAATGGATTTTTCATTGTTGTGACTTTGACGTCTGTAGGCACATCACTTTCCTCAACAATTCCTTTGGCTTTGTCATTTGATCTTTCTCAGAGGGGATTTACCCTTCAAGGCCCTAAGAAACGGTCTGCTTTGGGTCAAGAAGAGCCCCCTGCAAGGGTATCTTCCCTTTGGGGGGTCTTTGGATGGCCTTCAGGATTCTTTCTTCCAGCGGGCTTTATCCTTTATTTCCTTCAGACAAAATGTCTGAAGGAATTCCTTCGAGCAATTTGTCTGAAGGAAATCTTCCTTGCCTTGTCTTTTCATCGGGCTTTGCTTTGTTTTTCAAGTGAATTCCTTTAGACAAATTGTCTGGAGGATTTCACTTTGTCCTTTGCCTTGTTCATTTTCTCAAAAGAATTCACTTTGTCTATTTTATTGGGGGAACTTTTCTGAAGGAAATCCCTTTGCTCTTTTGGCCTTTGAATTGGTCCATTTCCCCCTATCTACCCTCCACAAGTGTTGTTTGAGCTCTAAATTAGCCTTTCAGGTTTTTTAAAATAGTTCACTTCAGTTTTTGAGTGTCCTCCACAAGGGCTATTTGTCCCTTGGAAATTTGCCTTAGTCAATTTTATGTGAATCTCAAATTGTGACACGTGGCAGCATTTGCTACTCTTAGAAACAAAGTGAAATGAGGCTCGAAAGATGACACTTGATAGCATCCGCTGAGTTCTATCAGGTTTTTGTTTCCTTAGTCACTTTTTCCACATAAATTCCCTCCACAAGGGCACTTATGTCTTTAATGCTTGGGGCAGTCCTTTGAACTTGTCGCTTGAACCAACTGATTGAACCAACTTTGGTCTAAAAGTTTAATGGTTCATTCCCTTGTTTCTATTGACCGCTTGAACTAAGATTCTTTGAAATAAGCCTCATTGAACCCATTGAACCTTAAACCTGTTGAACCTTTTAAACCAATGTGGTTCAATGGTTCAAGCATCAGAAACTTGTTCTTTTTATTGAACTTGCATGTAGAAGTATTTGAACCTATAGAACCATTAGTCCGTCACTTCCTTACTCTTTCTAAGCTCTTTGATCTTCATCACACTGGTTGAACCTTTGAATCTATGAACTCATTGAACCCTTTAGTTCAAGGTTCATTCTTTTTATTTGGCTAAGTCCTTTTGATCTTTTTGAAACAAATGCATTGAACCATTTGGTCATTGAACCTATTGAACCATTGAACCCGTTGAACCTTTGAACCAAAGTGGTTCAATGGTTCAACGGTTCAATGATTCAAGCCTTCTTTTTTTTGATAAGTGTTTTGAAGCCATTGAACCTTGAAGTGGTTGAACTTTAAACCTTGATAAATGCATTTAACTCTTACTACTGATGTTGAACCTTTGAACCCATTGAACCCGTTGAACCAAAATAGTTCAAGGTTCAATGGTTCAATGGTTCAATCTTTGCTTAGAAGCTTGTCGATAAACTCTTTCGGTTGAGCCTTGTCATTGAACCAACTTTGAAATCACCTAAGTGTTGAGAGCTTGCTTCTTTGCTATAGAGTCTATAGAAATCAACCTGTGAAGTGCATTGAACATGGCCTATAGAGTCCATAGATTCAAGCCTATAGAGTCTGTAGATTTTCTTCCTGCAGAGTATATAGATTTAAGCCTGCAGAGTCCATAGATTTAAGCCTGCAGAGTCCATAGATTTTTGAGAAGCTTGAAAAATGAGTAATTTGAATGCTTAGAATAAATTTTGAGAAGAGAAGAGATTAGTTTGGTCTGAAGAACCAAAATAGTTCACATGTTGTCCCAAAAATTGAGAAGTCTATTTTTGGGGACAATAGCTGGCTCCAGTTGGAGAACTTCTATCAATTATAAAAAAGAATTGAAAGGAGTAGAATCAAGAATCTCTAGTGTCTTCATGTGTACCATTGGGCTATGGAGTCATGTTACCCAGAAATGGAAGGCATCAAAAATGGAAACAAAAAAAAGAAAATAGAATTAAAAACTATATAAATATACATATGTACAGATGCAATGGTTTGATACTTCAAGAGTTGAAGTGTTTCAGATGCTGCCCATTGTGAGGCAAAGAAAAGAGTGTGCCATCTTGATATTTCAAAAAATATATATTTTCACCATGGTGTTGATGAATTATAAATGGGCCTCTCTAAAGGGAGTCAAACTTTCCATGCATCCCTTTTGGTTCTCTCTTTTTGTCCCACAGTAGGACTTGATCCCCAATCTGGAAATCATGATTTTTGGCCTTTTGGTCAAAGAGTTTCTTTACCAAAATTTGATGAGCAGCAATTCGGTCCACCACCATGGTTCTCTGTTCATCTAGCTCAGTAACGCACATGATTCTCTTATCAAGAGAGTTTTCATATGTCTGATCTTTAATTGCCTTTGCCAATTTCAAGGCTGGCAATTCTAAGGTGATTGGTATTTCATCATTGATACAATAAATAAGTTGAAAAGGAGACACATCAATTGCCATCTTTGGTGTGATTCTGTCTACCCATAGAGCATCAACCAATGCTTTATGCCATGTCCTTTGATTGTCATCTGCTAGCTTCTTGATGATAGTTACTAGGTTCTTATTGCTTGATTCAACTTGTCCATTCCATTATAAAAAATAACCAAAGGAATGGGAGAGTGTAATTCCATAATGGAAATAGAATTGTGTAATCTCCTGGGAGGTAAAACAAGCTACATTTTTAGTAACAATTTTGGTTGGAACTCCAAACCTAGAAATGATATTCTCTTTGAGGAAATTGCATACAACTTCTGAAGTAACATGCTTAGTTGGAATTGCTTCTACCCACTTGGTGAAATAGTTAGTTGTTGTAATCACATAATCATGTCCAGCACTTTAATATGCATTTATAGTCCCAATAAAATCAATCCCCCATTGATGGAAAGGTTCTTCTATGATCATTTGCTTGAGAGGCAGGGCAGCTAACTTGGGTTTTCCAACAAATTGTTGGCAAAGTTCACATTTTCTCTCCCACTTATATGCATCTTGAAAAAGAGTTGGCCAATAATACCTAGCTTGCAGAATCTTGTGAGTAGTTATAAGATCAGAAAAATGTCCTCCACAAGCTAGATTGTGGAAAGATTTTAAAAGTTAGCTTTTTTGCTCTTTGTCTACACAATGAAGGAATACTCCATCTATGCTTCTCTTATACAAGCCATTGTTCTAAAGGACAAAATTGGAAGCTTTCAGCTTGATAGTCCTCCTTTATTTATAAGATAAATGAGCAATACATTCACCATAATTAAAGAAATGAGCAATACCCGAATACCACTCATTGGTAGTGGAGACAAAAAGGACTATTGGTGTGTCTTCCACTTCAGCTTCTACATGCTGTGTATCTTCTAGCTCATTGTCAGCAATTAATTGGCATAGGCCTTTTCCCTTGACCATATTTATTGGCTTGATGTCTAGATCAAACTCTTGGATCTTTACAATCCAATTACCTCTTTTTATGCCAAACTGCTACTGAGTTAATATGGACTTGATTGTAGTGTCAGGAACTAAGGTAGTATTGTGTGAATTCAAGATATAGAATTATAAATGTTTGACTACTTTCACCACTACATAAGCATGCTTCTGTACATTTGATTAATTCATCTCATGGGTTTTGAGAGGGCAACTCATGAAATAAATAAGAGATTCCATACCTTCCTTGTCTTGTTGAACAAGAATCGCTGAAAGCGTGTGTTCAGAAGCATAGCTTTATATGATGAAATTTTTGTTGTAATCTGGACAAACCAAGGTAGGGGCATGGGCAATGGTAGTCTTGATATCCTGAAATGCTGACTTGCCTTCTTTAGTCTAGATGAAGGTGGTGTTCCCTTTCATCATGTTCACAATGTGTCTAGTCTTCTTAGCAAATTTAGAGATGAACCTCCATAAAAAATTCACCTTTTTTAAGAAAGAGTGAAAAACATTTTTACTTATAGGCAAATTAAGCTCTTGAATAGACTTGACTCTGTCTGAGTCAATATTTATGCCTTCTTTAGACACAATGTGTCTAAGGAGTTTCCCCTCTATTACTCCAAAAATAGACTTATTAGGGTTCAAGAATATACCATTCTAGTGACAGCGCTCCACAACTTGTTGTAAGTGGCGTACATGATCAAAATGGTGATTTGAAAAGATGGTTAAGTCATCAAGGTATACCAATATGAATGTACCCATCTCATCTTTGAAATCTAGGTCCATTGCTCTCTAAAAGGTGGCACTAGCATTTATCAAGCCAAAAGGCATTCTTCTATATGCAAATGTACTCCAAGGTGTGGTGAATGCAGTCTTGTGTTGGTCTACTTCACCAACTTCAACTTGATTATATCCTGAGAAGCCATCTAGCATTGATAACATCTCTGAACCTGTCACTGTTTGAAGCACTTGATCCATAATTAACAAAGGGTAATTATCTTTCAAAGATGACTGATTCAGATTCTTGAAATCTACATAAATGAAAATTTTGCAACTTTTCTTCTTTACAGGCACTATGTTTGCAATCCATGTGAAATGATGGATTGGGAAGATGATTCTAGCATTTAACATTTTTTGTATCTCAGATATAATAGTACTTGATATTTTTAGATTGTACTATCTATATTTTTGCTTATAGGGCATTGAGTCAGCCTTGAGAGGAATGTCATGATGGATTTCATCAGGTCTAAGAGACTTCAGGTCATCATAATAATATGCTAAGACATCCATGTATTGACAGAGTACAGTGGTGAACTTGAATCTTTCTTCAGGGGTGCAACACTTACCAATGTTAACCATCTTGGGATTTTCTTTAGTAGTCAAATTTACTTGATCGAATCCCTAAGAGAAACTTGAATCTGTTTGCTGTTGTTTGATGAATCTATCATACTTGTCAAATAGTTTCTCAAGAGAAACTAGGCCTTTGAGAATTTTATTTCTTTTCAGCTGTAAGGATTCTTCATTTATATTTGAACTAAATTCAGACGCTAATTCATACTTATGAGGTTCACTACCTTCAAAACGTAGTTGTGCAAAATTGTCTTTTAATTCTAGGAAGGCAATGATTTGATGATCATCATTAAACACTTACCAATGATCAGCATTGTTAGGAACACATGGTCTATAGACTAGCTCAATAGTATACCTAACTTCTTTGAAATCTAAGTGAGGAACTAAAAGAGTTCCTAAAACAACAAGTGCATCAGCTCTGTCATTAGACTCCCTGGGTATGGCATAAATGTTGAAAGAATCAAAGCTTTCAATTTGGTCCCAAACCAAGTTGTGATAGTGGCGTAATCTTTCATTCTTGATTTGGTATAAGTTTCTCACTTGACAAACCACTAATTTAGCATCCCCTTTGGCATGAAAGAACTTGATGCTTTTGTCTTGAGCAACCTTCAATCTAAGCAACAGAGATTCATATTCAACTGTATTATTAGTGTTGCTAAATTTTAATTTTTAAGATGAAGAAAACATATCTCCTTATGGAGATATCAACATAATCTTAGCTTCTGAACTGGTAGAGGAGAAGCTGCCATCGAATTCTAGAGTCCATACCTCATCAGACACTAATTTTTCTTTAGACTTTCCTTCATTAGAGAGGGATGGTCCTTCTTCATTTGTATTGAAACCTACTAGTTCTGCTATTCTAGTTGAATTATTTTTTGGGTTGACACTTTCAAAAAATTTATCAAATGTTTTAGGCACTTTATTTGTAAATAGAAAGTAGTTACCCATACCTGAGGATTCAAAAAGAATTTGAGATTCAGGGGCTGATGTTTGGGTGACCACATATTTTATCTCCTTTTCAAGAAGCAACCTCTTAATTACACCTTTGACATGGATTCTTACCTCAGATAGGTCTATGCTTAGTTCTCCTCCCACATCCTTGTAGAAATTTCATCCAAAAAAAATGCCATAGGATGCTGGGACATTGGCCACCAAGATACTTTCTTGTTTTCTATGGAGAAACATCTCCCAAATGTCTTGGTCAATGTGAGGCCAAGAGATTTAGCTACTTTAGTAGGCATGACATTGTCAGATGCACCTAAGTCTATAATATAATTACTTAGCTTGTGACCATTTATTAATAGGGAAACATAGAAAGGTTTTATTTTCCCAGAGGCAGTAGGAGGAGTAATGATAAGATTATTCATAATGGGTATGTTCTTTGGTGAATCAAGAGTTACCTTTTTAGCTTCTTCTCCTATAGAGATGGTTTGGTTCTTGACACATTGGACCAACTTATCTAATTGATTAGGATTGAACTGCAAGTATTTAAATTTAGACATTTATATTTTTGTATTTTTGACATGATCGATTATGTCAAATTGCTAAATTGAGCTAGGTACAGAGGAAGGTATTTCAACCTTTTGAGTTTTAGGAGGGATGGGAGGAGGGTTGGTTTTTGAAATTGAAGTAGAAGGTGAAGGTGAAATTGATTTACTTACTTTTTGGGTGATCATCAGATCCTTTGACTAGTAAGGTAGAGTGGTTCCATGCTTAGCAATTGTAATTGCTAGTTGAGGTTGTTCCTTTGTCTTCCCTGTATCAGCTGGTTGGATTGATTGGTTCTTGGACTTGGTAAACACTACATATGATCCATCAAAAGCTTCTCCTTTGCTTTTGGGTTCATCTTGGTAGTTTATAAAACCAATGTGGGAGTCACTAGCTGATTCTTCTTGATTTTCTATATGGAGATTAACGTCATTTTCTTGATTCAATTCAAGCTGGAAAGAGAACTCTAATTCTTCTTCAAGATATCCCATTTCAAAATTGGTTGGAGGAGCTTCCAGGGCAAGTTTCCCTTATGAGGGAGGAAGATGATTTTTTTGCCCTTGATTCTTGGTAGCATTGCCCTGATATGACTGATTTGGAAATGTCCTTCTTGGCATATCTCTTTATGAATGAGCAAAAGACATTCCTTGCACCATTTGCTTTTTGAGATCAAGCAACTCATTTGCCAACTTCTACACTATTGGATTTGTGGTGGCCATAGATGAATATTCATAACACAATGAAGGTTTATTTCTATTTAGATCTCTTGTTATCTTCCTTGCGAAGATGAGATCATCTTCTACCTTAGTAGCCAAATGTTGAGCTTTAGCAAGATCTATTTGACAAGCATGTCTCAAAAGAAAACTTACTTCAGGTAACTGAGAATTAATGAAGAATCATTTGAGATTCTTAGCTATAGGTTGAGAAATTACATGAATTTTGTTCCTCAGTTTGTCAAACTTGGCTATGAAGTCCCTCATTGGTTCATGAGGTTCTTTATTCATCTATGTAAGTTGAGCCAGAAGTGCATGTGCATATTCTACAAGTTTGAATCTGGCTTCAAACTTAGCTTTGAGGGTATTCTAATCAGTTACTAACTGAGCCTGTAAATGATAAAACCAATCTACAACAGCACTTTTTAATGTTTCTACAAATACCCTAACTACTACATCTTCAAATTATAATCCAATCATGCCATAGGCTATGTTAAAGGCTACAATGTGTTCATTAGGATGAACTTTTCCATCACCATATAATTTGGGGAAATTGTTCCTTAAACTACATGAAAGCTCATGTAGAGATGGAGTAAGATTGAGAGGACCAAAATAATTACCCCAAGGGCCTTGAAATACCATTATATGACTATGAAAAGGAGGAATAACAAATCTCAGAGGGGTAATTATTGGCAAAGCTTTATCAACAATAGAAGTGGATACTTCATTTGGTAATGGATATCTGACTTTAGTATGAGGAAAGCTCTTGGTTCATTAGAGGTGAGATGGTGAAGGAAATAGATCAAAATTACTTTGTTGTACCAACTCGAATATAGGGTCAACAATACCTTTAGCCCTTTGGCTTTGTGTATACCTTGAATTTTCCATATTGTGAAACAAAAATGGAAAAGAATTAACCTTGCTTTAGTTTGAAGCTTGAGGCTTTAAACTACACGTTCTTTCCCAGTTAGTGTGGAGGTGAGTGGTAAGGTTATAATAATAATGGGTGAAACACAAAAATAGAATGGAGTCTATAATGGATAATGGTAGAGATTGATTTCATCTAAAATTCTAGGTTTTAGAATGCACATAACTATATCCCCAGCAGAATCACCAAAAATTGTTGGTTGAATATTTTGTTGATCAGTGTACTGATAAACAAAATACGTCTAATCATCCAAAGTAGGAAGATTGGTCGGCCAAATGTGTAGGTTTACCACATCAAAAGGTTACTAATCTCTCCTCTCATCAAGGGGAGGTTCCCTATATATATATATATATATAAAATAATACTCAAGGGTAGGATAAATCATCCATCTCTCTTTTTTCAGAGATGATGCATGCAAATCAAAGGAGAAATCTTATGGATAATGACAGAAAGCACTCCTCTTCTTTCAGAAGTACCATTCAACAAACCACAAGAATTTTCCTAGTAATAATTGTAAAATGTAACCAAGGTCGTAGTAACTAACAAATTGAGATGTAGCATAAAGTCTCCACCTGAATTGCCTAAGAGTGAGATACGAAGGACAATGAGGGCACAAAGTCATCCCAAGGTCCTTTACATAGAAACAAAAAGAAAACACACTAAAGGCAATTGTGGGGGCACAAAGTCTTTCCATAGTTGGCTTCAAGACACCTTCCTAACTACTTTCACTAATTTTTCTTGTTGAATTAAAGAAATAGACAATATATTAAGGAAAAAGCCATAAGAATAGTTTCCCCAACAACAAAGATATCACAACACAAAGTCTAAAAAGTCACTTGCTTTCTTATTCCAATAACAAAATATGATCAACAATCTGAGCTCAAAGTCTCAGTAATGCCTTTCAATTTGGGCAAAGTTTTGTTTCTGATAATCAGAGAGAGAGATAGCCACAATAACAAGAGATTCCCTTATATAGTCTCTTTAAGAAGGACTTGGGAATAGTAACACATCATGTTGCATTGAATTTTGTTACGAAAACATGCTGGAATTCAGGGGCATTTACCCATTTGATTTTCTCAATACAGAGAAATGGGTCACACTATTGAAAGTTTGCATCTTTCAATATCCCCCTTGCAATCTACTTCTAGAAACATATCTGATGCACAAATTTTTCTAGTCATTCCTAATCTTTATGCTCCTCTCAACGGTTCTTCCTTTTGGCCTTGGTCTTAAAGCCTTTGATTGCATTCAGGTCTGTGCTTAAATCTACAAGGATTAACGGCTATTTCATTATTGCAACTTTGATGTCTGAAGGTATGTCACTTTCCTCAATAATTTCTTTGACTTTGTTATTTGATCTTTCCCGAAGGGGACCTGCCATTCGGGGCCCTAAGAAATGGTCCGCTTTGGGTCATGAAGAGCCCCCCACAAGGGTATCTTCCCTTCAAGTGGTCTTCGAATGGCCTTTGGGCTTCTTTATTTTAGTGGGCTTTATCCTTTATTTCCTTTGAACAAAATGTGTGAAGGAATTCATTTGGTTAATTTGTCTGAAGGAAATATTCCTTGCCTTGTCTTTCTGCCAAACTTTGCTTTATTTTTTAGGTGAATTCCTTTGGACAAATTGTCTAGAGGATTTTGCTTTGTCCTTTTCCTTGTTCATTTTCCTGAAGGAATTCACTTTGTCTATTTTTCTAGAGGAACTTTTCTGAAGGAAATCCCTTTGCTCTTTTGTCCTTTGAATTGGTCCATTTGCCCCATTTTTGGCCTCTATAAGTGTTGTTTGAGCTCTGAATTAGCCTTTCAAGTTTTTTTCTATGGTTCACTTTAGTTTCTGAGTGTCCTTCGTAAGGGCTATTTCTCCCTTGGAAATTTGCCTTAGTTGGTTTTATGTGAATCTCAAATTGTGACATGTGGTAGCATCCACTGCTCTTAGAAACAAAGTGAAATGAGGCTCGAAAGATGACACTTGGTAGCATTTGCTGAGCTCTATCAAGTTTTTGTTTCCTTAGTCACTTTTGCCATAGAAATTCCCTCCACAAGGGCACTTGTGTCTTTGATGCTTGGGGCACTCCTTTGAACTTGTCACTTGAACCGACTGATTGAACCAACTTTGGTTCAACAGTTCAATGGTTCATTCCCTTATTTATATTGACCACTTGAACCAAGATTCTTTGAAACAAGCCTCATTAAACCCATTGAACCTTTTGAACCAATGTGGTTCAATGGTTCAATAGTTCAAGCATTAGAAACTTGTTCTTTTGATTGAACCTACTTGTAGAAGCCTTTGAACCTATTGAACCATTAGTCTATCACTTTCTTGTTCTTTCTAAGCTCTTTGATCTTCATCACACTAGTTGAACCTTTGAGTCTGTGAACTCATTGAACCCTTTGGTTTAAGGTTCAAAAGTTTAATCAATTCATTCTTTTTATTTGGATAAGTCCTTTTGATCTTTTTGAACCAAATGCGTTGAACCATTTGGTCATTGAACCTGTTGAACCATTGAACCTATTGAACCTTTAAACCAAAGTGGTTCAATGATTCAAGCCTTCTTCTTTTTGATAAGTGTTTTGAAGCCATTGAACCTTGAAGCAGTTAAACTTCAAACCTTGACAAATGTACTTAACTCTTGCTACTGATGTTAAACCTTTGAACCCATTAAACCCGTTGAACCAAAATGGTTCAAGGTTGAACAGTTCAATGGTTCAATCCTTGCTTAGAAGCTTGGCAATGAACTCTTTTGGTTGAGCCTTATCATTAAACCAACTTTGAAATCGCCTAAGTGTTGAGAGCTTGCTTCTTTCCTGTAGAGTCTGTAGAAATCAACTTGTGAAGTTTGTTGAACTTGGCTTGTAGAGTCCATAGATTCAAGCTTGCAGAGTGTGTAGATTTTTTTCCTGCATAAGTCCATAGATTTAAGCCTACAGAGTTCGTAGATTTTTGAGAAGCTTGAAAAATGAGGAATTTGAATGCTTAGAACAAATTTTGAGAAGGGAAGAGACTATTTTGGTCTGAAGAACCAGAATAGTTCACATGTTGTCCCAAAAAATGAGAAGTCTATTTTTGGGGACAACACAATGACATGCCCAAAATAAGAGCACTAATAGAAAATAATGACATGTGCTTGATTCTAAGATGTGGATGGAATTTGATAATAGATGGCCTAATTTTTCTCAAGATCCTTGTAATATAAGGTTGGGTGTGGTTGTAAATGGGGTGAACCCATTCTTAGATCAAAGTAATAAATGGTCAACTTGGCCAGTGTTTTTAATAAATTATAACTTACCTCCATGGTTAGCAACTAAACCATTTTTCTTAATGCTATCATTGATTATACCAAGAAAGAAAAAGTGTGACTTTAGATACAATCGATGATTATATAGATCCATTATATGATGAGCTAACGGAATTATGGAAAGGAATTGAAGAAATTCAATCTTTAAGGGATGTTCATTCAATCAAATTCACTTTAAGAGCTTCCTTTTTGTTTATGATTCATGATCTTCTTGCATATGGCACATTGTCTGGTCTCAATGTTCATTGATACCATGGATGTCCTACTTGAAAATTTAAGTATTTTGTGAGGCACTCAAGAATTTTGCGTTAAGTGTATTTATTATGGAAATCATTGTTACCTTAAAATGGATCATCCATATCATTGACAAAAAAACAAGTTTTAATGGTCAAGAAGAGAATCGTGAAGTACCATCGCTAATAACGAGTGATTACATTGATGAGAATGAACAGAAAAGAATGTCACTTATTAAAAATGATGGGATTTCTAGTAGTAGCTATGATCCATGTAATGAAAGAGTGTAAAATGGTTTTGCATATTCTATAAATTTCCATACTTTAAGGATATAGCCATTAGGCATAGTGTTCACTTTTTGCATATTGATAAAAATATAGCCTATGCTATTATGGAAACTCTTTTTGGTGTTTCTAATACTACTTCATCACGTGAAGACTTTCAAAAACTAAAGATTCATAAAAATATTTGGGGTGAAAAACGTGATGATGAAAAACATAGAAAACCTAGTGCTCCTTATGTCTATACAAAGGAACAATGTGCATAATTCTTATTGTTGATGTCTCAAACTTGCTTTTCCACTAGATATGTAAGTAGTAGTATTAGAAGCCAAACTGACATTAATGGCTTAAGAGGCCTCAAGACCCATGATTATCATGTCATAATTGATAATATTTTACCTATTATGGTATAAATATCAATTTTGGCAAAGGGACCAAGATTGGAAGTTATAAGTTTGGGCCTAATATTAAAGAGAATGTGTTTACATGTATTAGATCCTTTGAACTTTGATAGTTTGAGGGAGGAGGTTGTTGAATTCCTTTGTCTATTAAAATGGGAATTTCTACCAATAATATTTAGCACTTATATGCATCTTTTGATACATATACAATATGAACTAGAGCATTGTGGCCCAGTAAGAATGAAATGGATGTATCCTACAGAATGATATATGATTTTTTTTAAAAAAATTGTTCATACTAGGGAAAAACTAGAAGGCAGCATGTCTGAGGGATATTCAATGCAAGAGGCCATGGGATTTTTCACATAATATATGAAGGATTTTTGAAATGTCAATAAACATGTATGGGATGATGATGAAGATGAGAGAGTTTTAGGTTAAGTATTAGAAGGCAATGGATGTCACTTCAAGTTATCACATCAAGAAAGAAGTGCAATACATGCCTATTTTCTTCAAAATACATATTCATTTAATAAGTGGCGTAGGTAAAAAAAATTTACACAATCAATTACATTTACACATTTATATTATTAATTTTACTATTTCTATGTTAATATTCTATGTAGAAAATATGAAGAAGAGAATCAAGCTTGGATGCAACATCAACATCAAAAGCAGAGCCATCATTATTTGATTGGAGGTGATTCTTTTCCAAAATTTGAAGAATGGATTTCTAATGCAGTCTATGATGAAAAATAAGTAGGTTAAGATATAAAAATGGAGGAAAGTGAGCTTTCACAATCTCCACATTTGTGGGCTATGCATTTTCGTGGAATGTGGGCCATGCATTTTAGTGGAATGTGGGCCCATGGTAGTCATTTAAGAGTGGAAGAAAAAGACAAAGGAAAGACAAATTGTGATTGTCTTGTTAGTGTTGAATTTATTCACAAAATTGAGAAAAAAATTTATGTTGGATTCATCCAAGAAATTATTCAAGTGGATTTTGGTGAAAATAGTCCTATATTATTAAAATGTACGTGGATTCGACCATTTGAAGTACAATTTGATGAGTATGGATTTGTACGTACAAATACAAGACAACTTTTATCAAAGACATATGTATGTTTCCCCTCTTCAAATGAACCAATAACTTATAATTAATGATGTAAGAATCCTAGGATGGTTGTATGTTATTCAAACAAAGTCTCCTTCCAAATAGAAATTCATGGAAGTTGTCAATATAATGCCTGATGGGCAATATGTTAATTTACAAGAAACATTCGAAGAAGTGGATGAAGATGATGATGGAGTTTTTTAAGAAGATGTTTTGATTACCATTGAAAATATTGGGAGAGATAATGTATTGCATGTCATAGATGAGGCTGATGAAGAAAATCTAGCAGATGTAGATAGGAGTGATTAGGATTCATAAGTGTCAATATCCAATGGAAACAAGGGATAGTCATATTGATAGTCTGATACTTGTAATTGTAAACATCTTATTGGTTTTTGATTGAAAATTATTTTTAATCTATAAACTAAATTCTTTTTTAAGTTTCCATTTTTAGTTATCAGCAGATTGGAAAGTCAACAGTTATCAACTTATGAACTCAATAAAGTTTTACTATTCATTGTTGTTCATTTATACATTATTATTTATTTGGACTTTAGAAAATGAGGAAAAGGACCATAAGGCACAAATTAGTCAATGATAGTGATCATAATGCTGAAATTTCATTGATAGAATATGAGTGCTTTCATAGAGAAAAAGTGGCCAAGAATAATGAATAGTTATCGTGTCTTGGTTTGACAAACAAGCAAGTTGTAAATCCATTAAGTAGTATATTACTTGTTTAATAGTGTTTAATGAAATTTTATAGGCAAGATATTTATGCATATAAGACATAATATGATATTTTTTTGTTTTATAGGCAAGAAAAAGAGTGAAAAAAAATGCAGAGAAAAAAAAAGGAAAGAAAAGATACAATACCACCATCTCATAAAAGTCATCACATTTGTGATTTAATAAATGCAATTGGTGAAAATAATAGTTGTGATTATGTGCAACTTTATATAGCATATGGTGATGTACAGAATGATATAGAACATGGTGATGTGTAGCTAGATATAACACATGGTGATATGCAGCCTGATATAGCACATGGTGATGTGGAACATTGTGATGATCTCTTAGCACAAAGTCTAAGAGAGATTATTGAAAAAATCAGAGAAAAAGAAAAGTAGGTCTGTAGATTATTTATTTAACATTAAAGGATGTGTTTATAATGAAATCTATAGAGACCAGTATTGATCTACCTACTCATGCCACACTTGATGTGGCCAAGGAGCATAAAGTTCCATATAATGAAATTCATGAAGAGAGACCGCTTGCATCTGTTGTGCCTCAAAGTGCACTTGTTGCATCTAGATCTTCTAATGGAACTAGTGGATTAGCCATAAATAATGGTAGTGGTTTAATAGAAGATGCATCTAAATTTGTGAAAAGATAAATATTGAGTTAAGATTTATACAAATCTACAAAGAGGAATGCAAAATTAAGAAAATTAGAAGGCAATAATCCATTCTTGGTTGAGGTATCAAGAGATGGTGAGATCATTGGGCCAAATGCTACAAAGTGGGTCTCCAAGTTGGGTGTAAGATGTAGAGCTCATTTGGATATTTGCAAATCAAGTTTTGTATAGAAAGATCCATGAACTATGGAAAACGTTATATAAAAAATGGAAAAATATTTTGAGACTACTGGTGGACAAATCTCTAGAAAATATTACAAATAAAAGATGAGAATTTTGATGAACAATTTTAGATACAATTGTAGAAAAATAATCATGGAGGGAAAAGAGAGGTTAGACTCCACTCTATCTCCCAAACAATGGGAGGCAATGAAAGAAAGTGTGCATTCTAAAGAATATTTGGCAAAGAGTAACAAAGGCAAGAGAGCAAGAGATAATGTGAGGGATGGATATACATTTGACCGAGGTGGGTTATAGGCCAAACAAATTTTTAGTAAGTGTATCACTTTTTGGTTCAATTTATACTATGTTATTTATTTTGATTTATTATTGAATTGACTACATCTTGAAAATGACATTGTATTTTAGCTAGAAAATAGTAATAGATAAGCAGGTGTAGAAGATATTGTCAATTATATGGCAGCACTAGATCGACCTAGTAAATCTAAGAGTGGGATGAAGTGGAAATCTAGTTCATCAATAGAGATTTCACAACCATCTATTAAATTCCTAGTAGGAGCCTCTCTAGATTATGTCAACTTAGATGAAAGGTACCAATAGGTAATGAGTTGCATATTTGGTCTCACTCAGCAAGTTTCATAGATGGTTACCTCTATTAACCATATAATTTTTTCATGGAATGAGCATAAATCCATATATT
This sequence comes from Torreya grandis, assembly GCA_037957365.1. Taxonomy (NCBI): domain Eukaryota; kingdom Viridiplantae; phylum Streptophyta; class Pinopsida; order Cupressales; family Taxaceae; genus Torreya; species Torreya grandis. Next base: position 3,629,529 of record JARHVA010000110.1, read on the forward strand.
CAGTTGAGGTAAGAGGCTCTATTTATCTCATTTCTTCTTGTTTGGCAATTTTGTATATAAATGCCTCTTAATATGTAGATTATTAAAATCTGAGCATAGGAGAATCGAACCTAGTTTTTTTTTGTTTTTGTAGTGATCTAGAAAATGTTATTTTGGACAAATTTATAGCTTGCCTTCTTTACTTGACTATTGAATGCTTTGTATATTTATTTTCATGATGGTTAAACCACATGTAGAGAAATTTTATCAAAGTAGCAAGAAAACAAAAATGTCTTTATGATGTCAATAGAGCTACTGATATTGATAGTGACCATGATGAACTAGACAAGAATGTGTAGCACAATCATCAGAATTGTGCTGAATTAGTTGAGGTAATATAATAGTTGTCAGTTATTTGTCCCAATGTTTTGTCATTAGTCATGCTTAAAATGTTTTATATCTCAATATAACATGTATTTTTTTTGTTTTTATAGATATTTATTGATAAATAAACTCCAAGAAGGGGATAAAGTCTAGGTGTTGGATCCATTTGATGGTGTTGTTGTGGGCATAGGTAGATTCACTCACTATCTAATATACATGGAGTCAAATTGAAAGGAATAGGAGATGCAAATGTAAATATTTTAACGGTCACAAGTAACATACCCCTTGATTATGAAGACAAAATAGATAGATTTATCCATATAAAAGAGAAAGAAGGGACCTTCACATGGTGGCCACTAAAGTATTTGAAAAAAATGACATTGTTGATGTTTATCATGTACTAGCTATTAGATAGCTTGGCCCACTGCTTTATGCAATAGTTTGAATGTGTTCATGTTTAGGGATATTCTTAGTGTTTTTTGTCCATTTCGGAGTTGTATAAGCAAAAAAAATCATTGTAACTCAGTTTTCTCATTCATAGCACTAAGAAACATAGTTTCTATTAAAACATTTTCTAAAGCAAAGACATATATTTCTATCTTGTATATGCTGTAAGAACACCTTTTCTCAATAAAATTTAGTATTTTGCCTTCTTAATAGCTATTTCATTATGTCCAAATGAACGATTGATTATTCTTTTTTGTGTTTTATGTCATATGTTTTGAAGTCTCATCATTATGTCATATGTTTCATGGCATCTGTATCTAATACCCAAACATTTATTAATTCATCATGAGTTTAAAATTAGAGTAAGCTATATTCACTAATGTTTTAAATGTTGATTCATGAGAAATATTCATGGATTCATCATAGTTATGCACTACATTATATTGAGAAAAATAATATTTATGCATTTTATGTGGTCTATGAATAAAATTAAGGATCACTGCCATACAACATGGTCCATTTATTAGTCTCGTGGCCACATGAATCTAGGATTTTTGTTAGTGTTATAACTGGAGGTGACATAATTAGTTTCAAGTGTAATTGGAGCTACTTTTATTGTGCCTTATGTTAAGATGATATTATTACTTAATCAGAGGTGACTTAAGCAATCTGTAGCCTAATTGAAATTACCTTTATTGCACTTAATATTATGACTTAATTTTTTTCATACTCTTGTTAGCTATAAATTAATGAAGAAGTTAATGGAGTCTTAATCAGTATGGCATGTCACAAATCTAGAATAGGAGCCTAAAATTTGACATCTCACCACTTTTTTTAGATAGATATATTTAAAATATTTGTACTACTATTACTTATGTGTCTAAATTCGAAAAGATACCCCCAGCTATAGAATGTAATAAGTAAAATAGTGTAATGGGCGTCTATAATCATCATTTGTAATACATATTAAAGGTTTTATAAATTATTCTTTCAAGAAGTGAGCATTTAAAACTACATCGAGGGTGTATAGCCAAAGTACAAAAATCCCAAGGGGAAACAAAATAGGCCAAAGGCCATTAATAGCCAAAAAATAGTGGATAGACAAAAGAAAAATAGGAAATAACAAATAGACTAGGCATTAACCATAAAAAAAACACTAGTTATTAAATCAAATATTTATAATATTATTTGATGAACTTGAGAAGTTCCTCCATACTAGAAAATTTTCCTTCTATATCTTTAACTTCTATCAGGAGGTCTTGCAAAATCATCAGGGAAGAAGTTGCACAGTGGACAACTTTCAAGTAAACAGTGGTTAACACCTTCATTTTATTCTAAAGGGAGTATAAACCCTTCTTCAATTAATTCAACTCCCTTTTAATTTGGCTCTCCTCTTCATTGGAATCCATGAAATCCTCTTTGCTATAATCATAAGTGGAGTCATTCAACTCCTCAAAATAACTGGTTCCCTCCTCCGATTGTTGATCAAGATTGGGTTTATCTTTTAATTTACCTACTTCCTCCCCCTAATCTGAGGTAGAGGGATCATCCCCAATCTTTACCAAAAATTTTTTTTCCCTACCAGTCCATTGGATCTCCTAATATTCATCGACTTTCTTTCTGTATAGCTCTAAACTTTCAAACCAGAACCTTCCTCCATAGCCTCCTCACCTTACACCTGGGCCTCTAGGTGATCTTTTTCACTGGCTAAATTTTAAAGCTATACCACCACCACTTTATTATTCTCACTCTTTCCCTAATTGATCTTATCATAATTGATTTGAATAATCAATTTCCTCCTTTTATTACCAAAAAAGGAAGGGTTATTGTTTAGCTCTCGTATCCCTTTGACAGCTAGAGAGTCAAAAGTGTCAGGGGATCTAGAAGTCACAACTATCAAGGAGGGACAACTAGAGCCCAACCTAAGAGGAAAAAATCTTTCAAGCTTAGGGTATAGGTTTGAAGAGGGGGAACAAGGTTCTTGTAAAAGGGTAGGGAACCATGGGGACCTATAGAACCAAATCTAACACTCAATGGAATGTGATCATCAGGGTCACTATCATAATAACTATCTAACACCTACACTTTAAAGGCTTAGATGGACACAATGCAAAGTGAAAGTGATAAATATTGAAGATAAGACCTTGGTGGAGTGGAATGGTAAGGGTAGATAGGTTTTTATCCAAATAATTTTTGATAGACTTAATAGATGTCTATAGGGATAACAGGAGGAAGAAGGGGAGGTTAACCAATATCTTGTGATGAAAGTGATTTAAAAGAGTGAAATGGTAATGATAAAATCACTTGAAATTACCTTCAAGGGAAAAATATTTCATGATGGTGAAGCATACCTTATCTTAAGGGTTAAACAAGCTCTTTCTATCAAAGCCTCCCTGCAACTTCACCAATGCTTCTCCTTCAATGAAGAATTTTTTCAACCCTTCTGGGTATTGAAATTTGGCAAGTCTTTTCAATCTTCTTCCCTTGCAACATAAACCCATGGCCTTAACAATATCACATCCTCACTAACAACAAACTCTATACCTCTAATTTGAACTTTATGGTCACCATTCCATCTTGAAGAAAATTGAATGGAGATGTTCTCATAATATCCATTCAGACATTCAAGAAAATGAGAAATTCCACATTCATAAAATATGCTCTAGAGCATAGCATCTACTTAGTTTCATCACATGATAATGGCTCATTTCTGACTCTTTCTTCTCCCATGACTATTAAAGCTTCACCAAATTATTGCACAACTGAAAAGGGACCCAAATTAAAGTGAATTACCACCACCAAGGATAATTGAATCAAAAAATTTGGAAGCTTTCAAAGGCCACACCGAATATTTAGTAAAATGTAGGATGATTAATGATTTCACATTTGAAAGAGCTTACTATAATTTACCATGCAATAACATGCCTTAAAGGATTGAGGCTGCTAGCTCGTGTGATATTGATTTTCTTCGAGTCAAAATACTCAAAACAAATGTGATGAGGATTATAGTATAATGATGATGAATGAAATCAGCATGAATAAAAATGACTAAATATACTACCAAATTGATGAAAATTATGATTAAAATTAATAACTAAATAAACTACCAATTGACAAAAATAAGTGAATAAAAATGACTAAATAAGTGACCAATTAACAACAATCAATAACTATATTAATGACTAAATATATAAGTGAATAAAAATGACTAAATAATTGACCAAATTATAGCAAGCAATGACTAAATAAATGACTAAATATACTATCAAATATATCAATCAAAACAACCAATAAATGACTAAAAATGGTTTAGTCATCAATTTGGTCATGTTATAAATGACTGGAAATAAATTAATAATGGTCATGTGATCATGTTTGGTCATTTATATGTAGTTTTTAGTAGTTTTTAATCATATATTTCTCTTTTTTGTACTAATGAGCTATCCAAAATAGGATAAACAAATCCTATATCCAAGATTTTTTTAACTCAATTTGACAATATATTTAACTGCATGAGTCTTTCATCATTAGGGTTGGTGAATAGGTTTGCATTCTTACTTAATGTGAATGTGATGTGTGCATAAATCTAGGAGTATTCCTCTCATGTCATGGTAATCCTAGGCAAATGTTATTGTATGCCTTCTCAGAATTATAAGTAACTAACTCTCTTGATGGGGTGTTAAAGAGGTGATGATGTTGAGAGGTCTGTTTGGTAGGATGTCTACTTACTTTGTTAAAGAAATCATGGTTTCTACATTGGTGATTAAAGGAACATAACTACATTGGTGGGGAAGTAATTGATGGAATGCATAAATGTATCTTGTAATTTCAGCAAGATCATTCTCAAGAAAGGTATTTTGAAGAGGACATGGTGTACATTCCAACAGGTTGGTGGCTATAGGATCTTATCAATATGTTTTTTGTAGGATACTAGTAAGTACAGTGTTTTATTCTTGGGCTTGTAAAGCTATACTTCAGTCAATTATGAAGAGAGTTTTCAAGGAGATAACTTCCTCAAAGTCATCAATCTAAGGGTTTGGGCCATCATTATGGAAAGGCTGAGCTGGTGGATACAAAACCAATTTGTTAGTGTCATTTTCATTGTAAATTAGCATTTTTCCTAACTTGTAGCCAATAAAAGCATCAGTGGTGGCCAACCATGGGCAGCCAAAGATGAGAGGATAACCTCCTAAATTAATATTTGTTTATAGGATAATAATTTTTTTAGATATTGCTAAGAGTTCATAATGATAAAAAGGTCCTCAATAATCCCCTCAAGCTTAATAGTTAATCTATCAGTCATCTGGAATATGGTGGGTATTGGATGGAGAGGTAATTTTTAGTTGTTACATGGTCTTCATGGTCATCAAGTTGATGGTTGTGCCCAACTAGATTAAAGCTTTTGGAGAAGAGTTGGACATGGATGCTAACATTAACTACATGACTTCTCAGATTAAAATATTTTGGGTGAACTATATTTCCCAACATAATATCCACTAGTTAGCCAATTACTTAGACTGTTTTACAATCCTTCTTCTTTCTTCCCAATTTTTTCAAACGTAGATCTCTAACATATTTATTGTAGATAGGAAAATCCTTTATTTCTTGAAAGACTAGGATTTTAACACACACATTCTTGAGTTTTCCTAAAATTTCAAATTTAGGCTTTGATTCAGGATGTAATATGTTCAATCTCTATAGAAAAGGAGGATTGTTAGTTTCTTTTTGATTTTCAGATGGACTTGGATAAAGATTGATAATGGCTAGCTACAGATTAGTAAGGAGTGGAGCTACTTCAAAGTGTTGTGTGATTAGGGGTGAGGTGGGTTATGGAAAAACATGACCTGAGCGAAGTTGAACTTGATTAATATCTAAGGTGTATGTTGGATATTGTATTATTTTAGTGGATTATGTTGGTTGAGACAACTTATTTATAGGATTGGGTATGGGTTGGGTGGGTAATTGAGTGTATCAAAAAGGTTAATAAGTGTTTGGAATTATGTTCTTTTGTTGTTTTTATGGTTGTTACATTTGCTGGAGAAAGCCTTGATTACCTCTCCATTGTTATTTCCATGGATTAGAGGGATATAACCATTGCTAGTTTTAGAATTGTATAGGTTGAGGTTTTTGTCCATTTTGTGGCATCCATAAATAATTTTAGGGTAGATTTCAATTTTTTTGGGACCAATTTGATTAGGTACATTCATCTAGAAACCATATTGAGGATTATTTGAGAATTGAGAATTTTCAAACATAGAGTTTGATGGGATACGTGGTCTTTGTACATATGGTTTCCATTGAGCCATGAAAAACACTTGATTCTCATATTATCCTATAGAATGTACCTCCATTATCTCAATATTATCCTTAGTTATGTTGGCTACTTGAGCTTTCATAGAATGGCATGTGCAATCCACCTTCTTCTTTCTACATTCAGGGTAATAGTTGGCTAAGGCTTTCTTAGTTTTTATTGATTCCTTTATGTATGTAATGTATCAAGTTGAGTAGCTAGGTGGTTGATAATGTCATGCTTCATGTCTTGGATAAGGCTACTAACTTCACCTTTAGATAGTCCTAATGCATATGATATAGGAAGGGTTTTGTCTCTACTTTTATTCATGTTTGATCTGGAGTAGTTTGTACATAGAACTGTTAGTTCATCAAAAGGTAGTGTAAAAATATTACCACTAGACATTAGATCTAGTGCCTCTATATAATCATCTCTAATCCCTTTTAGGAATATTAGCTTGATTGATTCCTTGGCCATTGTATTCTACTTATAACTTTTCAAGTTGAATAAAAATCTCTCCATATATTACTCTAATGACTCATCATCAGCTTGTGTCATTCAGAATATGTCATCTTTCCTATAGTTTCTACCCCTAAAATAGTCTTGGTATTTCATCAAAAAAATTTCCTTCATTTATTTCCAAGTAAAAATGGCATCCTTTCTAAGTCCCATGAACCATCTAAGTGTTTCATCTTTGAGTGTTGCTAGAAATAATTTAAGTTTCTAAGCATCTTGATTATAATCATAGCTACAGCATAAGATGTCAAACGCAAAAAATATATATCTAGATTCTCAGATTCTTTCCCCCTAAAGGTAGGGAGAGAAGAATGAGGAATATTATTCATGGGTGAATTTTTTTAAATAGTAAGGATAGGAAATTCAAAAGTATCAGACTCATTGGTAGCATTTTCTTCCTCGTGATCCCCCAAAATACTTATTGTGTTGGTAGATGGGAGGTTGTTGCTAACCACTACTCAAAATTCCTATCAATTATTTTATTTATTGGGGTGTATAAGATGGATACTTTATCTTTTTCCTTAGGAATCTATGGCTTACTATAAAATGGGGATGGTGTGGAGGTTTCATAAGATTCAACTAGTGTCTCAGTAAAGAGTTTTTATAAATAGGGATATTTTATTGTCTTGGTGTTTCTTCTAGGGGAAATAATAGCTTTGAGTTCCTCCTTAGTAAGAATTTTGGGAAATGGACTTCAAATTCTTGAATATAAGGTGATAATATGGGAATTCTTAGAGGTGGTACATGTGGGTCTCTTTTGAGGGTATGAACCTCCTCAAGGTCTCCAGCTTGTGCTACTAGTCCAACCAAAAATTCTTCCATTTCTACCTCTTCTATTGATAATTATGAGTGATCTTCAGGAATTCCCTTGTGTTCCTTAGTTGTTCTAGGATGAATTTTAGATCTTGTAGCAGCATTTGATGATTCAATAAAAAATCTTATTATATAGACCTCTTCACTTTGCATACGTCAACCACTTTTATTTTATTTTTTAACTTTTTGCCCACCCTACCTGTTGATGCAGGAAAGTGCACCCAGTGGCAGGAAAATAAGTTCCTGCCCTCTCCCCGCAACATGGAAACTCTTCTCTCGCCTGTGGGTTAGTGAAGCAGGAGAGGAGAGTCTCTAGGTATGGGCTAGTTCCCTTTGATGTATCTTGTTTGTTTCAGCGAGCAAAAATATAGGCATATATATATATATATATAGTTATATAGTTATATAGTTATAAACTGGGGGGATGAAAAGGGAAGAAAGTGCAAGAAAACAAACTACCTACTCTAAAAGAGGTGATACACCAAAATAAAGGTTGACCCTCCCACATCCACACTCAGAATCAGACCAAACAAAATGACATGCACTTCAGGCTTGGCAAAGAAATCAGTTTACAAGGAAAGACAGGGAAAGGTCCTCAAAAAAATAGAGACAGAAACTCACCAAGGTGTTATACTACACACACTGTAAGTGACTTCACTTGTCTTACTTCTCAAAAGAACTCTTCTCTTGTGAACTGTGAACTGGAGCCTTATAGATCACTAGTTTGTTGGCATTAACCTGTGAAAGCATCAGAGATAATAACTAAACACAAATAATACTCAGGACATACATAGAAAATCTATCCAATATGATGGCAAAAACTATATTTAATTGATTCAGGTGGAAAATTTGTAGAGCTACACTCTTGACAAAATGGAGATCCTTTAAAATGACCAAGTCTGCCAATTTATATGGAAAAGCCAAGAGGAGACTCATTGGCCTTTGCTTGCAAGTGGCTGCCCGAGTCTTCATTGGGAAGAAGAAAAATACTATTGATGACATCATTCTACTGGGACCATGCTTTTTGCATTTTCCTTTTCTTCATTTTGTCATATTTGGTCAATGGCCTGCCTTCCTTGATTTCCACGCGACCTGCTCCTCTGCCAGCTAGTCGGGCCTTTTTTGTGTTTTGTGGGCTTTTTTCCCCACGGATTGTTGTTAGCGGTAAATTTACCGCTCAATGTTGTGAGCAGTAATTTTATCACTCAATGTTGTGAGCGGTAATTTTACCACTCAATCTGCTGACTGTCGTGCGGGCATTAGCTTGGTTGCTACACTTTTTGGCTCTTTCTGGCAATATTTCTTCTTTGTTTTCTTTTAAAACAATGGCTATCTCATTATCAAACTTGATGTCCTCCTTGGATGTCCTCATGCCCTGTTGGCTTCGAGCCTTCGGTCTAACTTCTTTGTGGCATCCTTCCCTTTGTTAATTGGGTCCATGTTGGCTGCTTTGTGGACTGTCATTATTTGTTTGGATGGCTGTCAGGCTTTGAAAGTCCTGCGGCCTATATTTTACATCTCCCGTGGGCTTGTTAAATGTTTCCATGGATTTTTAAAAGCTCCATGGATTTTGAATGTTCACGGACTATTGGCTGGGCTCCCACAAATTTTGAATATTTATGGATAATTTCCCCTAGATTTTTGTCCACAGATGTTTTCCTGTGGACAAAAAGTCCACAAAAATTCCGTCCACACATTTTGTTTTGTTCTAAGCCACGAGCTTCTACCTTTGTGTTAAGTGACCTGGCCTTTCCTTTTGATTTTTCCCATGGGCCTTTGTCAGTGGATGTTTTCCTATGGATAAAAGTCTATAGAAATTCAGCTGTGCAAAGCCATGCCTTTGCCAAGCCGTGCCTGACTTTGCTTAAAGTATTTGAATTTTTTGCGAGACTTAGCCAGTTTTAAAATTAAATGGACTTTGAAATGCTTCGAACCGAACTCGATTCCCTTGCAAATGTGAAGTCCCTGCCCTTCGAAAAGGGATTTTGACCTTTATGCATTGAACCATGATGCTTGAACTGAACGGTTCTGAACCCGCTGAACTCAAAAAGACTAGCCTTTCGTAGCTTTTGAAGAGGGTGACCACAATTTTGCCAGAGGGGCAAAATTGGGTCAACAATTTGGTGACTCACAAGGTAAGCATGCTTGCTATGCTTAAGATCCAGTTGCCTTTAAATATCCATTGGGTGCGGAGTTGGATGGTAACTTTGAAAAGAGTTCACAATAGCCCTCGAGATTCATAAATCAAACATGCAGCTTTCACCCCCATACGCAAGGGGAAACACACAAGACTAAAAAAAACTAAAATTGTGCAACTGCACTTATGGAAAATAGGAAAGGGAACAAGGGAAACTATGTACAACTGAACCAAAAATTTAGTGGCAGTGCTTCAGATGTATCCTGTTAACTGGGATACATAATTTTTTTCCATTCAACATGGAAAGTTGGAACGCATTATGTTGCTTCCATTGAGTGATCATGTAAGGACCGCTCCAAAAGGTGTCAAATTTTGCATGCTTTCCAAGTTTAGCTCTATCTTTGTCCCATTTCAAAACAATGTCTCCTTCAAAAAAATCTTTTGATGAAGATATCTTGTCGAAGTGTCTTTTCACTTACTGTTGGCGACTAACCATAGAAGCCATGGCCTAATTCCTTACCTCCTGGAGCTCCATTAGTTTGCACAATCTAACCTCCATGTTGCTTCCTTCTTCCATCTGTAGTTAATGAGCGAGGTCCAGTGCTAGCGATTCGAGTGAGATGTGGAGCCTTGCTTCCCTTCCATACACAAGCGTATATGGAGAATTTATGATTTCTCTCTTCGGAGTGATTTGATCAGCCCATAGAGCTATCTTCAACTTGGCATGCCAAGTTTTTTGATTTTCCTCCATGTTCCTCTTTATAATTCCGATTAAATTTTTATTAGTGGACTCAGCCAGTCCATTTCCCTATGGGTAATAATTTGATGAAGTGCTAAGGTATATACCATACTTCAGTGCCCATTCACTTGTTCTGATCCCCAAGAAAGCCAAAGCATTGTCCAAAATTATAGTGGTTGGGACCCCAAAACATGTCACTAGGTCCTCATAGAAATCTAGGACTGCACTTTCATTCACTTCTTTAAGAGCAATAGCCTCCACCCACCTAGTGAAATAATTTGTAGCAGTCACGACCCATTTATGTCTGACACTAGAGGGAGGATTGATCATCCCTATGAAATCCAGGCCCCACTGCATGAATGGTTGTTCAACTTGAATGGGCTATAAGGGCATGATAGCCAATCACTATTTTCCATCAAAAAGTGCACACTTCTAGCACTTCCTTACCCAGGCATAGGTATCCTTGAAAAGAGTGGTTCAGAAATAGCCAAGTCTCATTATTTTTGCTGCTATGGTCTTAGGGGCAAAATGGCCGCCTGTTGGCCCATCATGAAACTCAGCCAATACCTTGTCAGCCTGACTGGGGTCAATGCATCTTAGGAGAACCCCAGAGAGATCTTTCCTAAATAATACTCCATCAATCAAAACATAAGGAAAGGACTAAAGTTTAAAATACCTTCTTCCAGCCCTACTGAGACCCTGTGGACATTCACCCGTAAGAAGGAAGCACCTCATGTCTAGCGTCCAATCTCTTATGACAGCTGGTTCTTCTGTAGTGGCTATGTCATGGATCAGCAAGTTGTCTTCACCCTTTTGCCTTAAATCTATAGCTAGTTGTTCACACAGGCCCCTTCCTCTCACCAACTTGGTGATTTTGATGTCTATGTCATACTCCATCACTTTGGTGATCCATCCCGCTCTTTTCTCATTTAAGTCTCAGTTGGTCAAGAAATCCTTGATGCCAAGATGTGGAACCATGAGATGGATCCTACTATCTGATAACATATATCTAAATTTATTTAGGCTACACACTACTGCTAGGACTTGCTTCTCTACGTAGGTGTACCTAATTTCAAAGTCCTCTAACCCTTAGCTGAAGAAGGCGAGTGGTTGCTCGAGGTCATCACTATTTGCTTGAGTAAGCATAGCAGATATCACTTCTCCATTACTGAAGGTATAAAGATTGAGGTCTTTATTGAAGTTGGGGCTGATTAGAGTGGGAGCTTGGGTCAAAGCCTATTTGATGGATTCAAAGCTATCTTTTCTTGATGTTGTCCACTTGAATTCTTCGCCCTTCCTCAGCATAGAGGTTAGGGGTTTAACTATATCAGCAAAATTTAGAATGAACCTCTGAATAAAATTTATCCAGCCAAAGAAACTCTGCAGGCCTTTCTTGTGCTTTGGTAAGTTCATCTCCAAGATGGAGCGGACTCTCTCGGGGTCAATAGACAAACCTTCCTTGGACACAATGTGGCCAAGAAGTTTCCCCTCATGAACAATAAATACACATTTCTTTGGATTTAGAGAGATGCCAAATTCCATACACCTCTTAAAAATCTACCTGAGGTGCTCCATGTGCTAGCCTGCCTCCTTGGAGAAGACTATTATATCATCAAGGTACACCAGCACGTTCTTATTTATCAAACCACTGAAAGCCATGTCCATGGCTCACTGAAAGGTAGCACCAGCATTGGATAGCCTGAAAAGCATATTTTGGTAGGTGAATGTTCCCCATTTAGTGGTGAAAGCTATTTTGTATTGCCTGTAGCCTCGTACCAGAATCTGATTATATCCTAAATAACCATCTAGGAGAGAAAAATTTTTAGAACCAGTTACCTTTTAGAGAATCTACTCCACGTTCGAAATGGGATAATGATCCTTTAAAGAGACTTTATTAAGGTCTCTAAAGTCGATGCACAGCCTGATCTCCCCATTTTTATTTCTAACTGGAACCAAATTGGCCAACCATGAGGAATGTTTGATTGGAAATATAATGCTAGACTCAATCAACTTGACCAATTCTTTCTGCATTAAGAGTTCGATCATCGGATTAACAAGCCTCTATTTTTATGTGACTAGTTGTGCACTTTCATTTAATTCAATGGTGTGCTGGGCGAGTCTTGGATCGAAGCCTTTCAAGTTGCTATAATTCCAGGCAAAAATTTTAGTGAACTCCTGACACAGCAAAATGAAAGCTTGTCTTTCTTGAAACGTGCAGACCTTACCAAGCACTAGCAGCTTGTCCTTGAAGATTTCAATTTTTTCATAATTCTCCTCTCTGGTAGTGATGCATGCTTTGTCATCTCTTAGTTGGTCATCTCCATTGAAAATACTTTCAAGTGTGACTAGACCCTTAGGGAGTTTATTATTCTTCAATTGAACGATCTGATTTTTGTATTGTTGCTGCAATTTTGCTTGATTGTGGACTGTGAACTCAGCTTCTTCCTACAGGAAGAGAGCTATCTATTGGTCACTTTTGAAGACCTACCAATTTGAAATATTATCTGGAATTGAAGGCTAAACCACCACTTTTAAATGGCACGAATCACAATCCCTGCTTATCTCTTTTGAAACATCAAATTGGGCTCCAACAGCTGCTAGCCTGTCAGCCTACTTATTTTGCTCCCTGGGAATTGAGGTAATGTTAAGAGCAAGGAAATCCTCCATCAAGTCCTAGACTCTGTGCTTGTAAGACTTCAGCAAGGAGTTCTTGGTCAAGTTCAGGCTTCTTATTTGGTTTACAATTAATTCACTGTCCCCCAGGATTTGCAACTTCCTGATCCCTTTCTTCCTTGCCCACTCAAGTCCATGGATCAAAGACTCATATTCTACAACATTACATGTGTAGGAGAACTGGAAATAGAAAGATGAAAAGTACCTTTCTATAGAAGGGGAAACTAACATTGCCTCGCCACCAGTGCCCAGTTTACTTCTGGAATCATCGAAGTACAGCTGCCACAGGCCAAGATCTTCTTTGTTCTCTTTCATTATATTGGGCATGATGGCACCTTCTTCATGCAAGCAATAGATGCCAAGGTTTACCTCCTCAATAAACTTATAAGGATCATGCTTGAAGTTATCACTTCCCCACTCATCCAAGAGTAGATCTGCGACTCCTTCAGGAGCAGAAGATGAAGATTCATCCATCTGAGATTCTTCTAGATCGATGATAGTGTAACTGACATTCACTGCCTTAGGTGAATAGGGCTCTAGGTGGTCCTTGTAGAGTGGCTCAAATTTGATTTTCAATTTGGTCCCGTACTTGGTTCTAAAAACTAGATATGACCAATTTGCTGCTAGGTAACCACCTATCTTGGACGTAAAGTCCCTAGACAAATAGATTGCAAAATATGGAGTAACATCTGCCACCACTATATCATGGGGGATTGAGAATGTTGGGCAGGCATGCAATGTTAAAATCAATCCCTTCAAGATTTTGACTATCTTTGTATGCGTCCTATCTAGTTTCAAGACTCCTTTGCTCATTACTTCATACTTTAATTCCATCTTATCAGCAATGCACTTGGGCATCACTAAAGTGCTGGCCCCGCTATCAATTATGCAATTGTGTAGTAAGAAATCCCCTATGATCCAAGATACATAAAAGGGGGGAGTCATTTCTTCTTTCTTTACCTGACCTCAAGCAGAAGGCTGCCCATTTGTCATTAGGACTTTATTAGTGTCTTCTAGGACGGCTTGTCGATCTAGCTCATGCAATTATTTCTTTAGTACATCCCTTTATCCTAGAAGAGATAATGAATCCCATAGAGAAATGCTCACATGAAATTTCTTCATCTGATCAACTATATTAACTTGGGGGCATACTCCCTTCGTGCTTTCCTTTGGGCTGATCCCAGTTGGAGCTATAGACTGGGGAGCTGGAGGTGCAAAGGGTTGTCAAGAAATTAGGGCCCTTTGAAATGGGTGCGATGGAGGATTCATTGCTACTGCCTAAGGGGAAGCCTGTGCTTCTCCAACTGCTCTTATTTTAAATCTTGTGTTGGCTGCAATGCAATCAGCCTGATTGTTTGCAGTGCCCCCATGATTAATGACACAGAGCTCGGCCTCTTCGTGATTTATCAGGGTAGAATCTGACTGAGTTTGATTGTTACTCATGCTAAGCTGAGCTGGAAACTCAAAGAATTGGGAATGATCAGTAGCCTGGTTTTCTAAATTCTAAAAAAAATTCATCATGTCATTCATATGGATAGCTTGCTCTTGACCATGTCCCATGGTCAAACAACCTGGCTGCTCTTACACTAGATTGTTCTGAGTAGGCACCATGGCTTTAGATGACGAAGAGGAGCCTGAGTTATAATTTTTAAAAGGTCTAGTCTGAGTGAGCTGACCTTGTCCTTGATTATAGCCTTGAAAAGGGTTCCTAGGTGCTTGACCATAATGTTGATAACCCAGATTTGGCTTGTTATTTTGAGCTTGTTGCCTTTTAAGAGCTACAAGTTCATTCAACATGTTTTGTAATAGGATTTTAACCTCATGTAGTTCATTTGATGGAACAACAGCTAGCTTCTCAATGCTAGGCACATGGGCTAATGTGGGTCCAATAGTTTGGATAGGGGCAGCATCTCTGGGAAAAGTGGCATGTGGGGCCTAGGGGCAATTTTTCCAGCTTGAACCAAGCAATTTTCAGCTGCTATGGCAATGTCATAAGTAGATGGCAGTATATGTCCTCCCATAGATTAGATCATCACAACAATGTCGCTATTTAATGCTTTTAAATAGTACAAGAAAGCATAGCTAGGAGTCAGCCTTACCAGGATGGGAATCCTATCCCAGGTTTTTTGAAACCACGTGTTGAAGTCTTGCATATACTCGTGTGGAGCTCTCTTTATAGTCGTCATCTGCTCTGCAAGAGAGAGGCCATCACTTTTTTCCCCAAAATGATCAGTTAAATGGGTGCCCAATTCGTTCCAAGAATGTATGGAATTCACAGGCAAAGTTTCGTACCAATCAAGAGCCTTACCCTTAAGGGACAATGCCAACAATCTGATGGCAATGTTTTCCTCTGTTATATTGTGAATATTGCAAAGGTTGGCAATATTCTTGATATGCTCAACAACTATAATTGGCCCCACTCCATCAAAAGAAGGCACATTTTTTAGATCTGTTCCTAGAATCAGATCATAGCGTGGGAGGTTTAAGGGGCTCTCACTGCAAAAAGCTGGAAAAGGCAATGCCATGGCTGGAATGGGCTGTAACTATGGCTGAGCTGGGTTGGTGTTCCTAAAAACAAGTCTAGGAGGATTTACTAATGGATAAGGGTGAGTTCTCTCAAACCTGAGCCTTTTAGTAGAGTTTAAAGGTAGCTTAATGAAAACAAAAGGGACCCCCCTTGAAGCTGACCTTGTGGTGACTTTTGGCATAGAAGTTTAAGTGACTGGTCTTAATACAAAGAATTAAGCTCTTACCAGTGGAGTTTCCAAATGCTAGAAATCTTTGAAATGATTTTAGTAGGACCAACATCAATCCTGAAATACTATTGCATTGAAAACTGATAAAATTACAGTCCCACCAGGCGTGCTAAAACTGTTGATGCTAAAAAGTGCACCCAGTGGCAGGAAAACAAGTTCCTACCCTCTCCCCGCAACATGGAAACTCCTCTCTCACCTGTGGGTCGGTGAAGTAGGAGAGGAGAGTCTCTAGGTATGGGCTAGTTCCCTCTTATGTATCTTGTTTATTTCAGTGAGCAAAAATACAGGCATATATATATATATATATATATATATATATATATATATATATATATATAGTTATAGTTATAAACTGGGGGGGATGAAAAGGGAAGAAAGTGTAAGAAAACAAACTACCTACTCTAAAAGAGGTGATACACCAAAATAAAGGTTGGCCCTCCCACATCCACACTCAGAATCAGACTAAACAATATGACATGCACTTTAGGCTTGGCAAAGAAACTAGTTTACAAGGAAAGACAGGGAAAGGTCCTCAGAAAAATAGAGATAGAAACTCACCAAGGTGTTATACTACACACACTGTAAGTGACTTCCCTTGTCTTACTTCTCAAAAGAACTCTTCTCTTGTGAACTGTGAACTGAAGCCTTATAGATCACTGGTCTGTTGGCATTAACCTATGAAAGCATCAAAGATAATGACTAAACACAAATAATACTCAGGACATACACAGAAAATCTATCCAATATGGAGGCAAAAACTATATTTTATTAATTCAGGTGGAAAATTTGTAGAGCTGTGCTCTTTAAAAAATGGAGAAGATCCTTTAAAATGACCAAGTCTACCAATTTATATGGAAAAGCCAAGAGGAGACTCATTGGCCTTTGCATGCAAGTGGTTGCCCGAGTCTTCATTAGGAAGAATAAAAATACTATTGATGACATCATTCTATTGGGACCATGCTTTCTACGTTGTCCTTTTCTTTATTTTGTCCTATCTGGTCAATGACCTACCTTCCTTGTTTTCCATGCGACTTGCTCCTCTGCCAGCTAGTCAGGCCTTTTTCTATGTTTTGTGGGCTTTTTTCCCTACAAACTATTGTTAGCGGTAAATTTACCACTCAATGTTGTGAGCAGTAATTTTACCACTCAATGTTGTGAGCGATAATTTTACTACTCAATGTTGTGAGCGGTAATTTTACCACTCAATCCGCTGACTGTCATGCGGGCATTGGCTTGTTTGCTTCACTTTCTGGCTCTTTTTGGCAATATTTCTTCTTTGTTTTCTTTTAAAATAATGGCTATCTCATTATCAAACTTGACGTCCTCCTTGGACGTCCTCGTGCCCTGCTGGCTTCGAGCCTTCGGTCTAACTTCTTTGCGGCATCCTTCCCTTTGTTAATTGGGTCCATGCTGGCTGCTTTGTGGACTATCGTTGTTTGTTTGGATGGTTGTCGGGCTTTGAAAGTCCCACGGTCTATATTTTACATTCCTCACAGGCTTGTTAAATGTTTCCACAGAGTTTTAAAAGCTCCATGGATTTTGAATGTTCGTGGACTATTTGTCGGGCTCCTGCTTATTTTGAATATTCACAGACAATTTCCCCCAGACTTTTGTCTACAAATGTTTTCCCGTAGACAAAAAGTCCACAAAAATTCTATCCACGCAATTTTGTTTTGTTCTAAGCTACGGGCTTCTGCCTTTGTGTTAAGTGACCCAGCCTTTCCTTTTGTTTTTTCCCACGAGCCTTTATCTGCGGATGTTTTCCCGCAGACAAAAGTCCACAGAAATTCATCCGCGCAAAGCCATGCCTTTGCCAAGACATGCCTGACTTTGCTTAAAGTCTTTGAATTTTTTGCGGGACTTAGACAATTTTAAAATCAAATGGACTTTGAAATACTTCGAACCGAACCCGATTCCCTTACAAATGTGAAGTCCCTGCCCTTCGAAAGGGGATTTTGACCTTTATGCATTGAATCGTGATGCTTGAATCGAACGGTTCTGAACTCGCCAAACCTGAAAAGACTGGCCTTTCGTAGCTTTTGAAGAGGGTGACCACAATTTTGCCAGAGGGGCAAAATTGGGTCAACACTAGCTTCATAAGGTTAGTAATATGGGGGTTTTTGAAAATTTTCGCTATCCTACTTGCAAAAAGGAAAATTTAACTATGAAAGCAAGAAATATTTAATCTAAAGAATATCAAGCTTTGGAAATAAAAATAATAAACATATAGAAATAATTACTATCAAGATTGAAGATTAAAAGTGTGTGACACCCTTCCCCGTAATGGTGCCAAAAATGACTATCAACTGATTCACAATCGAATATACTTTTCTTGATCAAAATGAATAAGGAGAGTTACAAGGGACCTGTACCTTATAATTCATTTAAATTTCAACTTGAGGATGTTGACTTGATAGGATGGTGTCACTATATGTGCACAATCGATTTTTTAATTTAACCTTCTGTTAATTGTTATCTACAAACGTTGGAGTTATGCAATGAAATGCTGAAAATTAAACATAAACATAATACTATGAGATAAATGATTATACGTTGGAAGCTTCCTTAAACAAATTTAAGTAAGAATATAAATAACACAATGTAGAATTAAAACACATAATGAAAAAATAAAATGCTCAATGCATAAAATAAATCAAATAACATGATTAGATATTAAAATGGGTTAGATTGTTGTTGTAAGGCTTCCAAAGGGGTCCCTTCCTCTTTTCATCTTCCATATTCAATCCTTACTCTCTTAACACTCAATTAAACTCAGAAATGCTTGTTCATATTAATCAAACATGTAGTAATGAATTCATGTAGGGAATTAAAATAATGGTTAATTCACAAAATTTAATTCTAATAATCTCTAATCAATATCTACTACATCTCAACTTTGTTGTTACATATTTATATACTATAGAGGAGATTGTTTTATACAAAACAATATATATTTTATTCTAAGAAACATTTGATTTAGGATGACCAAAATTATCTCCTTTTTCTAAAGTCATCTTTCATATGTATTTTTTACTATTGATGTTGGACAAAAAAAATTGTTTCATTTTTTAATCACTTTCTTGTTGGACTTCATAGAGGTTATAGTTGTTTCTGTGAGTTTGTTGGAAGAGAATCAAAATCTATTCATCCATGACTTTGGTCATACATTGGCTACATGATGGTCTGGGTAATGAGATTCCTTTGCTATATGATGTTCCATGCTATATACCTATTTCTCCAAAATATATTTAAAACACACCATAGAAAAAGCATCCTAAAGCAAAAGATAATTATCATATATTTAATTCCAATATGTTAGGTTGTGGAGCTAAAGCCTTCACTGATGCAAATAGGAGGAGGTTGCTGAGAGGTTGCTGAGTTGTAAAGCAACCAACATCAGTCTGATCAACTGACATCAGTCATATCTAGTGAGCAGAGCAACCGACATCGGTCAGGTATCGGCCAATGTCAGTCATCACCAGCTAGACAGGGACCGACATCGGTTGCCTGTGTGGTTCCAAAACTGTTAGTTTACGAATAATTAGTTAACAAATCAGTTGTTTGCATGTTAAAAGGCTAATTTTAGTCTTGAGCTATAGATCTAATTATTGTAATTAGATGTCTAATTATTGTTTGCATGGGATCTATATAATAGACTCATGGGCTGTATTGTAAAGTGTGAGGGATCAAAGCAGGGATTCCCAGGGTGCTAGATAGAGAGAGCAAGTTTGGCTCCTCATAGTGCTGTAGTGCCAAGTGTGTATGATCATGTTGATCTGTGGGAGAGCAAGGTCTGGTAGAATATCCATAGGGGTGCTGGTTTGGAGGACAAGTGTTCTTCATGATATGTAAGATTAGGTTGGTCTACAGGTGTGCAAGATCAGGTAGATGATCTACATGGGTAAGTAAGGTCGGTTGATCTGCAGGTGTGTGTGTGTGTGCAAGGTCAAAGGTGACAAAAACACATCAAGGAGAAAGATTAGGTGAGATCTACTTGGAGTACATAGCGTGCTCGGTGGTACTAGAAGTATTGTACTGACTGGTTGAAACAACTATGTGTGTGAGTTGATTGTTTGCTTGTAATTGTGCAAGTGAGAGAGAACTCTTGAAGAGATTTACTGTTTATGTCCTAGAGGTGTGGGAGCCCTAGAGGAGTGTAAGGAAAAAGAGTGTGGTATCTTCTTTGTTGTATTTCCTTCTAGAATAGTATAATTAATACAATTATGTATTATATCTCAAATTCTATGTTGTTTTTGAATTCTAGTTACTTGTTACTTCTGGTTAAATTCCACGTTTAGTTGCTTGTACATGGTATCAATTGTGCTTCCTAAGTCTTAACAGTTGGTATCAAAGCATTTATGTTCTAGATTCTTGACAAGTGGTATCAGAGCCAGGTTGTAGGGAGCAGGTTTGTGTTTGATTACAGGTCACTCTCAAGGGTTTTTGATTGAGTGGGAGTATAGTAATGGTAGAAGAAAGTACACTAAGAATGGAGGAATTAAAAGGCATGAATGGCCAATTATAGTGTTATGGAAAGAAAGAGTAGGAAAATAAAAATTGTTGGTTGATAGCGGATCAGCATAAAGGGAATGAAGAAGCATGTGTTGTAGGTATTGTTGCATGGGTTGCTCTTATATGTTCTCTAGATAAAGTAGAATATTGGTTTATAGATTCTATTGCTTCTTTCCATGCAGCCCCAAATAGAGTATTTTTCCATGTTAAGGTCCATGGAGACTTTGGAGAGATTTATTTAGGGGTTGGTGAGCCTTCTCAAAGTATTGGTAAAGGGGAAGTGCGGCTGAAATTGCAGACAACCAACACATGGGTGTTGAAGGATGTCATGCAGGTCCTAGTTCTGAAGATGAGGCTAATTTATTTAGGAAAGTTGGGTGATGAGAGATGCACAAGAACTCTCAAAGTGGATGCACTTGAATTAGTGTGTGGTAAGAAAGTAGGTACTCTTTATCTACCTACTTGTATTACTGATTCTTCTTCTGTTGTGAAGACGTGGCTTTGTAGGCTTGGTCACATGAGAAAGAAGGAGATGCATGTTCTTAAGAGGAAGTGTGATGTATTTGACAAACTTAAGAACTAGAAAGCCTTGGTGTTTATAGAGGAGATGATGGATAGAGATCAGTGGATGGGGCTAGATACTTTTGAGCAGGGCAATTTGGATAGGGTTTTGATTCAAAGTGAGCTTGCAAATAAAATGTCATCACTCACAAGAGAACATAGTTATTGGCATCAATCAGAGGTAACCAATGTCAAATAGATAGGCACCGACGTCGGTCATGTACAGATAGGCAAATTCAGTGGTGTCAGGCAGGTGGCGACTGACGTCGATTAGGGAACTGGTGTTGGCAATCAGGTCAGTCGCATGGAACTGACATCGGTCGGATACAAAATGGGTGGTGACTAACATCGATCACTGGAATAGATTTTGGGTAGACAGTAAGTTGTCAAGGAGTCTCAAATGCCCATGTGGAGGATTGAAAGTGTAAGTAAGCCTCAAATTCATTATTCCTCTTCTTTACACTACTTGTTGCTCACTGATGGTTAAGAACCAAGAAGTTTTAAAGAAGTAGAGTAGGTAGGATCTAGGAAACTATGGGAGCATGGCATGGATGAGGAATTTGATTCCTTAGAAGAGAACTAAATGGTATATTTGGTAGAGTTGCCAGTTGGGTTAAAGAATAGAGAGAATGGACACGTGAGACAGAAGGCTAGGGTATATGGTCTTGAGAAAGCTACAGGATAGTGGTACAGGTTTGACGGGTGTATGAAAAAGCATGGATTTATTCAATGTCATTGTAACCATTGTGTTTGTCTTACCAGATTGGATGATGGTCATGACATTATCCTGTTATTGTATGTGGATGATATGCTTATTGCAAGTTCAGACATATAGGGGTTTGTTGAGCTAAAGGTAAGGTTAGTTCAGTGGTATGTCATGAAGAATTTGGGAGCAAAAAAATTCTTTGGCTTGAGTAATCCTAGAGACAGGGAAGATCACAGGTTGATGTTGTCTCAGGATGATTGTGTGAAGGTAGTGCAAGATGCAGAATGGCAAGCACACCTATGGATGGACAGTTCACAGAACAAGGTCCCCAATCACATGATGAGGTTGAGTACATGTGTACTCTTTGATATTTCCCCAGTAGTAGGAGTTTTCAGTAGGTTTGTGGCCAATCCAAGAAAGAAGCACTGGAGAGTAGTTTAGTGGGTTCTCAGGTATATAAGAGGGACCAACAGCAGGGATTCATGCTATGCAGGGTCAAGCACTTCAGATGTGGCAAGTTACTTAGATGACAGGTGTTGCACCATAGGTTGTGTGGTGGTTGGTCTTCAAGATTGAGCTTGAAGAGGGATACAAGCCAAGAAATAGATTAGATAGTGTACAGGTATAGGTACAGTGTAACTGTTTATCTCCAAGTGGGAGATTGTTTGGTTGTGGAGCTAAAAGCTTCACTAATGCAAACAGGAGGAGGTTGTTGAGAGGTTTCTAAGTTGTAGAGAAATCGGCATCGGTCTGATCAACTGATGTTGATCATATCCAGTGAGTAGAGAAACTGACATCGATCAAGTATCGGCTGACGTCGGTCATCTCTAGCCAAACAGGGACCGATGTCGATCACCTGTGCAGTTCCAAAACTGCTAGTTTATGAATAATTAGTTAATGAACTAATTGTTTGCATGTTAAAAGGCTAATTTTAGTCTTGAGCTATGGATCTAATTATTGTAATTGGATGTCTAATTATTGTTTACATGGGATCTATATAATATACTCATGGGTTGTATTGTAAAGTGTGAGGGATCAAAGCAGGGATTCCCAGGGTGCTAGATAGAGAGAGCAAGTTTGGCTCCTCATAGTGCTATAGTGCCAAGTGTGTATGATCAGGTAGATCTATGAGAGAGCAAGGTCTAGTAGAAGATCCACAGGGGTGCTGGTTTGGAGGACAAGTGTTCTTCATGATATATAAGATCAGGTTGGTCTACAGGTGTGCAAGATTAGGTAGATGATCTACATGGGTGAGTAAGGTCAATTGATTTGTAGGTGTGTGTTTGTGTGCAAGGTCAAAGGAGATCTATGGGATAGCAAGGTCAAAGGTGATAGTAACACATCAAGGAGCAAGATTAGGTGAGATCTACTTGGATTACGTAGCGTGCTCGGTGGTACTTGTAGTATTGTACTGACTGGTTGAAACAACAACTCTATGTGTGAGTTGATTGTTTGCTTGTAATTATGCAAGTGAGAGAGAACTCTTGAAGAGATTTACTGTTTATGTCCTAGAGGTGTGGGAGCCCTAGAGGAGTGTAAGGAAGAAGAGTGTGGCATCTTCTTTGTTGTATTTCCTTTTGGAAGAGTATAATTAATACAATTGTGTATTGTCTCTCAAATTCTGTGTTGTTTCTAAATTCTAGTTACTTGTTACATCTGGTTAAATTCTACATTTAGTTGCTTGTACATGGTAATCAATTGTGCTTCCTAGGTCCTAACAGTTGGTATCAGAGCATTTATGTTCTAGATTCCTGACACAATACACAATTCTAATTATTTGAAAGAATTTGAAAACAAAATGCTATTGTATTTTAAGGAAGGAACAATAAAGAAAAGTGTTCAAAAGTATGGTAAATAAGAGGATAAGTGTGATAGATGAGGATACAAAATAGGACATTTTTGGGGCTCATCATTATGTATGATTCAAAAATTAAAAATGTGATTTATCATAGAAATCTTTTATATTACAAGATATCACACAAACATGTAAATCATACTCATAAAATGATAATGTCTCACTAAACATTACTTTGGCTAAAGTTTTCAAATAATAAATAATAATGATCTATAAATCAATCAAAATTCATACACACCACTTGATTGGATGGACTTCATATGGCATTGTGATTCTTGTAAGTTAGTGAAATTAGTCTCACTACTTAGTATCAACAATGTAAGATTAGTTAACATAATATAATCAAAAGATTCATACAATTGCCATCCTACTAGCAATCATATCACATAACATTTTAAGCATAGGATAATCTAATAACATACATTTATTTCATCAAATGTATGAATGAATCTCACATTAATATCTATCACATAATAAAAATAATGACTATAGTTTATACCATCTAGATAAAACACACTTTTAACTATAATTGTTTATTACTATAAATAGTGTCCAAATATACTATACCCCATGATAACCCATATTATTACAGTCTAGTGTTTTTAATTATAATTACTAAGTGCCACAACCAATCATAATAAAGTAGTATAGGTCAATATAAACTTAAGCTTTTGTTTAAGCAAATAGATATAACAAAGAAGGTCTTAGTTCACATGGACATAAAATATTCCATTCTAGCCTTGGTTATACTTTTAGGGTTATATGCATGCATAAATAATGTCCTAATAACTTTTTAAGATATGTTATTCATAGTAACAACCATCACACATACATTTATTTCATCAAACATATGAATGCATCTAGACATAACAATTATAGAGTATACCACCTGGGTATAACATATATTTAAACTATAGTTTTCAATTGAAATATTATCTATGACATCCCATAGTATCATAGCTCATTATTTATGAGCACAACTACACAATTATGAATAACCAAACTTTCAATTTTGAGAACCCAATGTCTCATAATAATAATCATGTAAGTACGTGTTATACCACCTAGTATACCCTATGTTTAAACTACATAGTCTAATCCCCCTATAAGTATATTTAAATAAATAATATATTCTATGACAAGAAATATATCATAGTCCATCAATTTCCATGGATACACTACTTCATTTCAACAACTAGTCATAACAAGAAAGTCTCAATTCCCACAAGAACATAATATTTCATTTTTAAAAAATGTTATATTTCAAGGAGATTTAAGTATAAATAGTTTTTCAATTATTTAAGAATATACAACTTATTCTTTATCAATAAAAATAATTATAAACTATAGGGACACATTACAATGCACTAACATATGCTAGGTATAAACACTCATGCATAGCAATATACTCAAAACATGTACCATACACAAGTTTTCAATACTGTGTGCATATATACCAATAGTCAATCATAATATTTTTACATTTTAGGAGACTGTATTCATATGGGTATGGTTTCATCAAGTTCATAGATATACAAAATGCCAAAGCTATGACAATATTCTTGTCAAAATCTATGCTATAGGTATGCATCCTAGATATTTATATGCATAAATTATATATGTATACACTCTAGTACATAAAGGTATACCCACAGTACATATTTTACACAAATTAATAATGGATCAAAATACAATACACTAACCAATAGTTTTCAATAGGTAAAAGTGGACCATGTTACAATAATAGTTTATATGCATACTGATTAATATCTTAAACCTTTGTGTTAAGTTATATATAATACAAATAATATTAATAATGCATACCATATACTAGTTAATACTGACTAATAATATCTATAACAAACCGGCTAATAAAAGAGCAATTTAGATGTAAGACCTATTAGTTATATTATGATTAGCCATATCCTTATGAGTCTTAATAACCAAATACATTAATCTGTGAGTCGTAAACCTCTTAAACCTGGTCTAATAAAAGAGTATGAATCACAAATTACTAAATATCTTAAACCTAGTTTTTGGGGTAGATGCATATCAATTAATAGCTTAGCTATAACCTTAATATCATGGCCTGATCAATCTATTGCCACATAGCTTAACAATGATCCATCCAATAAATAACTTCAAATTCTAATTAGATTAGCATGTATTTCTAATAAATCACCATGAGATGAATTCTATATTTCCAACGTCTGTCAGAGAATGATTTGTCACTTAGTAATAATTAAACACTAATATAATCAGCTGAAGTTTTTGGTTAATATAATCAAGAAAAGGTTAAATTATCCACAACACATGCTAATCATAAATAACAAATTTAGTGATATAATCAGGAAAAAGACATTAAATTTTGTGGCTAGTCAATAAATTCATGAATTAAACCACTCATTAACTGTTAAGTTGTTACACCACGAGCATTGCCCAAAGTTTTTCCCTATTCTATAGTAACACTCATTACCAATTTTTCCATGTCCTTTTGAATTATCTCTTAGAGCTTAAACATGATGCACTGATGTGAAGTAATAGGGGTGTTATTTTAGGTAGGAAAAGCTTATTTTTGTAGAATTCATAGATTGGTTATATTAATCTAATTTTGTCCTTGAGAATCCAAAAACTCTCCTTTAAATAGAACTTTGACTTTCGGGGGACTCTGAGCATCTTGTGTCTTTATAAATTTAGCATTGCTAGTGGAATATTCGAAGGCTATGAATGCACCTCCTTAAAAAAAAATTCTATTGATAAGTCCATGGCTACCATGGGAAACCAAAGCATGGATCAACATGATCTAATAATGATCACAAGATGGAAGCTATACTTCCCCCACAAAGAGTTATAGATTATATGCTTGGGATTGTGCTTACAAATTTAGGGTTCAAGGTCATGTCAAAAATAATTAATGTTAAATATCATGCCTCCAAGATTTCTATGACAAAAATTAGATAAAGGATCCTACATCCCCACTTCCTCATAAGATTTATATAGTGATTTGTAACCTAGTACATGTTATCAGTCTAATTAACTAATAAAGTCACCTATTAAATATGAGAAGATCTTTATTTGGTGTGGTTAAGCTATTTAATGTGAATTTTGGTACATGATATTGTTATACTGAAGTTATATAGTGATTTGTAACAAAGATATCAAAGAAAAATATGTGTCACTAAATACCCTAGACCTCTTTATTACTAAACTATAACACTTTATTTTTAAATAAGCATTAACCACTATATCTCTACCCATTAATATATTTAAATTTTTGTTATGATCACCTATACACATATCATTATTCTTCTCAAAATCATATCATTGTTTTCCACAAGTAGATCATTGGACTAGCATATACCTATTAATTGTTATAATATACAATTTCATAGCTAATCAAGTGATTACAATTAAACTTGTCAAGTTTTCTATATATAAACTTAGGAAAGAGTTCGATATATACACTTAGGTCACCCAAATCACTAATAGGGGCAACTAGACACCACATATGTAGATGGTCACATATACAAATTGTCATAGTTAATCAAATCTCTATACATAAGCTATTATAAATAATAAACATATCGACTATTATATGAATCACTCCAAATATACATATATGGTTTACATATATATACCAAATATATGTATATATGTATCTATTTATAGATTTTGATATATATATATATATATATATATATATATATATATATATATATATATATAGTTCTTATGTATTCCTCTATGTTGGTTGAATATTTTGTTGATCAGGGTACTGATAAACAAAATAGGTCTGATCATCCAAAGTAGGAAGATTAGTCGACCAAATGTGTAGGTTTACCACATCAAAAGGGGACTAATCTCTCCTCTCATCAAGGGGAGGTTCCCTATATATATATATATATATATATATATATATATATATATATATATATATATATATATATATATATATATATATATAAATAGAAAATAATACTCAAGGGTAGGATAAATCATCCATCTCTCTTTTTTCAGAGATGATGCATGCAAATCAAAGGATAAATCTTAGGGATAATGATAGAAAGCACTCCTCTTCTCTTAGAAGTACCATTCAACAAACCATAAGAATCTTCCTAGTAGTAGTTGCAAAATGTAAGCAAGGTCGTAGTAACCAGCAAATTGAGATGTAGCACAAAATCTCCACCTGAATTGCCCACGAGTGAGATATGTAGGACAATGAGGGCACAAAGTTGTCCCAAGGTCCTTTACATAGAAACAAAAAGAAAACACACTAAAGGCAATTGTGGGGGCACAAAGTCTCTCCATAGTTGGCTTTAGGATGCCTTCCTGACTACTTTCACTAATTCTACTTATTGAATTAAGGAATCAAAAATATATTAAGGAAAAAGACATAAGAATAGTTTCCCCAACAATAAAGATATCATAGCACAAATTCTGAAAAGTCACTTGCTTTCTTATTCTAATAACAAAATATGATCAACAATCTGAGCTCAAAGTCTCAGTAATGCCTTTCAATTTGGGCAGAGTTTTGTTTTTGATAATCAGAGAGAGCCCCCCAATCACAATAACAAGAGAGTCCCTTATATAGCCTCCTCAAGAATGACTTGGGAATAGTAACACATCATGTTGCATTGAATTTTGTTAAGAAGACATGCTAAAATTTAAGGGCATTTACCCATTTTCTTTTCTCAATGTAGAGAAATGGGTCACGGTATTGAAAGTTTGCATCTTTCAATATCCACCTGGCGGTCTACTTCTAGAAACATATCTGATGTGCAAATGTTTATGGTCATTCCTACTCTTTATGATCCTCTCAGCAGTTCTTCCTTTTGGCCTTAGCCTTAAAGCCTTTGAATACATTCGGGTTTGCACCTAAACCTGCAAGGATCAATGGCTATTTCATTGTTGCAAATTTGACATTTGTGGGCATGTCACTTTCCTCGACAATTCTTTTAGCTTTGTCATTTGGTCTTTCCCAAAGGGGACCTACCCTTCGAGGCCTTGAGAAATGGTCCACTTTGGGTTGATAAGAGCCCCTCACAAGGGTATCTTCCCTTCGAGCGACCTTTGGATGGCCTTCAAAATTATTTATTCCAGCGTGTTTTATCTTTTATTTCCTTCATAAAAAATGTCTGAAGGAATTCCTTCAGGCAATTTGTCCAAAGGAAATCTTCCTTGCCTTGTTTTTTCATCAGGATTTGATTTGTTTTTTGATCTTTTCTTTCAGAGGAAAAAGTCTGAAGGAATTCTTTCAAAAAAATTCCCTGAAGGAATTGTCTCTTTATTACTTTTGTTGGGGGAACTTTTTTGAAGCAAATCCCTTTGCTATTTTGGCCTTTGATTTTGTCCATTTGCCTCCTTCCTACCCTCTACAAGTGCTGTTTGATCTCTGAATTAGCCTTTCAAGTTTTTTGCAATGGTTCACTTTAGTTTCTGAGTGTCTTTTATAAGGGCTGTTTGTCTCTTGGAAATTTGCCTTAGTCAATTTTATGTGAATCTCAAATTGTGACACGTGGCATCATCTACTGAGTTCTGTCAGGTTTTTGTTTCCTTAGTCACTTTTTCCACATAAATTCCCTCCACAAGGGCACTTATGTCTTTGATGCTTGGGGCACTCCTTTGAACTTGTTGCTTAAATTGACCGATTGAACCAACATTGGTTCATTGGTTTAATGGTTCATTCCCTTTGATCGCTTAAACCAAGCCTCATTAAAACAAGCCTCGTTGAACCCATTGAAGCTTTTGAACCAAAGTGGTTCAATGTTTCAATGGTTCAATGGTTCAAGCCTTAGAAACATGTTATTTTTATTGAACTTTCTTGTAGAAGCCTTTGAACCTGTTGAACTATTAGTCCATCACTTCCTTGTTCTTTCTAAGCTCTTTGATCTTCATTGTACTAGTTGAACCTTTGAACCTGTGAACTCATTGAACCAAAATGGTTCAAGGTTAAATGGTTCAATTAGTTTATTATTTTCATTTGGATAAGTCCTTTTGATCTTTTTAAACCAAATGATTTAAACCATTTGGTCGTTGAACCTGTTGAACCATTGAACCCATTGAACCTTTGAACCAAAGTGGTTCAATGGTTCAACGGTTCAATGATTCAATCCTTCTTATTTTTGATAAGTGTTTTGAAGTTGTTGAACCTTGAAGTAGTTGAACTTTGAACCTTGACAAATGCACTTAACTCTTGCTACTAGTGTTGAACCTTTGAACCCATTGAACCCATTGAAATCGAATGGTTCAAGGTTCAACGGTTCAACATTTCAATCCTTGCTTAGAAGCTTGCCGATGAACTCATTGAACCAACTTTGAAATCACCTAAGTGTTGAGAGCTTGTTTCTTTCCTACAAAGTCTATAGAAATCAACCTGTGATGTCCATTGAACTTGGCCTCCAGGGTTCGTAGATTTTCTTCCTGTAAAGTCCCTAGATTTTCTTCCTGCAGAGTCCATAGATTTAAGCCTGTAGAGTCCGTAGATTTAAGCTTGTAGAGTCTATAGATTTCTAAGAAGCTTGAAAACTGAGGAGTTTGAATGCTTAGAACAAATTTTGAGAATGGAAGAGATTATTTTGGTCTGAGGAACCAAAATAGTTCACATGCTGTCCCAAAAAATGAGAAGTCTATTTTTGGGGACAATAGCTAGCTCTAGTTGGGGAACTTCTTTCAATTGTAAAAAAGAATTGAAGGGAGTAGAATCAAGAATCTATAGTGTCTTCATGTGTACCATTGGGCTATGGAGTCATGTTATTTAGAAATGGAAGGCATCAAAAATGGAATCAAACAAAACAAAATAGAATTAAAAACTATACAAATATACATATGAATAGATGTAATGATCTGATACTTCAAGAGTTGGAGTGTTTCAAATGCTACCCATTGTGAGGCAGTGAAAAGAGTGTGTCATCTTGATATTTTAATAAAAAGCTATTTTCCCCATGGTGTTGATAAATTATAAATGGGCCTCTCCAAAGGGAGTCAAACTTTCCATGCATCCCTTTTGGTTCTCTCCTTTTGTCCCATAGTAAAACTTGATCCCCAATCTAGAAATCAAGATTTTTGGCCTTTTGGTCAAAGAGTTTCTATACCAAAATTTGATGAGTAGTAATTTGGTCCACCACCATGGTTCTCTATTCATCCAGCTTAGTCAGGCACATGATTCTCTTATCAAGAGAGTTTTCATATGCCTGATCTTCAATTGCCTTTGCCAATTTCAAGGATGGCAATTCTAAGGTGATTGGTATTTCAACATTGATACCATAAAGAAGTTGAAAAAGAGACATACCAATTACCCTCTTTGGTGTGATTCTATTTTTCCATAGAGCATCAACCAATGATTTATGCCATGTCCTTTGATTGTCATCTGCTAGCTTCTTGATGATAGTTACTAGGTTCTTATTGCTTGATTCAGTTTGTCCATTCTCTTGTGGAAAATAACCAGAAGAATGGGAGAGTGTAATTCCATAATGGAAACAGAATAATGTAATCTCATAAGAGGTGAAACAAGCTACATTATTAGTAATAATTTTAGTTGGAACTCCAAACTTGGAAATGATATTCTCCTTGAGGAAATTGCATACAACTTCTGAAGTAGCATGTTTAGTTGGGATTGCTTCTACCCACTTGGTGAAATAGTCAGTTGATGTAATGACATAATCATGTCTAGCACTTGAAGATGGGTTTATAGTCCTAATAAAATCAATCCCCCATTGCTGGAAAGGTTCTTCTATGATCATTGGCTTGAGAGGCAGGGCAACTAACTTGGGTCTTCCAATAAATTGCTAGCAAACTTCACATTTTCTCACCTAGTTATATGCATCTTGGAAAAGAGTTGGCCAGTAACACCTGGCTCGTAGAATCTTGTGAGTAGTTATAGGAGTAGAAAAATGTCTTCCACAAGCTAGATTGTGAAAAGATTTCAAAAGTTGGATTTGTTGCTCTTTGTCTACATAGTAAAGGAATACTTCATCTATGCTTCTCTTGTACAAGCCATTGTCCCAAAGGACAAAATTGGTAGCTTTCAACTTGAGAGTCCTCTTTTATTTATAAGAAAAATGAGCATGACATTAACCATAAGTAAGGAAATGAGAAATACCTGAATACCACTCATTGGTAGTGGAGATAAAAAGGATTGTTGGTGTGTCTTCCACTTCAGCTTCTACATGTTGTGTATCTTTTGGCTTGTTGTCAGCAATTAATTAGCATCAGCCTTTTCCCCTGACCAGCTTTGTTGTCTTGATATCTAGATCAAACTCTTAGATTTTTGAAATCTAATTACTTCTTTTTGTGCCAAACTCCTACTGAGTTAATATGGACTTGACTATAGTGTTAGGAACTAAGGTAGTAGTGTGTGAATTCAGGATATATATGTAGAATGTTTGACTACTTTCACCACTACATAAGCATGCGTCTCTATGTTTGAATACTTCATCTCATGGGTTTTAAGAGGGCAACTCATGAAAGAAATAGGAGATTCCATACCTTCGTTGTCTTATTGAATAAGAATTGTT
Source organism: Torreya grandis (assembly GCA_037957365.1). Lineage (NCBI taxonomy): Eukaryota > Viridiplantae > Streptophyta > Pinopsida > Cupressales > Taxaceae > Torreya > Torreya grandis. The sequence goes on from JARHVA010000110.1 coordinate 3,661,410, forward strand.
GAAAGCGTGTATTCAAAAGCATAGCTATATATGATGAAATCTTTGTTGTAATTTGGAAAAACCAAGGTAGGGACGTGGGCAATGGCAGTCTTAATATCCTAAAATGCTAACTTACCTTCTTTAGTCTAGTTAAAGGTGGTCTTCCTTTCATCATGTTCACAATGTGTCTAGTCTTCTCAGCAAGTTTGGGGATGACCTTTGTAAGAAATTCACCTTTCTGAAGAAAGAGTGAACAACATTTTTATTTGTAGGAAAATTAAGCTCTTGAATAGAATTGACTCTACCTGAGTCAATCTTTATGCCTTCTTTAGACACAATGTGTCTAAGGATTTTCCCCTTTATTACTCCAAAAATAGACTTCTTAAGGTTTAAGGAAATACCATTATGGCAGCAGTGCTCTAGCACTTGGTGTAAGTGGCATACATGATCATAATGGTGCTTTGAAAATATGGTTAAGTCATCAAGGTATACCATTATGAATTTACCCATCTCATCTTTGAAATCTAGGTCCATTACTCTCTGAAAGGTGGCACCAACATTTATCAAGCCAAAGGGCATTCTTCTATATGCAAATGTACCCCAAGGTGTGGTGAATGCAGTCTTGTGTTGGTTTGGTTCACCAACTTCAACTTGATTATATCCTGATAAGCCATCTAGCATTAATAACATCTCTAAACCTATCACTATTTGAAGCACTTGATCCATAATTGGCAAAGGGTAATTATCTTTCAAAGATGATTGATTCAGATTCCTAAAATCTACACAAATGTGAATTTTACCACTCTTCTTCCTTACAGGCACTATGTTTGAAATCCACGTGGAATGATGGATTGGGAAGATGATTCTAGAATTTAATAGTTTTTGTATCTCAGATAGAATAGTACCAAATATTTTTGGATTGTACTATCTGGATTTTTGCTTATAGGGCATTGAGTCAGCCTTGAGAGGAATGTCATGGTGGATTTCATCAGTTCTGAGAGACTTCAGGTCATCATAAGAATATTTTAAGACATCCATGTATTGATGGAGTAAAGTGGTGAACTTGAATCTTTCTTCAGGTGTGCAACACTTACCAATGTTAACCATCTTGGGATTTTCTTTAGTAGTCAGATTTACTTGATCGAATCTCTAAAAAAAACTTGAATCTATTTGATATTGTTTGATGTATCTATCATACTTGTCAAATAGTTTCTCAAGAAAAACTAGGAGTTTGGGAATTTTATTTCCATTTAGCTATAAGAATTCTTCATTTATATCTAAACTAGATTTAGAGGCTGATTCATACTTTTGAGGTTCAGTGCCTTCAAAACGTATTTGTTCAAAATTGTCTTTTCATTCTAGGAAGGCAATGATTTGATTATCATCATTAAACACTTGCCAATGATCAGCATTGTTAGGAACACTTGGTCTACAGGCTAGCTCAATAGTATACTTGTCTTCTTTGAAATTTGAGTGAGGAACTAAAAGAGTTTCTAAAATAGCAAGTGCATTAGCTCTATCATTAGATTCCCTGGGTATGGTAGAAATGTTGAAAGAATCAAAGTTTTCAATTTGGTCCCAAACTAGGTTGTGATAATGGCATAATATTTCATTCTTGGTTTGGCATAAGTTTCTCACTTGATAAACCACTAATTCAACATCACCTTTAGCATGAAGAAACTTGATGCTTTTGTCTTGAGTAGCCTTCAATCCAAGCAATAGAGATTCATATTCATCTATATTGTTAGTGTTGCTAAATTGTAATTTGTAAGATGAAGGAAACATATCTCCTTGAGGAGATATCGAAACAATCTTGGCTTCTAAACTGGTAGAGGAGAAACTGCCATCAAATTATAGAGTCCATACCTCATCAGACACTGATTTTTCTTTAGAATTTTCTTCATTAGAGAGGGAGGGTCCTTCTTCATTTGTATTGCAACCTACTAGTTCTTCTACTATTCTAGTTGAATTGATTTTTGGGTTGACACTTTCAATAATTTGATCAGGTGTTTCATGCACTTCATCTATAGATAGAAAGTAGTTACCCATACTTGAGGATTCAAAAAGAATTTGAGCTTCAGGGGCTGATGTTTGGGTGACCACATATTTTGCCTCCTTTTTAAGGAGTAACCTCTTTATTATACCTTTGATAGGGATTCTTGCCTCAGATAGGTCCATGCTTAGTTCTCCTCCCACGTCCTTGCAAAAATTTCATCCAAGAAAAATGCCATAGGATGCTGGGACGTTAGCCACCAAGACAGTCATCTTGATTCTCTTGTCTGGATACATTGTAAATGCAAATTGGGCATCTTTGATTTGACCCAGCAATGGTACTTACTTATTTTCCATGGAGAAACATCTCCCAAATGTCTTGGTTAATGTGAGGTCAAGAGATTCAGCTACTTTATCAAGCATGACATTGTCAGATGTGTCTGAGTCTATAATACAATTACTTAGCTTGTGACCATTTATTAATAGGGAAACATAGAAAGGTTCTATTTTCCCAGGGGTAGCTAGAGGAGTAATGACAAGATTATTTGGAATGAGCATGTTCTTTGGGGAATCAAGAGTTACTTGTTTAACTTCTTGTCCTGTAGGGATGGTTTGGTTCTTGACACATTAGACCAATTTATTCAATTGATCAAGATTAGACTGTAAATATTCAAATTTAGACATTTGTATTTTTGTCTTTTTGACATGATCGATTATGTCAAATGGCTAAATTGAGCTAGGTACAGAGGAAGGTATTTCAACTTTTTGAGTTTTAGGAGGGATGGGAGGAGGGTTGGTTTGCAAAATTAAAGCAGAAGGTGAAGGTGAAACTGATGTACTTACTTTTTGGGTGATCACCAGATCCTCTGACTGGTAAGGCAGAGTGGTTCCATGCTTAGCAATTGTAATTGCTGGTTGAGGTTGCTCCTCTATCTTCCCTTTATTAGCTTGCTAGATTGATTGGTTCTTGGACCTAGTAAACACTACATATGATCCATCAAAAGCTTCTCCTTTTCTTTTGGGTTCATCCTGGTAGTTTAGGAATCTAATGTGGAAGTCACCAGTTGATTCTTCTTATTTTTCTATAAGGAGATTAGCATCATTTTCTTGATTCAATTTAGGCTAGAAAGAGAACTCTAATTCTACTTCAAGATATCCCATTGCTGAATTGGTTGGAGGAGCTTCCAAGGCAAGTTTCCCTTATGGGGGAGGAAGATGATTTTGTTGCCCTTAATTCCTAGCAACATTGCCCTGATATGACTAATTTGGAAATGTCCTTCTTGGCATATCTCTGTATGAAGGAGCAAAAGACATTCCTTGTGCCATTTGATTTTTGAGAGCAAACAACTCATTTGCCAAATTCTACACCATTAGATCTGTGGTGCCTGCAGATGAATATTCAGAAGATGATGAAGGTCTATTTCTATTTGGATCTCTTCTTATCTTCCCTACTAAGATGGGATCATCTTCTATCTCAGTGGCTAAATGTTGACCAACAGCAAGATCTATTTGACCAGCACGTCTCAAAAGAAAACTTACTTCAGGTAACTAAGAATTAATGAAGAAACATTTGTGTAAGTTGAGCTAGAAGTGCATGTGCATCTTCTATAGGTTTGAATCTGGCTTCAAACTTAGCTTTGAGGGTATTACAATCAGTTACTAACTGAGCTTGTAGATGATAAAACCAATTTGTAGCAGCACCTTGTAATGTTTCTCCAAATAGCCTAACTACTACATCTTCAAATTGTACTCCAATTATGCCACAGGCTATGCTGAAGGCTACAATGTGTTCATCAGGATGAACTTTCCCATCACCATAGAATTTGGGGAAATTCTTCTTTGAACTACGTGGAAGCTCATGTAGAGGTGGAGTAAGATTGAGAGGACCAAAATAATTACCCCAGAGGCCTTGAACTGCCATTATATGACTATGAAAAGGAGGAATAACAAATCTCAAAGGGGTAATTATTGGAAAAACTTTATCAACAATAGAAGTGGATACTTTGTTTGGCAATGGAGATCTGACTTTAGTATGAGGAAAGATCTTGGTTCATTGGAGGTGAGATGGTGAAGGAAACAAATCAAAATTACTTTGTTGTACCAACTTGAATACAGGTTCAACAATACCTTTAGCCCTTTGGCTTTATGTATACCTTGAATCTGCTAGGCTGTGAAACAAAAATGGAAAAGAATTGACCTTGCTTTAGTTTGAAGCTAGAGGCTTTAAACTACACGTTCTTTCCCAGTTAGTGTGGAGGTGAATGGTAAGGTTATAATAATAATGGGTAAAACACAGAAATAGAATGGAGTCTATAATGGATAATGGTAGAGATTGATTTCATCTAAAACTTGAGGTTTTAAAATGCACATAATTATATCCATAGTGGAGTCACCAAAAACTGTTGGTTGAATATTTTGTCGATCAACGTACTGTTAAACAAAATAGGTCTAATCATCCAAAGTAGGAAGATTGTCAGCCAAATGTGTAGGTTTACCACATCAAAAAGGGACTAATCTCTCCTCTCATCAAGGGGAGGTTGCCTATAGATATGCTATATATATATATATATATATAAATAGAAAATAATACTCAAGGGTAGGATAAATCATCCATCTCTCTTTTTTGAGAGATGATGCATGTAAATCAAAGGAAAAATCTTAGGGATAATGATAGAAAGCACTCCTCTTCTTTCAGAAGTACCATTTAACAAACCACAAAAATCTTCCTGGTAGTAATTGCAAAATGTAACCAAGGTCGTAGTAACCAGCAAATTGAGATGTATCACAAATTCTCCACTTGGATTGCCCAAGAGTGAGATACAAAGGACAATGAGGGCACAAAGTCGTCCCAAGGTCCTTTACACAAAAACAAAAAAAACACACAAAAGGCAATTGTGGGGGCATAAAGTATCTCCACAGTTGGCTTCAGGACACCTTCCTAACTACTTTCACTAATTCTACTTATTAAATTAAAGGAACTAAAAGTATATTAAGGAAAAATACATAAGAATAGTTTTCCCAAAAACAAAGATATCATAGAACAAAGTCTAAAAAGTCACTTGCTTTCTTATTCCAATAACAAAATATAATCAACAATCTGAGCTCAAAGTCTTAGTAATGCCTTTCAATTTGGGCAGAGTTTTGTTATTGATAATCAGAGAGAGCCCCCTATCACAATAAAAAGAGAGTCCCTTATATAGCCTCTTCAAGAAGGACTTGGGAATAGTACCACATCATGTTGCATTGAATTTTTTTAAGAAGACATGATAAAATTTAGGGGCATTTACCCATTTGCTTTTCTCAATGTAGAGAAATGGGTCATGTTATTAAAAGTTTGCATCTTTCAATATCCACCTGGCGGTCTACTTATAGAAACATATCTAATGTGTAAATGTTTCTAGTCATTCCTACTCTTTACGCTCCTCTCAGTGGTTCTTCCTTTTGGCCTTGGACTTAAAGCCTTTGAATAAATTTGGTTTCATGCTTAAACCTACAAGGATCAATGGTTATTTGATTGTTGTGACTTTGACATTTGCGGGCACGTCTCATTCCTTGGCAATTCCTTTGGCTTTGTCATTTGGTATTTCCCAGAGGGGACCTGCCTTTTGGGGCCTTGACAAACAGTCTACTTTGGGTTGGGAAGAACCCCCCACAAGGGTATTTTCCCTTCAAGTGATCTTTAGATGGCCTTCAGGCTTCTTTCTTTTGGTGGGCTTTATCCTTTAATTCCTTTGAACAAAATGTCCAAAGGAATTCCTTTGGGCAATTTGTCTGAAGGAAGTCTTCCTTGCCTTATCTTTCCGTCAGGCTTTGTTTTATTTTTAGGTCTTTTCTTTTGGAGGAAATTTTTTGAAGGAATTCTTTCAGACAATTTCCCCAAAGGAATTTTCTCTTTGTTACTTTTGTTGAGGGAACTTTTCTGAAGGAAATCCCTTTGCTATTTTGACCTTTGATTTGGTCCATTTGCCTCCTTCCTACCCTTCACAAGGGTTGTTTGAGCTCCAAATTAGCCTTTCAAGTTTTTGGCAATGGTTCACTTTGGTTTTTGAGTGTCCTCTGCAAAGGCTGTTTGTCACTTGGAAATTTGCATTAGTCTATTTTATGTGAATCTCAAATTGTGACACATGGCAGCATCCACTGAGTTCTGTCGGGTTTTTGTTTCCTTAGTCACTTTTGCCATAGAAATTCCTTCTACAAGGGCACTTGTGTCTTTGACACTTGGGGCACTCCTTTGAACTTATCACTTGAATTGATCGATTGAACCAACTTTGGTTCAATGGTTCATTCCTTTTGACCACTTGAACCAAGCCTCATTGAAACAAGCCTCATTAAACCCGTTGAACCTTTTGAACCAAAGTGGTTTAATGGTTCAACGGTTCAATGGTTTAAGCCTTGAAAACTTGTTCTTTTTATTGAACCTACCTGTAGAAGCCTTTGAACCTATTGAACCATTAGTCCATCACTTCCTTGTTCTTTCTAAGCTCTTTGATCTTCATTGTACTGGATGAACCTTTGCACCTGTGAACTCATTGAACCAAAATGGTTCAAGGTTCAATGGTTCAATCGGTTCATTCTTTTCATTTGGCTAAGCCTTTTGATCTTTTTGAAACAAATGTGTTGAACCATTTGGTCATTGAACCTATTGAACCATTGAACCCATTGAACCTTTGAACCAAAGTGGTTCAATGGTTCAACGGTTTAATGATTCAAGCCTTCTTCTTTTTGATAAGTGTTTTGAAGCCGTTGAACCTTGAAGTGGTTGAACTTTGAACCTTGACAAATGTGCTTAACTCTTGCTGCTAATGTTGAACCTTTGAACCCATTAAACCCGTTGAACCCCAAATGGTTCAAGGTTCAATGGTTCAATGGTTCAATCCTTGCTTAGAAGCTTGCCGATGAACTCTTTTGGTTGAGCCTTGTCATTGAACCAACTTTGAAATTGCCTAAGTGTTAAGAGCTTGCTTCTTTCCTGTAGAGTCTATAGAAATCAACTTGTGAAGTCTGTTGAACTTGGCCTGTAGAGTCCGTAGATTTTCTTCTTACAGAGTCTGTAGATTCAAGCCTACAGAGTTCGTAGATTTAAGCCTGCAGAGTTTGTAGATTTAAGCCTGTAGAGTCCGTATACTTTTGAGAAGCTTGAAAAATGAGGAATTTGTATGCTTAGAACAAATTTCAAGAAGGGAAGAGATTATTTTGGTCTGAGGAACCAAAATAGTTCACATGTTGTCCCAAAAAATAAGAATTCTATTTTTGGGGACAACACTCTACACAATTCATAAATAGATAGATATATATACAACCAAAATATATGTAATTATAGATTCAAATAGACACATAAATACACAAAATTTAAATACATTGTCTACCTAGTCTTATCTTTTTATCTTCAAATCTATCTCACTATGTGCTACCTTCCTCCTTTTCCTTTTTTATGTGTTTGGTGCATCCCTTTTTCCTTGAATATATTCTTTTTTCCTTTCATGAGAAAAATGTAGCTTTTTTTTCCATTTTTATTTTTTATTTTTTTATTTTATCTTTTCTTTAAAATATTTTTCCCTTTTCTCAAAAAACTTGATTTTTCTTTAATTTTAATCCATTTATTTCCTTTTTCCACCTTTCCTTCATTTTTACATTTATTAGAGCATATTTACTACTTAATAATAATTAATATATGTTTGCTAATTAAATTAGCATGTCAAAATGGTTTAATGATAACTCACTCAATAAATCTAAACTTATTATAATTATGTACATCTTAAAACATTCATGGACATACACACATGTCACACAATATGAATTTAAAATAACCAACTAAACTATGCTAGAAACCATGGTTAAAATGACTATCTAATGCAAACAACATCAAAACACATCATGCTAACCACTTTATCATGCATCTAACATGTGTTAGCTAATGTGTTGTGTGCATGGTTCTAGCCAATTTATCTATCATCATCTAATATATCCATCTATGTCACCCTCTCTGATGATTCTCTCCCTCCATCATGTTTTGAGGGATGAGTTCTCCTACATCAACCTCACAACATGATCATAATGTAGACATATACACTATAGCTAACTCCTAGCAAAGTAATCATGTAACCTAAACAATATGCTATTGTCCCATAACAACATATATCTCAAAGATTATTTAAAAATAACCAAATCCAAATTTTTAAACTATAAATATCCATAAATAATCAAATGGTTTTCTTAGCGAGGAATCGAGATGTAACAAAATCCACTTTATGAAACAAAATTTTTATAATATAAATTACTAATAAAATTTTTCAAATTGTTTAATACACTAATATCATTATTGAAACAACATATCCAGATGTAATATCAAAATATCTAACTCTTAATTTAAAAGGTCATTTCCAAAACAAATTGTACTTAAATCATGCCAAAACACAACTCCTATGTAGACATGAGTCACCATAGAAGCACTTTATCTTGATAGTGCATGCATCTTACACTTTTAGTTGCCACCCTATGAGACTCCCTTGCATGTTGGTCATGTAAATGTCCCACCTGCATGGCCTACATGTGTTTACACTTCCCTCCTCTCCACACCTCTCTACACTATTTTATTTAAGACATAAAATACTCCATAGTCATATACTCAGCTAACAATGATGAAGAAATAATGAATTAAATTATTAATGGTGTTTGTCATGGAGAATAGGTGTTGTCAATTGAGATTCTTGTAGACCATTAGAATTGAGATTTGTGAGAAGATAAATACTATATCAGGTATTGAATAATTACCTATACTAAAATATTTGAAACTTTCACTTTGTAGTAATATAATATTATATAATTCCATTCAAAAGTTGTAGGCATTGAATAATCACTGCCTGACATTTATCTTATGTTGTCAAAGCATCTAAGTATGATAGGGAGCATGGTGGATGGAAGAAACTCATATTAATCTCAAATTTATTTTCGCACTATGTACTAGTGGAGAAATAGTCATCAAACTTGAAATTTCCTCTAGCATAGAACTTACGTGGCATGAACATCACTGAATTTGTTAAATAGAATGCTGAAAAAGGGTTCATTAAGTGAAATCATCCTTTGCTTTATGGTTTATTTTGATAGCTTTTATTCAATCCATTGTGGGGTGAATTGTTGGTTGATACATAGGGTATGAAGCAATCAATTTCAACTAGATATCAGAAAATGGATATTAACTATATTAATTGTGATTGTAATTTTGAGCTAATGAATAAAAACTACCAAAACATAGGAATGCTACCCAAAATGCACAATACATTAAATAAAAAAGATTATGGAATTAAAATCAAAATCATCTAGATATCTCCTACCATTTATTTTCTTCTCCTATCCTCCCTCCAAGATCTTCAAACCAAATTTTTGGATTGTTGATTGTAATTAGACTTATAATTTTGACATGGTGATGGTATGATCAATGATTATGATTATAGATTCATGGATTAAGTGGATCCATGTATTTAGCATGGATATTATATGACTTCCTCTATTGATTTGGCCATGGAGGGGTGGCTTGATTAAATATATTGAGGGATGGAAGATTAATGGTCACCATTTAAAGTGGTTGCCACAAGATCAAGGGTGGAGCATTATCCAAGGAATTACATTTTTTTTAAATGATTATAGAGGATAAAAGGTTCTAGAGATAAAAACCTATAGAATCTCTTTGAAGGTTTAATCATGATTAGGGTTAAATCAGATAGGTGATTAGGGGGTTCTAGAGAATCTAGGGTGGTAGGCTTCTAGGAAATCCTAGGATTAGGTAGGTAGGTGGGTCATGGGAATTACAAATTTCCAAATAATGGATAAGTGAGATTAAGATAAGATTAAGAGATGATTAGAGGAATTAATAGATTAGTAGGGATGATATAAAGTTAGAGGATGACTAATAATGGAGGATATTAGATAAATGACTAGAAGGGGTGATATTAGGACATAATTAAAGGAGATAAATGAGATTAGATGGGATAAGTGAAATTAGTGTTGACTAACAGCAATATTAGTGATGATGAATGAAGTGAGAAAATTTAGGTGTGTATAATAATTATAGATGATATAGAATTTATCATAAAAGATAATATTACAAACCCCCAATTTTCTCATCCTGATATTTGGTTGTAAGGAATTTCTAGAGGAACAGAAATAGAAAATACATATATGGTGACAGTGAAGAAAGGAAAAGAGTGGAAAACCTTCCATGTAATGTACATAAGTTTTTATCAACTAGTTTAGGAATTATTTCCATGCTTCGAAGTTTTTCAAATCTTGATTAAATTATTTAGTGTATAATGTATGTTTTGTTTAAGTTCAACACTACTAATGGGTTCACATTTTTTAGGCTCACTTACTTGTGGCTTGGATTTTTAGTGGGATATATTTTTGATATTTTGACTTACTATAATCATAATAGATGGACCGATCATGTTTTTGTTATGACTAATGATTATAGAGATTACTTTCATAGGATGACATTGGGTATTATGAGCCTCTAAGCATCCATCCAATGAAGGTTATTTTATTTGACCCAGACTGTGGTGCTCATAAACATAGAAGTTAGAAATTAGAGGCAAAAAAATAAAAATGGAAGCTTGAGAGGCAATCAATAGTGAATTGTAGTGGACTATAGATTACCCTTTTCCTAAAAGAAAAGGACATTTCTTGTCCCTTCCATTAATGTGGACCTTGATAATGAGTCAGTCATTGGTTAAGGGATTCTCAATGGGATTAAAAAAATCAGATTTCAAGGTTCCCTATCTACTTATTTTGACTTTCTTAGTTTGATTTATTTCTAATATTTATATTTTGTGTCATTGTAGGGTAGCCTCTCTTCTTGAGCATTGCTTTTTGATCCAAGGTTTTTCATGTTGTAATCAATTTGTCTCTTTTTTTTGTTGACCTCTTTTCCTAATAAAATTGACCCTTCAACCCTTGTTCATCTATCGCTTATAATGACACTCATTAGCATTTGCATATGTGATATGTTTGTATTACAATTAACTAAAGCCTTGGTTAGATATACCCTTTGTAATGAGATAAATGTGATATAAATAATTAAGTGATTATAATGTAATTTGGTGATGTAAAATGTCTTGGCACCAAAAGTATTATTTTGGTTATTAAATTATCTAGTGGTTCTTTTCATCACCCTTTCTCCCAATTCACTTTGGGAAAATTAGAAGTTAAAATTTATATGGTTAATATTATATTTCTATCCATATTGGCATGTTCTAAGAAAAATATTTCAAATATTAGTCAAGATGATAATGTTTCTTATAATTAGGATATTATTAAGCCTTAGGTAATGATCTATTTTTTTTTTAAACTCATGATGGGATTAGGCTATACTCCAAGAGAGATATTATAAAATGATTTGAGATTAATTAATTTTACCTTATTGAATATTATGTCAAACCATTCTTAAAATCCTAAATAAGGGGATGACCAACACATTAGTTAAATGAAAGGACAAGATATTGCTTGATATTCTTTAAATACAATTTCTTGAAGATGTAATGTATAATCATAGTGATTTAAGGAGACCAAGAAGGATAGACAATTGGGGTGGGTGTGGAGGTTTAATAGGAATTCAACCTAACACACCAATTGGGTGCCATTAGGGTAGAGAAGAATTAAATATAAAAAGTAATTTTCACTAGTGCTCAACATAATGAGCAACAAGAAGCAGATTATGGGAAAAAGCTGTAATAGAATGGGATGCTTAGGGAGAAATAATTTTTTGGTAGGTGTTGTAATTTGATCTCATTTAGACATGTTATTAGTCTATACCCTAATCTTGATTAGGATATTAACTATTATATGGTGTTGAATTGTAGCTTTCATTGATCAAAACCCTGGTGATGATTTGGCTTAAATGTATTTGGACTTTTATTGAGAGATTGGATTATTTTAAGAAAACATCAAACATAATAAATGAACATGTATTCAATATTTATATAAGGTGATGCCAGTAATATTCATATCATAGAGATGTTTATTTTTATTCTATTTGTTTGAAAAGAATAGATAATTATAACTTTTGAATTTATTATCTGTATGATTAATTTTACTATATTTACACATTGCTTATAGAGATTGTGATATATATTCTACTTATAGTTGTTGGATTTGATCCTTGACTTGATTATTATTATGTAAAAACCTTAACCATAACAAAATCAGAAGCCTTGATTATGACAATGCAAAATTTGAGAGGTCAATCTAATTATACATTATTCTCTACCATTTTCAAGTTCACTACATGCAAGGATAGTCATGACAACTGCTAATACATACATATCATCATGTGGCATTTGAGAAAACCATGGAGAAAGTCATTACACTATGGTTTTACTTTGTTGTGCATGGATCTTTTACTTCTACAGTCAAATAATTTGATGTGAATGCTATAATTTTCCATGTCATTCACCATGTTAGTAGTTTCCATTGTCATTTACCATGTTAGTTGTCAAGTAACGTGATGTGAATGTTATCAGTGTGTTATTCAATAGTTATAGTGATGTGAATGACATATTTAGATGCTCATATGAATTTATGCATTGTTATTAGGAGTAGAATACCTCTTGTGTAATAAGTGAATATTAACATGCATTCCCTCTTCATTTAGACTTATACATGAGAATGGAGTTGGGGAATCCACCCACTACCCTTAAAAAACCTAATATAATTTATCCTAATTTATTGCTTCAATAAGTTTCACAAAAAAATGCAGAAGCCATGAAAAGCATAAAGCAAGAAACAACACTCTCTAAAATTTGAACTCTAAGTCACCCAACAATGGACTAAATATAAGACAATTAAATAAGGTAAGTCCCTTGAATTTCAGTTCCTTTATGATTTTTCTAATGTTTCTATAGATATTTACGAATGTATAGTTGTTATCTTCTTTCTTAGAGGCATTCCTTATGATTTTTTTTTTACAAATGGGAAAGTCAAGTATGGAAGAGTTTAAGGGATGGAAAATATACTTTGTGATGGACTTATGCAAGGGATATGTCTCAGTCCTCTTTTCTACCTTTGACTTTGCCCAAGAATCTCTCAAATATGACACATGGGTCATTTATGGCTAGGATTGTGAAACTCAATTTTCACCTTAAAGGGCCTTTCTATTCAAAATATCCCATGTGTATTGAATTACATTTTCTCAATCTTATAATTTAACCATTTCTCTAAGACCTAGTCATTCAGTTAGGCATAATTCTTTGGTGTAACAATGATAGAGACAAAATATCTAGCCTTACGAATCATCCTAGAGTATGTATTAAGTTATATGATCCAGATTTTTCTCAACTATAACATACCATTTATCTTAACAATCCCAAACCCTATTTCTAATATCGACAGTATGGCCATTTGATCTAAGATTGCCTCAAATATAAGCTCAAACAATAGATAGGAAAAACTTGCCTCCAATATTATTTTTGTTCATTTATTGGTTCCATAAAAAAAAACCCTCTTCATCATTTGATAACCCTAATGAAACTAAATCTATCCCTAGCATACATAGTGATTATACTTAGCCCTTCTCAATTTTTATCAATCTAACCCATATTTGTATCTCAAAAACCCAAGCTAATGATACCCACATTATTGATAATTAGAATGCAATTGGGAAGAACACTAGATCCTCTTCTAAGCTTAGAGACTCCACACACACTCTATCTAATGAAAGTTATAGATCCAATGTTTAAAATTCACTTAAAAAACTAGGTTGGGAATGAGATTTATAGTAAAAGAGTAATACTACTCATACACCAACCACCCCAAATCATTGATTCCTATCACCAAATCCCTTCCTAAACATTCCAATCAATTGTCTCTACATACTAAAAATGAGGTAGAGAAACCTCTTTCCAATGATGTTTAATGAAGCTCAACCTATTTGCATGGAATTTTTAAGGGTTCACCATCTCTAATAAAAAAATCATGTCAAACAAGGGTTTAAATATAATCTCTTCGATGTAATATTTATACATGAGGCTAGAGTTGGTGAATCTAATCTAATTTTTAACTTGCATTTTATTAATAAGCATTCATCACCTTATTTTAGCTCCCATGCTATATCACCTAGAATTGGGACAATCAGATTAAAATAACTTAATCAATCCAAACTCAAGATAATCATCAAATAGAAATAATTACAAATTGGAATCAATCAGAAAATAGTACCATCATATTTATCCCTTTTGATCTTCTTTCGAAGATTCTATAATGTCACTTAGAGATTGATGACACCTTAAATACATGGAATAGGATGTAGGATTGCCAAGTATGACAAGCTCAAGACTAGATTAATGGAAGAGAGTGACAGAGGTAACATAGGATTACATTCATTACTTGTCCAAATTCTTGGGATGCCCCTTAAATTTATGGAGGCATTGGAAGGAAAATGGAGGGAAAATTTCCCTCCCCAATTTCAAATTTGAAAAGGGAGAAAGTTCAAGAGATTAGAAATCTCTAGCCTTTCTTTTTGGGGGGAATTTAATTAGAAAGTGGGTTGATTAAAAATTAGAATGTTATAAATTATGTGGAAAGTGGGGTATTCATGTAGTTAGGATTAATTAATTAAGGTATTGAAGAGGTGATGTTGATATGGGACATAGGGATTAAGAGTTGATATTAGACGATATTAGGCATAATTAAACAAGTTAATTTAGTGAACATAATTAGATGCATACATTTTTTCCCTCTTTGAAAGGGAATTATAACTGGAAGTAGTAATGGTCTTTCAAATAATAAAATAATCATGGATGGCTATTGGTAGGACCTTAGAGTACAATTGATTACTTTTATATAAGCAACTAAACACAAAATTGAAACCAGAAGTAATAAGTAACTAGAAATCAAAAACAACAAATAATAAGAGATACAAGAAACAACCAATCTTGTATTAAACTCTTCTAGAAGGAAATACAATGAAGAAATCTCTCTCTTCTCACACCTCTCAGTTGTATAGTAATTCTCCCTCAAGAGTTCTCTCTCTCTCTCAATTACAATCAAC
The DNA here is from genome assembly GCA_037957365.1 of Torreya grandis. Classification (NCBI taxonomy): domain Eukaryota; kingdom Viridiplantae; phylum Streptophyta; class Pinopsida; order Cupressales; family Taxaceae; genus Torreya; species Torreya grandis. The sequence continues at coordinate 3,676,417 of JARHVA010000110.1, forward strand.
TCAATAATGAATTGTCTCTCCTTCACATGCTATGAGGATCTAACCCTATTATATAGTATACTACAACACTAGGGTTTCATAAGTCATGCATTCACCACCCTTAGATCCACCTCTTAAATCAAAGGCTCAAATTTGTTTGTCTAAAAATATAAAAGCTGGAAATGCACAGAAGTCGGTGTTGGTCTGAAGATGACCGATGTTAGCTGACCCCTGACTGATGTCGATCGACCCCTAACTGATGTTGATTGGTTCTAACCAATGCCAGTTACTATGTGACTAATTCCAGTTACTATGTAAGTGATGCTGGTTACTGTGTAAGCCCAACAACCTCCACATTAGCTCATTAGTGAAGCTTTTAGCTCCATAACTCAACAATCTCCCACTTGGAGATAAACAGCTACACTTGTACCTATAGAAAAACATCCTCTAGCTTGTTTCTCCCTCTTCAAGTTTAATCTTGAAGACCAAAAAAATTGAATGAAGATTCAACTTCTCCTTTGTTACTGGCTTTGTTAACATATCAATAGGGTTCTTATCCATATGGATCTTTTCCAACTTTAATTGTCCATCCTCCAATACCTGTTTAATGAAGTGGTACCTAAGCTATATATGTTTGGTTCTTGAATGAAAGGCTGAATTCTTTGCCAAATAAATTACACTTTGACTATCACTGTACAATCTATAACTCTCTTTCTCCTTTCCCAACTCTTCCATGAACTGAGTCATCCAAATCATTTCCTTGCTAGCCTCTATGACTGCAATGTATTCTGCCTCTATAGTAGACAAGGCAACAACCTTCTACAACTTTGAAATCTAGCTAACCGCCGTTCCACCAACAGTGAACACATATCCTGTGGTGTTTTTCCTACCATCCAAGTCAATTTCCATATCTGAATCTACATACCCATGTAGAGAAGTGTTTGACCTTTCATAGCATAAATACCTACTGTTGGTCCCTCTTAGATATCTAAGAATCCACTGAACTACTTTCCAGTGTTCCTTTCCTAGATTGGCCATAAACTTGATGACAACTCCCACTACTTGGGCAATATCTGGTCTGGTACATACCATTACATACATCAAGCTCCCAACTACTGAAGCATATGGAACTCTACTCATGTACTCAACCTCATCATGTGATTTAAGACACTATTCTTTACTCAACTTGAAGTGTCTAGCCATAGGTGTGCTTACCAGCTTTGCATCCTACATATTAAACCTCTCCAACACCTTATTCACATAATCCTCTTGAGACAAAATCACACTGTGATTTTTTCTGTCTCTCTTAATACTCATGCCAAAGATTTTCTTTGCTACTCCTAAATCCTTCATGACAAATGTGTGAGATAATTTTACTTTAAGCTCAGTAATTTCTTGCATGTGTGAACCTGCAACAAGCATATCATCTACATACAGTAAAAAGATAATATAACTACCATTATCTAATCTATTAAAATAAAAACAATGGTCAAATTGACATTTACTAAATCCATGCTCTGTCATAAACCTATCAAACCTCAAATACCATTGTCTTGGAGCTTGCTTAAGACCATATAAGCTTTTCTTCAACCTGCACAGAAGTTTCTCCTTACCTTTGACCTCAAAACCTTTCGGTTAATCCATATATATCTCTTCATCCAAATCTCTATGAAGAAATGATGTCTTAACATCAAGCTACTCAAGATGAAAATCCTCAATAGCAACTAAAGACAATATAGTCCGAATAGAAGTCATCTTTACTATAGGATAAAAAATTTCACCAAAATCAATACTTGGTTTCTATGCAAATCCCTTTACTACCAACCTGGCCTTATGTCTCATTTGTCCATTCTCTCCTTCCTTTAACCTATATACCCATTTATTTTTTAGTGCTTTCTTTTCGGCTGGCAACTCAACCAAATCCCATGTATGGTTCTCTTCCAAGGAATCAATTTCCTCATTCATGTCATGCTCCCACTATTTCCTAAATTCTACCTGCATTACCTCATCAAAACTTTCAGGTTCTCCACCATCAGTGAGCAACAAGTAGTATAAAGAAGGGGAATAACGAATTGGAGGGCTACTTACCCTTTCAAACCTCCTTATGGGTGTTTGAGACTCATTTACATCTTGTTGTCCACCTAAATTTCCTTTTGACAGTGAACGATCCTAATCATCTGTGATCGATGTCAGTCTGCACCTGACTGATGTCAATTCCACCTAGTCGACATCGATTTCTACCTGATCAATGTCAGTTTCCACCTGATTGATGTCAATTTTCACCTGATTGACGTCAGTCTTTGTGTTTTTTTGTGAGTGATGATTTTTATTTGTGAGTTCATTTTGGATCATAACCTCTTCCAAATCAAGATTGCCCTACTTAAAATTATTCAGCCTCTTGAGCTGATCACTATACATCACCTTATCATTGAAAAGTACATCATGGCTTCTAATAATTTTGTTAGTTTCTAAATTCTACAACCAAAATTTGAAATCTCCAAAACCATAGCCAATGAAAGTGCACAGCATAGATTTAGCATCTAGCTTCTTTCTATTTTCTTTATCAATGTACACAAAAGCTTCAAAACCAAAAACTTTGAGAAATGAAAGATCTACCTTTTTACCTATCCAAGCCTCTTCTAGAATTCCACCATCCAGTGTAGTAGAAGGTCCTCTATTAATTAGGTAAACTATAGTATCTACAACTTCTGCCCAAAATTGTAAGGGCAAACTAGCATGCAACCTCATACTCCGTGCATGCTCCATTATTATTTTATTCATCCTTTAAGTAACTGCATTTTGTTGAGGTGTCCTTAGAACCATCCTTTCCCTACATATTCTAATCATAGAATAGTAACTATTGAATTTATTGCTGCAGTACTCACCACCATTATTAGATCTAAGGCACTTCAATCTCAAACCTGTTTCATTCTCAACCAAAGCTTTCCATTTCTCAAATGTGTCAAAAACATCAAATTTCCTCTTTATGCAATAAACCCATACCTTTCTTGTAGCATCATCAATGAAAGAAACATAATACTGTGATCCTCTAATAGAAGCTACTTGAGCTGGTCTCCACACGTCTGTGTGAACAAGCTCCAACTTGTGCTTATTCTTTATTGACCTAGTTTTGAGAAACCTCACTTTCTTTTGTTTCCTAAAAATACAATGCTCACAAAAATATAGATCTATGCTTTTCAAATCTAAAAGCTTATCTTTTGACTTAAGAACATTCATTCCCTTCTCACTCATGTGACCAAGTCTACAGTGCCACAAATTTGCATCTACATCTGAAGTAGATAAAATAGAAGGAGAATAATTAGTAATACAAGTAGATAGATAAAGTGTACCTACTCTCTTACATTTTGCTAATACAAGTGCACCCTCAGAAACTTTCCAAGATTTAGCTGTGAGAGTTACTGTGCAACCCTCATCACCCAACTTTCTTATAGAAATTAGATTCCTCTTCAGGATGGGTACATGCATGACATCCTTCAACACCCATGTGTTGCCATTCTACAATTTCAGCTGCACTTTTCCTTTGCCAACAATTTTACAGGGCTCATCATCCCCTAAATAAACTTTTCCAAAATCTCTATGGACATAATCATTGAAAAATTCTCTATTTGGGATTGCATGGAAAGAGGCACCAGAATCTAAAACCCATGATTATACTTTATTATCCAAAGAAAATATAAGAGCATCATGTGCAACAATACCTGCAACTTTTACTTCTTTATTACCTTCATGCTGATTTTCTTTGTTATCCTTCAACCAACAATCTTTCTTTACATGCCCTTTCTTTCCACAATTCCAATAGGTTATTCTTTTATTTCTGGATTTGGATCTACTTCCCATCTTTGCCCTTGATTTCCCTTGTTTTCCCTTCTCTCTTTGCCTTCCCCTGCTTTCAACACTTAAAGCATTACCTGATGTTTCTCTTATGCTTTTCCTACAAATTTCTTCATTCAAGATTACACTAACAACATCATCAACTTTCAAGATATTTGAAGCAAATGCAGTATTACTAACTGCCATTACCAAACTATGCCAACTTTCAAGTAAAGAGCATAAGATTAAGAGAGCCTTAATTTCATCATCAAAAACTATTTTGATTGAATTTAACTAATTTACTATTGCATGGAAATCATTAAGATGACTAGATATAAATCCACCTTCCTACATTTGCAAATTAAATAATTTCTTCATAAGATATACCTTATTCGAAGCTAAGGGTTTTTCATATAAATTTACCAAAATATCCATTAAATCTACCATTGTCTTTTCCTGTGATAAGTTAGAAAACACAAAAGCTGCCAAGCTCAACCTTATAGATCCAATAGCCTTGCTATCAAGAACATTCCATTCTTCATCTTCCATATCTATGGGCTTCTTTGAAACCCCACCCAATGGTAAATATAGATCTTTTTGATATAGATAATCTTCAATTTGCATCCTCTATAATCAATAATTCTTGCCATTGAATTTCTCCATTCTTAGTTTACTTTATTCTACCATTGCTTTGCTCCCACTTAATTAGAAACCCTTGTGAGTGAATTTTGTAATCAAGAAACACTAACACGCTCTGATACCAGTTGTTAGTGTATACACATAGCTCTAATACCACTTGTTAGGACCTTAGAGTACAATTGATTACTTTTGTATAAGAAACTAAACACAGAATTGAAACCAGAAGTAATAAGTAACTAGAAATCAGAAACAACAAATAATAAGAGATACAAGAAACAACCAATCTTGTATTAAACTCTTCCAAAAAGAAATACAATGAAGAAATCTCTCTATTCTCACACCTCTTAAGTGTACAATAATTCTCCCTCAAGATTTCTCTCTCTCTCTCTCAATTACAATCAACTCAATAATGAATTGTCTCTCCTTCACATGCTATGAGGATCTAACCCGGTTATATAGTATACTACAACACTAGGATTTTATGAGCCATGCATTCGCCACCCTTAGATCTACCTCTTAAATCAAAGGCTCAAATTTGTTCATCTAAAAATAGAAAAGCTAGAAATGCATAGAAGTCAGCATCAATCTGAAGATGACCAATGTTGGCTGACCCCTGACTGATGTCAGTCGACCCCTAACTGATGTCGATTGGTTCTGATTGATGCCGGTTATTATGTGACTGATGCCGGTTACTATGTAACTAATTCCAGTTACTGTGTAAGCCCACCAACCTCCACATTAGCTCATTAGTGAAGTTTTTAGCTCCACAACTCAACATCTATTGATAAATTATTGGATACAAGGTACCCTCTTGAGGGGATAGGTGGTGAAGAATGAGATGGATGGCCACTTGAAAGGAAAAAATATGGGCATGGTGAGATAATAGACAAGGGAATTTTGGATGTGATATCAATGAGGAAGAAGATGGAATTGACATGATGAGTGAGTTAAACATTGACAATTCCCTTGGCAAAGACATGCATAAAGAGTGAAGATGATGATGTCATCGTTGTTGACATATCCCTAGGGGAATCAACTATAATAAAGGAGTGATAAGACAAGAGACTACAATGTTTTGACATATCCCAAGTAAGGATGCATGTAAGGGAGAGATGCAATCCTGAGTGTGATGAATGGGCCACAAGACTATCGACATATCTAAATTAAGGATGTATGTAAGGGATAACCAATGACCAAATAAATTGAAGAATTAGGCCATGATGTATCCAAGGCATAGATGCATTCCAGGGAGGGCTATGGGCTAGAATGAGAAAGTCCACAAGATTTCAACGTATCCAAAGTAAAGATGCGTGTTGGGAGAGCATCGATCTAAAATAAAATAATGATTTAATAATTTTAATGATGGGTGTAACTCATAGTGTATGCAATCAAAAATACATCATGTCTATAAAATAATCCTAACTTGAAGAAGATAGATCATACCATACACTTGTGATTGGGCATACATTAGATAATTGGGAACATGACTAATATGGGGATCCATTAGACCTAATTAGGATATCTCTTATCATAATACACAATTCTAGGGAAGGTTCCAAAGTCTCTAATCAAGAACAATAATGTAATAACCCTAGTTAGGTCCTATGTTTTATATTCACTAATCTAATAACAAGTAGAGTAAAGTCTAATATAGTGTTCACCAAAGCTTGTGGCACAAAGTGCGGATTAGAAACAATAAAAGTAAACATGCATGAGAAACATATACCTATGTCAATGTATATAGAATCATATTACATGAAAGAAAAGTACAAATGTATATCTATTTACTCTTACAAAGGAGGAACAAAGTTAGGAATATTTACCTTTGAAGATGAACCTATCAAGCCTCAACCTCTCCCCTAGACAAGGTGCTTTACAATAGGTTATTATGGTATGTAAAGATGACAAGGATAAATCAACTCTAGGCTAAATAACCTATCATTACATCCAAAATACTTCTCTATAAGATAAGATTTGTATCACTAAAGAAAGTATGAAACCCTAATCTTTCTCCTCAATTAGAATGGTAGATAAGTAGATGTGTAATAGCTCTCACTTTTTCTTCTCTTCTCTAAATAATGGAAAAATGAACTTGTATATATAGTCAGATTTAACCCTAAGTCATTCCAAAAAATTTGGTCGATAGGGTTGACCAGTCAACCTAGCATAGTTATGGAAAAGAATTTACTAGGTCATGAGATAGGTTAGCCAAGATCCTACCTAGAACCTAAATGAATTTAGCCCAAAATTATACAAGGTCAACCCAGTTGACCTAGTATAGTGAACAGTCAATATGGGTTAAGGCTAGGAAAATGGGGACAAAAGGTAAGAAATGATTAAGGAGTGTGAAATAGAGAAGAACAAGCTTAGAGATAAGGTTTTCAAAAGATAAGTGTGTAGATAACAAGTGGAAAAAGGGAAATAATCATGTGAAGCACCAATAGTTTACCCATGCCTTTCCTAGTGCACCCCTTAAGGCATGAACTCAAAGAGATTGAGAATTGAAGGGTTTTTATAAGATAAAGAACATAATTAATCAATAAAAGTTTTAAAATATTATGTGTATACATTTGCCACACTTGAAGCTCATCACGTGTCATGTGATTACATGGGATGGTGCTTCAGGAATAGAACATGATAACACATAATGCTAATGCTAAGTAAAATACAGTAAGGAATAAATAAGATAAATGAAAGGACATAATTGAAAAACACATACCTTTACTTACCTCAGTGTTGTAGCTAAATAAGTAGACTAAAAGATAAGTTAAGGATTCTAATCTGAAGAATATTAGGCAAAACTGTATAGATTAGTGAAAAAATTAGCCAAAAAATAATTTTTATGAATATAGGCATATATTAATGGAAAATATTATCTACAATGTCATGATTCCAAAACATTTTACAGTTGAAAAAGTAGGTTAGTAAAAACAAATATATGAGTAAAACAAGGAATTTGATGAAAAATATTTGAAATAAATTATGAAAAGTAAGTTTAAATAGGGTGAAAGGGAAGTCATTTGTTATTGTTGAATTGTGGGTGAGAGAAAAAGAGATGTTAGAGACAAAATGAGAGGCAATAGAGCTAGTATGGTGAGGAAATGACAACTGAGATGAGACAGACTCCCAATGGCTGCAGTGGGTGCAACATAGGTAGGCAACTAAGAATTTCAAACTTGTTTTTGATTATTTTATTGAATTTAAGTGTTTTATAGAAATTTGTAATTTAGAGAAATTATAGGAACCAAAATGAACCCAAAAAAGTTGCTAAGGGTAGAATAAACCAAATAGGGAAATGGGTTCAAAGGGATCAGAGTAATAACTATAAGAACACATTTATTACAATGAAAGGGGTTGATAGGCATAATCAACTAGGTCAACCTAGTTGACCTAGTAGGCTAAAAATTTATTAAATCCATACTACCGACTTAGTAGGTATGTGCTGACTTAGTTTGTTTTTCATGCTACTGACTTAGTACATAACTATTGATTTAGTATAAAAATCCACTATGATAACTTAGTACTAAGGGGGGAAAGTAAAGGGCTGACTTAGTTTGTTAAATTAACCTAGTCAAAATGAGGAAATTTTGGTCAACCTAGTGTTTGACTAAGTGACTAGAATAGTATGAAAATGCATGAAATAGGCTAAAAGAGTGCTAGAAAGGTCCAAAATGGCCAACTAATTACTAAAATGGCTGAGTAGGCTAAAAAATAGGACAAATTAATAAAATAATGAATAAATTAAATAAAATTAGGCATAATGTATTTTGACTATAAATTACATGGAGGATCTAATACATCTTTTATTATTTTATGGTTATAGAGGCATCTAAATTTTTGGCACTTGGTCGACATGGCATGGCTCCTAGACCTCTTGGAGTGATTAACAATTGAGGATTGTTTGAGATTGGTTGTATGAGGTCTAGGAGGGATTATAGAGATGTGTCTATTTTCATTGAGTTTGAATTTGATAGTCATGTTCTTGAGAGCTTGTGAATGATTGACTAATACATTTAGGTGGAAGGTGGATGGGGATACCATTGAGATGTGTATCATCCTAGAGGACATCCATATTATTCTTGGACTACTAATAAGAGGTACACCTATGGCCATGGGAGTATAAGATGGATAGGAAAAGAGGAGAGCCTTAGCCATTTCAACGATGGGCTTAGAAAGGATATATCTTGAACTGAGAGTTAGCTTATTTGACATTTATACATCTAAAATTTTGGATATTTGAAAGGAAATTATGGGAATTATGATATCATGTATGTTGTGTCACAAGTTAGATGAAAAGGTACCATTGTATGTGGTAGACTTATGCCAAACTATAATAGAACATGGGATACTATATGAATTAGGTTTTGTCATATAGATACATCTTATGCATGACATGTATGGGATGTTGTCCAAGGGGTAGAAGTCTATGGGGCCTATTATATTATTGAGTGTGTGGATATATGATAGGTTTTTGATGTATTGGGTAGTTGGGTTGCCCTATGTGGTCGATGATTAGTTACCTTGGGTATAAAGGTGGTAGTAGGATCAAGTAACATGGACTACACCCCACATGCCAACATTTTAGATAGTTAGGTATGAAAATATTATGTGGCTACCATATGATTACATTGTTATGGTATGGCTAAGTTAGGAGACAATGGCACCAACATTAACATGGACATAGATTATAAGCCATTATACCTATTAGATAGAGTTACATCTAGTGATGCATGTACCAAGATAGATGGGACTCCCTCACCTAGTAGCATTGATAGTGGTATCCATATTTTGGGCTAGGAATGTGAGAGAGATGAGGAGGAGAGGAGGATTAGGTTCATTAGGTTTTAGGCCAATAATCAAGTCATGATGTGAGAGATCATGGATTGATCAAGCATGACAAGTAATAGATAGATAGGATATGGATGTAGATGTAGGAGTGCCAAAGGTACCAATACTAGCCACAAAATAAGAGGAGCAGTGCCTCCCTCAATTGTACCATTGATGAAAACACCAGTAGTAAGAGAGAGCAGAGATATTAGTAATCCTAAATGACCCATCAAGTGGGCCAAGATAGAGTTGGGTGATAGAGGTACCACTCAGTCATAGCTTGAGATGGGCATGAGTGGTGACCCTAAGATTTACTCTTAGGTGATGACCTATAGAGGAAATACTCTAAGGATGCATTGATGGAGAGATCATTCTCAGTGGCTATGTAGATGGCAAGATGGTAGTAGGCAACACACAAATAGGTAATAATAGATGGTTTGAATTTTACTTAAGTTATTTAAGATAGATAGATATATTTCTGAGATATATTTGTGATCTAATATCTATTGGGTTTGAATTTTGTAGATTTTGTAGAGGAGAAGAAAAATGGGGATCCTAAATGATGGTATCACTCCATGAGATCTTTAACAAAGCACTGATGCCATATGACCTAACAACACTAGAGGATCCTAAGATAATGTGTAACTCAGAGAGTTGGTTTAGACTAGTAGGAGAGGGTGTAAGGTGAGCAAAGTGTGAAAAGAGGAGCCAAAATCACTAGAAAGGGTGGGATCAAGAGAGGCATATGCATGATAGTCCTTAGCTTAGGAGAGAGCTAGACATATGACTACCATGACCCAACTAACAAAGTTACATGCTCAGCTAGCATAGGTATAGGTCTCAGTGGTCAACCTACATGCACAGGTGACAGGTATGAGATCTTAGATAACCTCTTTATAGCATACTATTCAAAGGGGAAAATCCAAGGCATTTATGGGTAGCATGGTTAGGCCATGAGATAGATAGGATAGAGCCCAACCATAGAGTTTCAATGATGTATATTTTTGTACTTTGTAAAAACACATGATATATATAGACATCTCATTTTGGCAGTTGGATGTTAATATTATGTGTTTGTATTATGGTTGTAGTTTTAGATGCTTGGATATATTTCTTTATATCACATGTATTTAGATTTTGTTATATATATTATATAAAATATATGAGTTGTGGTTTATTTTCTAGCATTATGTATGACATGCATGGTTAAAAATAAATAGGCAAAAAATGTTTGGGAAAATATAATCAATCAAAAAAAAATTACTACGCACTATTTCATGTTAGGAAACATGTAATAAAAAACAAATAAATAATAATAAATAACCAAAGGGTGGTAAAATAAGATGGCAAAAAGTTTGTTTTTAAACCAAGAGAAAGATTAGCACCAAATTAAAACTAGTATAATCACACTAAACCACGTTGGGAAGTATGAAAATAATGTAATGAAGTGAAAAGAATGTAAAAGGAAAAATGATATAAAAAAAACTAATTAATTCAATCAATCATACTAAATCACATTAGGAAGTATAAGAGAAAAAAAAATTGGAAAAATTGGCCTTAAATTTATCATACTAATTCAAGCTGAGAATTATGAAAAATTCAAGAAATGGTTGGATTCCTACATGCAATCAAAAAACAAGAAGATACAAATGAAAGAGTGACAAAGGAAGCATAGAAAATAATAAATCAAGCTAGGAAGCATGTTAATGACATGTAACTTCATGATCAATCAAATCTTATCTCATATTTGACACATGTAATTTTTGTCGTGGCTTGGATTATTAGAAAATTTTGTGAAGAAGGCCATGTCCTACCCATGGTCTTACATTTCAATTCAGAACACCAATGAGGTGGAATAAATGTGAAAATTTGGTAATAAGAATTGTTGGTAATAAGAATGTGAATTTGTGGTAATTTTTGATGAAGGCCGAGTCTTATCCATGGTCTTACAATGCAACTCACAAATGGATTCCCTAAGGGAATGATCAGTGAAAAAAATAATATCTGTCTAGAGGAAATAAGAGGAATATAGGGCATGAAAAAAGGAATGTAAAAAATCATAACTTAGGCATCTTATGAGAAAACCTTAGGAGATAGGAGGCATACTAAGGACATGAGAAGACACTAAGTGACTAGTGACCATCCATGTATATATAAAATTTGTTTGCTATAGACACAAAGGTCTGTAGGAAAATAAGCATGTTACTAAGATCATCTCATGAAGGTAGATAGGAACAATAAAATTAAAATGGACCTATAGACACCTGAAACTACCCACTGATAACCTTCAACTAGGCTTTTGACCAATTTCTACCAAAGTACACAATTTGGATTAAAAACACCAAGATGCATTAAAAGAGTTGAAATTATTATATTCAAGTGTCAATTTTGTTAGGGTATAATTAAATGGCACAATGTAATTTATGAAGCAATTAACTCTGATTAGATAATTTTGAGTCAAAATGACATTTTTGCACCCGGGTGCTCTGGATTGCTCTTTTCTATCAAATTTGTTGTACGAGACACATACCTTTGTTATTTTACATTGGAAACATCCTAAATGGGAATACAGTTTCAATGCATCTAACATCAAATTCTAATTCTAATCTAGTCAAATTTCAAGCCCATAACAAGATATTTTGACCAATTTGATTTATTTGTGCACCAAGGGACAAAATTTGCATCAAAATTGTTTATTCATGTTTAAAAGCTAATTAATTCAAATCATGAGCCTAATAAAGAATTCCATGGAGTTTTTTGAATATTACTTTTTGGAAATGAATATTGAATATTTGCATCATCAAATGACATCATTTTATGGGGTGGCATCCACAAGCCATAAATGCATAAAATATTTAGATTAAGCCACCCCATGCCTCATCAATTCCTCTCATGCAACATAAATTTCCCTTCTTCCCAAATAATGATGAGGGTATTTATGGAATTTATTTGCATAATTGAATTTATTCATGGCCACACATCTCAATCTTAAGATGGACAGTCATGGTTGATCTAGCCCATTTTGAAAAATCTATAAATACAAGGCCTCACAACCATAGTTTTAAGCTATCTTGGTGTAAAGTTATAATGATAAATTTATTCAAAAACCCATTGCAATTAATGCTATAATGTCAAATTATTCAATCAATCCAAAGCCACAAGCCACATGGTGTCAAGAAGAGGTGGAGGATAGGCAAGCTCCATTGCAACAGACCTTTTAAAGCATAAATCCAAGCAAGCCATATACAAACCATTTGAAATCTCCAAGGAAGGTGAAGGAGATTTTCTTTCATGTTTTAGTTATTTTTTACTAGGCCTAGAGATGTATTCTTATTAGTGTGTTTATTTTAATTTTATTTCATTTTGGAACAAACACAATACTAACCACCTCTCTTGTGTCAAATTCCTAGTCTACATAATAAGACACCTAGTGTGGGATAATAATTAACATGATTGGTTATTCTATTTGTTTCACTTGTTGATCAAGACATGCATATCTATATCAACATGAACAATAGAATAAAAAACCATCACCCAAGCCAAAACAAACATGTAACACCATACCATTTCACATTGTTATATCCTTGACCATTGTTGCATACCTATCCAATCACCTTATTACTTGGTGGAAACCCTCTTGGTATTATATCTAGCTTTCTACCATCCTTCTTATCATCCTATCCAATCTATCAAAACCCATCATTATCCTAAATAATACCATACCATCCTATCATTCCATTCCTATCTAGACCAAAGCTTGTTTTGATCTTGGTTCCTTTGGTTCTTCCCTCACTTTCCATGAATAGTTTTTGATCAAGTTTTAACTCTTATCAAATCCATGTTTAAAATATAGTCTATAAAAGTAGTGTGATAGTTGATCTGGCCAGATATCTTTCATTTTCCATCCTATATCAAGTTGGTTTATGTGAGCCTGATTATAATTACCTATGGATATATTAGTATTTCACCAGTCTTGCTACTAATTATAACCTCCAATGGGCAAATTAGCACCATTAACCTATCCTGTTGTATCCTAGTTATAATCATATATAGGAAAACTAGGGGAAACATTTGTTTATCATACATTACCACATCACCTTACAATTACTATTTTCATTTGACTGGCCATTTGTCGAATATGAGAACTTGTTGGGACCTAGTTATTTTTCCTTTCCTTTTATGTGAAAATAACTAATGTGACTTGAGGTCATTTTAGGACTATGTGGATCATGTTCAATTTATGTTGAGGTCATCTCAGTCCCCCTTTCTATGCTCTCACCCTTTTATGAGCAACTTAAGCCATGTTCTCACCATTTTATGAGCAACAAAATCCAAATGCTCTCACCATTTTGTGAGTAGATATCTTGTCATTCTCTAATGAGTTAAGATACCCTAAAAATTTCAAAAACATTCAAATATTTCAAAATCCAAAAATATTTGTTCTATCTAAGCCTAGTTAGTTATCCTCAATTCACCTTACTGGGGAATGGTCATTATTAGGATGCTTTCTTTTGACTTTGTCTCTAGGCTTTTTGTTTGTTTGTTTGTTTTAAGTTGTTTGTCTATTTGTGTGATTTCTATGTGTTTTTTTTGTTTATTTATTTTTATTGCCTATTTGTTTTATTTCAATAATGTTGCCTTGACTTAGTATACATGTGTTCATTAGGTGATTCCTCAAGCACATTATTATTGAGTCCATCCATATTCATACATCAACATTATTATCATAGTTTTTATCATAGGTGCATTATTTTCAAGTGTTTGTTGGATCGAGAGTCAGTCCTTATGCATATTTTGAGATAGTCTTCATGGTGTTCTATCATGATGCCTACCATTATGTGATACAATAAAAATTAGTTTTAATAATGTATACAAGTAATAGAGTCATAGAAGTTTTTCCTTGGCACTTTGTCAAAAAGCTTCCACCCATCTTGATCAAATTAACCCATTAACCATTCTATTTGTATCAATGCTAATAAGGATATGCATCTCCTCATTTTAGGTATAATTGAATCATTTTTAATGATCAATATTATTATTATATTCATCTCATTCATCACTTTGCACCTGATCATCTTTAGTCTATATTCTAGGTTAAATATTTGAGTTATGTTTGCTAATCAACCCTAACTAGGGCACAATCATCTTAATCAAATTCAAGTCCTTTAAATGATTATAAATACATATTGGTAAATCATTATTTTGACTTTTATTCTTGATTATAACTTCCTTTGGTAAAATTAGTACTTTTTAAATCAATGCATTAAAGCATTTTATCATTTGGATTAATCTCAATCATGGGTTAGTTCCACCTTTCTTCTTACTTCTTTTTGAGGGACCATGGATCCACATATGTGACACTGACTCCCTCAAGGGGGCATCATCCTAAGTTTTCCAAACACCATTTGGAGATTTTTATTCAATCGTCATCTTCTTTTTGGCATATAGGCCTTCACTCATTATTTGAGAATTAATTACTATGCCTATAACTTGCAATGCCTTCCCATATAGGGGCAAACTATAGACACCTAAAACTAGCCACTGATAACCTTCAACTAGGCTTTTGACCAATTTCTACCAAAGTGTAAAATTTGGCATAAAACACTAAAACACACTAAAAGAGTTGAAATTTTTATATTCAAGTGTCAAATTTTACCAAGGTATCATTAAATGGGGTAGTGCAATTTATGAACTAGCTAACTTTGATTAGATTATTTTGATTCAAAATGACTATCTTGCACTTAGGTGCTCTAGATTGCTCTTTTATATCAAATTTATTATATGAGGCACATGCCTTTGTTATTTTTCATTGACAACATAATAAATGGGAATATGGTTCCAATGCATCTAACATCAACTTTAAATTATAATCCAGTCAAACTTCAAGCCAAAAATAAGACATTTTGTTACCAATTTGATTAATTTCTAAACCAAGGGCCAAAATTTGCATCAAAATTACCTAATCATATATAAAAACTAACTAATTCAAATCATGAGGTTAATTAAGAATTCCATGGAGCTTTTTGAATATTTTTTTTGGAAATGAATATTGAATATCTGCATCATCAAATGACATCATTTCAATGGCGTGGAATCTACAAGCCATAAATGCATAAAATATCAAGATTAAGCCATCCCATGCCTCATTAAGACCCACCCATACCTCATAAATTCCTCTTATTCCCAAATCATGATGAGGGTATTTATGGATTTTATTTTCATAATTAGATTTATTCATTGCCACACATCTCAATCTTGAGATGGACAATCATGGTTGATATAACCATAATTTTAAGCTATCTTAGTGCAAAATTATAATTCTAAATTGATTCCAAAATCCATTTTAATTAGTGTTATAATGCCAACTTATTCAACCAAGCCACATGATGCCAAGAGGAGGTGGAGGATAGCCAAGATCCATTACAACAGACCTTTTGAAGCACAAAGCCAAGAAAGCCACTATACAAACCATTTGGAAGCTCCAAGGAAGGTGAAGGAGGTTTTCTTTCATGTTTTAGTTATTTTTTCATATGTATGTTTATTATTATGCTCCTCTTTAGTGTCTAGGCCTATATATGTATGCTTGTTAGTGTGTCTCTTTTAATTTGATTTTATTTTAGAACTAATGCAATACTAACCACCTCTCTTGAGTCAAATTCTTAGTATACATAATGGCACACATGATTTGGGATAGTAATTAACATGATTGGTTATTATGTTTGTATCATTTTTTGATTAGGATGTGCATTTCCACATCAGTTGAATAATAGAATTACAAACCATCAGCAGTGCATTTCCACATCAGTAAGAATAATAGAATTACAAACCATCACCTAGGCTAGATCTAAACATGTACCATACCATTTCACATTATTATATCCTTTTACCATTGTTTCATACCTATCCAATCACCTTATTACTTGGGGGCAACCCTCTTAGCATTCTATGCAGATTTCTACCATCCTTCTTATCATCCTATCCAATCTATCAAAACCCATCATTATCCTAAGCAATACCATACTATCCTATCCTATCATTTCATTCTTATATAGACCAAAGCTTATTTTGATATTGGTTATTTTGGTTCTTCCCTCACTTTTTGTAAGGGGATTCCAATCAAATTTCAACTCTTATCAAATCCATGTTTAAAAGATAGTCTATGAAATTAGTGTGACAGTTGATCTAGTGAGATATCTTTCAATTTCCATCCTATATCAAGCAAGTTTATGTGAGGTTGATTATAACCACCTATGGATAAATTAGTATTTTACCAGTCTTGTTAATAATTATAACTGCCTTTGGGAAAATTAGTATCATTAACCTATTTCATTATATCCTAGTTATAACTGCCTATGGGAAAACTAGGGGAAACATTTGTTTATCATGCATTACCTTATCACCATGCCATTACT
Organism: Torreya grandis; assembly: GCA_037957365.1. NCBI lineage: Eukaryota > Viridiplantae > Streptophyta > Pinopsida > Cupressales > Taxaceae > Torreya > Torreya grandis. Next base: position 3,693,105 of record JARHVA010000110.1, read on the forward strand.
TTTTTCATTTGATTGGCCATTTGTCATATTTGAAAACTTGTTGGGACCTAGTTAATTTTTCCTAACCTTTTGTGCGAAAATAACTATTATGACTTGAGGTCATTTTAGGACTATGTCGGTCATAATCAATTTATGTTGAGGTGACTTCAGTCCCTATTTTCATGCTCTCACTATTTTGCAAGCAACTTAAGCCATGCTCTCACCATTTTATGAGAAAAAAAATCTAAATACTCTCATCATTTTATGAGTAGGTATCTTGTCATTCTATAATGAGTTAAGATACCTTGAAAATTCCAAAAACATTCAAATATTTGAAAATCCAAAAACATTTGTCCTATCTAAGCCTAGTCAATTATCCTCAATTTTCCCTACTAGGGCATGGTCATTATTAGGATGATTTCCTTTGTTTTTGTATTTAGGATTTCTATTTGTGTGTTTATTTCAAGTTGTTTATCTATTTGTGTGCTTTCTATGTGTTTCTTTATTTGTTTGTTTTATTACCTATTTGTTTACTTTTAGTATTGTTGCCTTGACTTAGTATATATGCATTCATTGGGTGATTCTTCTAGCACATTATTCTTGAGTCCATCCATATTCATACATCAACATTATTATCATGGTTTTTATTATTGGTGCATTATTTTCAAGTATTTATTAGATCAAGAGTCAGTCTTTATTCATATTTTAGGATAGTCTCTATGGTGTTCTATCATGATGCCTACTGTCACATGCTACAATAAAAATAAACTTCAAGAAAGTTAACATGCAATAGAGTCATATATGTTTCTCCATGGCACCTTGGCAAAAACCTTCCACACATCTTGATTGAATCAAGCCATTGACCATTCTAGTTGTATTAATTCTAATAAGGACATGCATCTCCTGATTCGTAGGTACAACTAAATCATTTATAATGATCAATCTTATTATTATATTCATCTCTTTCATCACTTTACACCCACTCATATATATATATCTTTATTCTAGGTTATATTTTTGAGTTATGCTTGCTAATCAGCCCTAACTGGGGCATAATCAGCTTAGTCCAAATAAGGTCATTTTAATGATTATAATCACTTATAGGCAAATCATTATTTTGACTTTTATTCTTGATTATAATCACCTTTGGGTAAATCAATACTTTTTAAATCAATGCATGTAAACATTTTCTAATTTAGATTAATCTCTACCATGGGTTAGTTCCACCTTTATTCTTGCTTCTTTTGAGGGACTATCCATCCACATATGTGATGGCTACTCCCTTGAGGGGCCATCATCTTAGGCTTCCCAAACATGATTTGGAGATTTTTATTCAGTCATTATCTTATTTTTGGCATACAAACTTGTACTCATTATTTGAGAAGACATTATTGTGCCTATAGCTTACAACACCTTCCTAAATAGGGGTAAACTATAGACACCTAAAATTGGCCACTAATAACATTTGACCAGGATTTTGACCAATTTCTACCAAAGTGCACAAGTAGGCTTAAAAACACTAAAATGCATTAAAAAAATTGAAATTATTGTACTCAAGTGCCAATTTTTTCTAGGGTATTATTAAATGGGGCAATGCAATTTATTAAACAACTAACTTTAATTAGATCATTTTGAGTCAAAATGACATTTCGCACCAGGGTGCTCTGGATTGCTCTTTTGTATAAAATTTATTATACAAGACACATAGATTTGTTATTTTACATTAACATCTTAAATGGGAATATGGTTCCAATGCATCTAACATGAACTTCCAATTCTAATCCAATCAAATTTTGAGACAATAAAAATACATTTTGACCAATTTGATTAATTTGTGCACCAAGGGCCAAAATTTACATCAAAATTGCCTAATCATGTTTAAAAGCTAATTAATTCAAATCATTATCCTAATTAATTATTCCATGGAGGTTTATGAATATTTATTTTTTGAAATGAATATTTAATATCTACATCATCAAATAATATCATTTCTATGGGGTGGCATCCACAAGCCATAAATGCATAAAATATCTAGATTAAGCCACCCCATGCCTCATTAGGACCCTCTCATGCCTCACCATTGCCTCTCATGCCTTATAAATTTCCTTTTTTCCCAAATCATGATGAGGGTATTTATGGATTTTATTTGTATAATTGGACTTATTCATGGCCACACATCTCAATCTTGAGATGGACGGTCATGGTTGATCCAACCCCTTTTGAAAAATTTCTAAATACAAGACCTCACAACCATAATTTTAAGATATCTTGGTGCAAATTTATAATGTTAAATTATTTCCAAACTCCATTGTAATTATTGTTATAATGCCAAATTGTTCAACCAAGCCACAACCACAAGCCACATAGTGCCAAGAAGAGGTGGAGGATAGTTAAGCTCCATTAAAATAGACCTTTTGAAGTATAAAGATGAGCAAGCCACTCTGTGAACCATTTAAAATCTCCAAGGAAGGTAAAGGAGGTTTTTTTCATGTTTTAATTATTGTTTCATATAGATGTTTATTAAAATGCTCCTCCTTAGTGTCTAGGCCTACAGATATATGCTAGTTAGTGTGTTTCTTTCAATTTGATTTCATTTTGGAATTAATGCAATACTAACCACCTATCTTGAGTCAAATTCCTATCTACAAGACCTACCTTCCCATGACATGTTCCCCATTCCTTATGACCCCTTATAGATCCATCAATATACTACAAATATTGGGTACTTGCATGAAAAAGTAACACTAAAAGAGTTTTTTATTCTCATTTTCTAATCTACTATCCTAGCGCACCCCAATAGACACTATCTCCATCATGAGGCCAACTGTGGAGTTTGAGCTTTGACTAGAAGAAGGAGATGTGCTTTGAATCATGTCTTTTAGTGTGATTTGACTTTTTAAGGATTTTAAATGTTTTTTTCATTTATATCATTGCCTTTTATTAAATAATTTGGATTTTTTATGTTTTATGGATTTTTTAATATTCCTCCACCATATGAACTTAGAATGAACAATCACAAGAGATAGAGTGATACACATGAATGAGTTGTAGGCTTAGGCTAAAGGAAGATAAGTGGCCAAAGATAAGACTGACTAGAACACTTAGGCTTAATAATGAACCAACATGTTATCTCAAGTCTCAACCAATATATGCTTAGTTTGTGAAAAGGGAATAAAGGAGATCCAAAGTGGATAGGTAAAAGGGAATTATAATGAGATTAATTATTTACTAACTAATCACATGGTAAATAAGGAATGACTAAAGGGAAAAAGGTTTGTTTAACCAAGTCACAATGATAATTATCCATGTATATAGAGCTAAGAAAGTAAATAATCATGAAAAGAAAGTAAGGGAGTTTTTAAGAAAGAAACTCAAGAATAAAAAGAAATCAATGATAAATAAGACATCCATAAGAAAAATTAAATGAAATTATAATAAATGTAAAGTGAAAAATCAAAGTCACCATGTAAGATAATAATAATTTGACACAATGTCAAATTATATAAAAAAAAAGATAAAGACAAGATTGGATCACATGTCCAATCCAAATGAAGTTGAGGATGATGGCTGGGAGTGGCGGGAAGGAAGAAGACGGCCTGGGTGAGTGTTTTGGCAGTAGGAGGACGCGGCAGGAGGAGATTTGGAAAGGAAAGGAGAAAGTTTCCGACAATGAGTGACCCAGATTGCAGAAAGTCAATGGATGTTTTCCCCGGTCTCTAGAAAGACCTATTCTAGTGATTTCGGAGGATGCTGTCAAAGAATAGGTCGACTATCTGGCAGTGCACACCCTCATATGCAAGTTTATGGGTCTTGGAATCTCCCAAATGGCTTTGGAAGCCTGGCTACGTAATTCTTGGCAAATATAGGGTGACATGGATATAATGTTGGCTGGAAACAGTTACTTTCTGGTAAACTTCTCCTCTGTTTCGGATAGAAATCAAATTTTTTAAGGGGGACCCTATTTCTATGATAAAGTAGGATTGTTCATCAAACCCTGGCATTCTGGCTTCAACTCAGTCGAGGATTTACCAACGAAGATTCCGGTGTGGGTCCATCTTCCCAGATTACCCTTGGAATTTTGGAGAGAGGATATTCTCCATCAAATATCCGCATTGTTGGGGGCCCCAGTTGCTGTAGCACATCAGTCGCTAGATAGAACACTCATTTCCTATGCCCGAATCTGTGTGGAAATGGACTTGAATAACCCGCTTCCAGATGAGATGGAAATTTGCCTGGCAGGCTCTTCTTGGGTCTAGCAAATTGATTATGAAGCCATCCCTTTTCAATGCAGAGTGTGCCATATGTATGGCCACTTACATTGTCAGTTCCCTCAGGCTAGGAGTTTCACTCGGATAGAGGCTAATAGAGGTAGGGTCTCAGAATAGGCAGACAAAAAGGGCTCTTTCAGACCTGGCTCAGATAGGACGCTAAGAGGTAAGCCTCAGGGGAATATGGATAATTTGGCTACGGGGCAGTCAGAAGCCTATGGACCTGATAAGGAGGGATTCACCCTTTTAAGACGGTGAGTTAAAGGTCGGGGACAAAAACATAGGAACCAAGATAGACCTCTTGAGGGGGGGTTTAATCAGTTTGAAACCTTCGAATGTTTGGCCCTTGAGGATGGCATTCCTACAGAGGAGCTGGTAGCACCTATGGAAGACGAGGAGGTGGGTTCCATCCCTATGGAGCCTCAAGATATGATTATCCAGTCAAACAAGCAGATAGAGGATGTCCCAGAAGAAGGGGCATTGGTAGCAATTTCAGTGCAGCAACATAATGATACCAGTTGGGCTGATTTGGTAAAAGAGAAGGATACATCCTGGAAAGATAAGGGTCCATTGACTATGCTGGGCATTATGTAGAGGCCTCTTAAGAAAGCATCTTTCACCACCTCGGCTAAAGCAAGGCGCAAGAAGGATCGAGAGAAAATTCAGCGGATGGGGGATTTATTGGTGGAGACAGGGGCAGTCAAGACCCTGGATGAACATTTCGCCCAACCCACCCAATGATAATGATGTCATGGAATGTAAGGGGATTGCATAGTCTCCCCAGGCAAAAGGCTATGTAGAAATTGCTTAGAGATCATTCTCTGAATATCATCTGCATTCAAGAAACCAAACTCCCAGTAGATGATATGATCAGTTGTTCGTCAAAGTTCTGGGCCCAAGGGCAATGCCAGTGTGTGGGGACCTTGGGTAGTGCAGGAGGAATTGCTATTTGTTGGGATCCAGTGAAGATTACTCCACAGTTATGGGTGGCGAATCTCTCGGCGCTGACTATGGTGGCTTCCTCCCCTGAGTGTGGGGAGCTGATTCTCATCACTAATGTCTACACACCGGGGGATTTCTCTGGACAGATCAAGCTTTGGGATCATTTACGATATGTGCAGAGCTGCTTTCCTTATCTGCCTTGGATAGTGAGTGGAGACTTTAATGCTATTCTAAATCTGGAAGAGAAAAGGGGAGGACTTCAATGCCTTGGCTCTTCGGTGGAACTGCTAAGAGATAATATTGACAAGATGCGCCTGGAGGATGTTAAGCCCATTAATGGACTTTTCACCTAGAATAATAAAAGATCAGGTAAGGATGCTATATCTGAGCACTTAGATTTTTAGTGTCTTGTTTCTGGATTTCTAGTGCCTTTTCATTGGCTTCCAAAATCTTGGACTGGCATGGGTCGGATCATTGGCCTATTAAGCTGACAACCATATTTATATCTGGACCCAAGAAATCACCGTTTAAATTCCAGCTTATGTGGCTTCGGGATCCCTCTCTTCATGACCTCATGATCAGCTGGTGGAGGCAGGGAAGACCGGCATATGGTACGGCAATGTACTCTTTCGCTAAAAAACTCTAATTTGTGAAACATAAGCTACAAGACTGGAATAGAAACAGCTTTGGGAATCTCTATGTTATGAGGAATAAGGTGCAAGAAAGGATGAATTTTATCACAAGACAAATTCAGGATAATGGTTTGACAGAGGATTTGCATAAGGCTAAATTCTTGGCCCTGAATGACCTTTCGAAATGGGAACTTTGGGAAGAAATTTTTTGGAAGCAGAAGGCTCATATTGACTGGCTTCAAGAGGGGGACATGAACACATCATTCTTCCACAAATCTGTCCAGGCGAAGCGTAATACAAATTTTATACCTTCTCTTGTGACATCAGCGGGTACTCGAGTCTCTTCTTCTTCCGACATTTCTGAGGAGGCTGTCAGTTTCTACTCTGAACTCCTATCTGGCGCACCACTTCCTACTGGTTTAGAGGAAAATGAGATTTTGGCATGCATACCTTCTATCATAACGCCAAAAATGAATGATGCTCTAATGAAACCGATTGACAAGGAGGAGGTTGAGCGAGTGGTGTTTAGTATGAATAGAGGAAAAGCTCCCGGTCTGGATGGATTTCCAGCTAAATTTTTCCAAGAATTTTGGAGCATTATCAACCCAGTCTTAATGGAAGTTGTTCAGGAGTCCTTCCATAACAAAGAAATACTCAGAGCGCTTAATGTGACCTTCCTGATGCTTATTCCAAAAGAGAAACAGGTTGATCAACTGGACCATTTTAGGCCTATAGCACTTTGCAATATGGTCTATAAGATTATCACTAAACTTATTGCTAAAGGCTTAAAATCTGGCTCCCAAAGATCATTTCAGAGGAACAAGGAGGCTTCATTGTTGGGAGGCAAATTCTGGATGGAGTGGTGATTGCTTCGGAAGCAATCCACTCGATGTTCAAGTCCCAAGAGAGAGCTATGTTCATAAAGCTAGATTTGGCGAAAGCTTATGATAGGGTTGATTGGAATTTTTTGAGGAAAATTTTGCTGGCATTTGGCTTCGGGCAGGATTGGGTAAAATGGATTTTTAGTTGTGTTACAACACCCTTGTATTCAGTCCTCATTAATGGGACCCCGTCCATATTGTTTGGTGCCTCTAGAGGTCTCCGCCAAGGGGATCTGATTTCACCTTATTTGTTCATTATTCTGGCTGAGGGGCTGGGACGCTTTATTAAAAAGTGGGCTTCACAGAACATGATTCAGGGGTGGCAGTGGGGAACTAGACTGGAAAAGCTAACCCACCTGCAATTTGTGGATGATACTATACTGGCTGGAAAAGCTTGGATTGAGAAGGCCAATGCATTCTGAAGTACTCTGGATTTCTATCTTACAGCTTCTGGGTAGAAAATCAATGAACATAAGTCTTCCATATTTTTCTTTAATACTCCTGAGGCTATACAGAGGAGGATTGTGGCTATCCTTAGATTTTAGGCTCAGACTCTCCCAGTCACCTATTTAGGGGTCCCTATTGTGATCGGCAGGCAACCCAGACTGTTTTGGCAAAATGTCCTGGATAGACTGAGGCAGAGGGTTAATCATTGGACTCATCGTTGGCTCACGACTGCAGGAAGGGTGACTCTTTTGCAATCCATGATTCAGGCATTGCCCATTTATAGAAGCATGGTCCAGGTGGCTCTGATGTATTTCCTTAAGGAGTATGATGCGTTGGCTCGGCAATTCCTATGGAGTGGCAATCTAATAAACTTGAAATGGAGCCTTTTTAGCTGGAACATAGTCTGTAGACCCAAGAAGGAGGGTGGTCTTGGGCTGAGATCGGCCATCTTGTCTAGTCAGGCTCTTGCGGCTAAGTTATATTGGAGGTAGTGTACCAACCAATTGCAACTTTGGGCACGTATCCTTGCTTCCAAATACTTCACTAGTGTTAACCCGTCTGAGATTCCCAGAATGAAGCTTGAGGGTAGAGGTTCCATGGTGTGGAACACCCTTAAGCTTGGAGCGCAACTGGTGCAGCCGAACCTATTTTGGATCTGTAACCGAGGGTTTAAAGCACTTTTTTGGGATGACTCTTGGAATGGAGCCCCCCCTCAGGTCCTCACATCCTCAGCTTCAACCTCTGCATGACTCCCTTATCAATGCTGGCTAGACTACTGTGGAGCACTATAAAAAAGCCTATAGGGTGGGGCCCTGTATTGCCTTTAAATGGAAGGATCATCTGGACTGGCTGTAGGGAGGTACAATTAAAACTAGACAGGAGCTCTCTCAAATTCTGGTAGGTAGAGCTTGTAGCGCCTTGATGGAGAATGATATTCTGGCCTGGGGGAGGGAAGCCAACGGGCAGTATTCTATTTCTTCAGGATATCATGAACTCTTAAAGAATGAGCCTGGAGGAGTGGATTTTGCCTGGGGAAAGCAAATTTGGAATGCTACCTCATGGCCAAAATACAATTTTTTCATCTGGACCCTCTCTTATAACAGGTGCTTGACATTGGATAACCTATGTAAAAGAGGCTATCAAGATCCATCAATTTGCTTTCTCTATCACACCAGTGAGGAGAGTGGGGCACACGTATTTTTACAATGTTCCTTTGCAAAGAAACTATGGCACCTATGGTGGGATGCCTGGGAAAGACCATGCTAGCACATTTCTTCCTTAATAGAATTCTGGCAATGCTTGGGTCAACCTCCCTCAAAGGTGCCTTTATTACAGACTGCTTGGTATATTGGACCAGTTTTTATTCTTTGGAATATATGGCTTGAAATAAATGGAAGGATCTTTCAGGAGACTCGTAGAGACATCAGACAAATCTGGTTAAAAATTCTCAATGCTCTTAAGGAAACGCTGGAGACAAAATATGGTAGGGCGGTAGACTTAGACCCAGCTGCGTTGAAAATTGTTAGACAGCTATCCCCTATTTTGGATGCCGCAAACTCTTTTCCTCACACTCCTCGGCCAGTGCCTAGGAATAAACAACAGCTGTGGCTGACCAATTTCCTGGGAAGGTGGACAAGGCCTGAAGAAGGTATTATTAAAATTAATGTTGACGGATCCTCAAGAGGCAATCTGGGGCCTGCTAGAATTGGCGAAGTGGGTAGAGACAGCAATGGTTCGACCCTGTTTTTATTCTCCATCTATAAAGGTCACAACACCAATAATCTGATGGAGGCTCTTGCAATTCTGGAAGAGGTTCAGTGCTGCTGTAAAAAGACCTTCCTTAGTGTTATTTGTGAATCTGATTCGCAGATCATTATTAACCTGTTGAATAGTGGTAACGTGGATAGCGTTGATTGGTAGTTGGCTTTGGTTATTAAACAGATTCGTCAGATGAGTGTTACTTTTGAGTTTATATCCTTTAAACATATCCCTCGGGAATGGAACGAAGTTGCTGATGGGTTAGCCAAATGGGCCTCAAAGAATGGGCTGGGCTGGTGTATTCAGGATCAGTAGATGATTCCAGATGATTTAACCCCTATTCTGGCTCAGCTCCTTGAGCAGGACTTGGGCATGTAATGTCTCATTTTGGTTTGTTCATTCAATAAATTTTTACCCCTTTTAGTTGCACATGTCCAATCCAAATGAAAATGTAAGAACACTATGTAGTGCTCATAAGTACTAATAGATTTTCCCACACACATTATCCAAAACATCTTATAAGTCTCTATGATGTTGGATGTGAACTGTAACTAATGTCTCATCTATCTTCATTGAAAACTAGGAAAATACTTCATGTGTAATCTTCTTAATAGAAAAGGCAGGAATGATTGATGAATCATACTAATGAGGGATATTAGGCAAGGGATGCTCAAAATAATGCATGGGAGAGGACAATAAGGGATATGAAGGGATTGTCAATGGAGAAGGTTCCGTAGGTGAGGGAATCATAAATGGAGAAGGATCCATAGGTGAGGCAAGGTCCATGGGTGGAGAAACATGAGGTGAAGAAGGGACCATAGGAGGGGATGGAACTATAGGGGAAGAAGAGAGAACCTTCTTGTGGGAACCACCTATGGGAGGAATGGTATAAGGTGGAAAAATAGTTAAAATATGATATTTAAGGTGTTTTTGAAGGATGTGGAAATGATTGGTGTGATGGGTGCCACATTAGTGATAAAGATAATACACTTTTTATACTTAGTAATATACTTAGGTAGTACCTTCAGGGGAGGTATAAGGATGCAAAGTGTCAATATATTATCATAGCTAATGATAATTCATGGATGAATGATTATATGTGCCATGGAAATAATAGATACACCTGTGAGTAGGCTTGGTAGAGATAACCATAGGAGGTGTAACAGAAGTAAAAGGAGATTGGGAAGCCTGATTAGATCATTTGGTTGGAAATGGAGTCATATATGGTAAAGGAAGCAAACCATCACCGAGAAAAGGGGGTGGTGGTGAAGGGACTAGACTAGGCTTGACAGAAGGAACAATGGGATCAGAAGTAGGAATAGACTGAGCTAAAGAAAAAGTAGGAATGGGATTTGAAGTGGGATATGTTGAGGGAGTGGTGGGATCTACATAAAGATGAAGGAGAGTTATACACATCTCAAGGATAAGTAGGTTATAGGGGTCATAATACCTATCAAAGTGATAGGGTGCAGTCATAGCATGATCCATAAACATATTCTTGAGGTTATTCATAAATTGGAAGTGTCTGCACCATCTTTACCCTATAATAAAGAGGAAAAATTATAAAATTAGGAACTATATATTATGGAATATGTGAAGATACACTAAAAGGATGAAGTAAAGAGGAATGATAATGGATAATATCAGCATCACAGGCCTAAACAAGACCACCTAAGAATGGATCATCTAAGGAATAACCATCATCATAATCAAGTGGATGAAGATCAATGACACAGGTAGGGATGACATTGTCATCCAATGAGGTGTGATGAATGGAATGTTGAGTCTTAGTCAAGACAATAAGGATGTCATCATAGGGTGGTTTGTGAGAATGAGGTTGTAAAGAGGTAGGAAGCTAAGAGATGAGATGAGGTGATCCAGGTGGATCTCTCCATTTGTGAAAAAATAAAATTTTCCATATTTTGATAAAAATGATTACATAGCATAGAGCTCGTCAAGATATTTTCAACACTTTTCATGGTTCACAAAATGGAGCTCGAATGCTCAAGATATAGCCAGGTGAAGAAATCATGTGACCAGGGTGTCAAAAGTGATGTGGCACAGTTGAGAAATGCCAAGTGGACCAATCTCCATTTGACACATGGAAAATAAATAAGGGAAAAAATTTTATTAAGTGTTTTATTTTTACACATGATATTTGAAATTTTCAAATAAGAATAGGCACCAAACCTCCATGCCACAAACACTAAACAAACCTCCCTCATTCCTAGGCATTTGACTAGCTAGGTGGTGGCCAAAGTTGGCACCCAAATCTTTGCTATTTGAAAACTTCAACCAAATTTCTATTTAAAGCATTAAAACAGCCACACCCAGCAAATGTGGGACTAATTCCTTGGTCAAAGTGTGCTTTTGGAGGAAGGACACCCTTGCCCACATCCCTGGGCACCTAGAAAGGAGGAAGAGAGTTTGGAACTTGAGACTTGATGCCTAAAAGGATAAGGCCTTGACCACTTCAGCCACAGTGGTTGAAGTGTTATAAAAGGGAGTAATTTTTACTTGTATTGACATGGAAATCTGACTGTGTTTTATTCTTAAGAGGCTGAGAGCTAGATAAGAGCTTTGAGATGGCTTTAGCAAGCATATATTAATCTAATTTCTGACCTCTATACACAGGGTAAACCTTTCAGTTATTATTTTTTATTGAAAGAGAATGTTATTTTTTTGTATAAACCAATAGTTGAAGTGAAGGGACCAAAGCACATTCAGAAGGGGTTAAAGACTGAGGAAGGATTCCATATGACTAAGCTTGAGTTTATCAGCAAAGGTGGAATTCTTGGATAGAGATCAGGCTTGAGGGAAGTTATGCAACATTTCCAAATAATTTGTAAGCCATTTGTTACACAAATTTAATAGAAATAGTCCTCGCCATTGGGCAGACCCAGAGACGTAGGCAATCAATGTTGAACTCTGTTATCAATTTCATGTGGTAATTTGTCATGATTGCATGTTTTATTTTCAAGTATTTTGATTTTTAATTAATCAAGAGCTCATTCAATATTTGAAAAATTGATAATTTACATTTAATTTTTAAAACAAAATCTAGTTTTATTAGTGAATGGTAGATATCAATCTTTTTGACAATTCTAATCCAATTCGATAATCGAGAATACTTTGCCAAACAATTTGCAAGTTCTTTTGAGTATTTTTGAGAATTTTTTTATTTTGAGAAATTCAGAATTTGTACATTTAAAACTTCACTTTGAGTTTTTCAGTGGCGTTTACGGATCAAGTTGGTATCAGAGTAGTTGATCAACTAGATTTAACAATTGATTGTTGTTTTTTCTTCTATTTCAGCATTTGTTTTAGTTTTTGTGATTCGACAGGTGCAATGGGCAAGTTATCAAATAGAGCCAAGCTTGATGAGCTTGAAGCATATAACCAACAAATCCAGGAAGAGAATGCTTTCTTAAGAGCAAGATTGTACTCCTTGGATGAGGAGATTGCCTAATTGAAAATGGAGTTACAAGCCAAGGATGAGCTCGTGGAAAAACTATATAATGGTGGACAAGTGAAGGATTTGCCTTCCACTATAGATGCAAGCACTATGACAGATGAAAACATTGTAAGTGCATGTAAGTCATCAATTGATTTTCCTTCCCATGAAGAATCTAGTAACAATGATTTTGGTAAATTTGAACAATATACAAAAGGAATAGGTTCAAAATTACTTGTTAAAATGGGATTTAATGGAAAAGGCCTAGGAAAAGATGGCCAAGGTGATACTAACCACATTCAGGTAGAGAATAAGTCTAATTGTGTAGGGTTAGGATACAGATCTGGTATTTAGAATGAAACAAGTGAATGCTCTGAGAAAGTAGAAGCAAGATGTGTTATGGAGAATTTTAAATCCTCTTGGATGGAAGGTAAAACACATTCTTTTCACCACACTTGAAATCATGTTGATTCTAATTCTACCAGACAATATAAGTATTCCAATGTTCCTTTTGATTATGGTACACAAAATTTGTGGCATGTTTATCCATGAAGTTTTTGTGGATTGTCTAATCATTGTGTAGCCAAATGTTGGAAACTTAAATATTTGTTAGGAAAGATTTTGAAAGACTATTCTCCTAAATAGAGTTCTGAGAGTAGCAATAAGAATATGTTTTCTAATAGAGTGGACAAAAGGTTTTGTACTCATTGTAACATAAGTGGACATCGGGTTGAAAAGTGTTGGAGACTTCAACCATCACACCATCCTAGAAATGATAAGATTAAGATGGCCTATAAACCTATCAATGAGGTAATTAATGAGGTTAAATCAACTCATACGAATGTTACTAAATCCACTAAAGAAATCTCACCAACTAATCAGGAAAATTTGATTAAGAGGGTTGGTAAACAATTTTTGACATTCATGTTGTCATGATTAGTGGATGCATTCATGTTGCAAAGCAATTTCGGGATCTTATTGTATGCATAAAGGAAATTCAAAATGCTTTGAATGTTGATATGGTTTATTGGAGTGGCCCGTAGAGAACAACCAAGGGACAGGTTAAACATACTTGGAATATTTTCTCATGTTTGGGATTTTGAAACTTCATTTTTAAACCTTGACAATAGTATATGTAGTGTATATGTACATGAGAAGTATGTCTATTTTGAGAAATTTGTATTGTAGTTTATATGTTGTCTTTTATATTGTGAAAATAGAGGCTTATAAGACCCTTTATGGGCACCATTTGTAATTGTACTAATTATACAAACTATTTATAGCCATGCATGATATTTGCACATTCTATAAGACCCTTATTCATTTTTGGGCATTTTATTGTAAATGTCAATTATGGTTACAAATAGCATGTAAAATTATTACACTATCAAATTGGTTTACAGTTGCACTTGGTGAACATTTTTTAGTGATTAGCAGATGTACCATTTTTGAGATGTGACATTTGAGCAAGCAGTGTGTTTATATCCACAATGTGGCAATGGGTAGATATTTGTTTTTCAATGACATTTCAAGGATTCAGTTTGAATTTTGAATTGTTACTATGATATGTTGCAGTGATGTTTTTGTATAAGTATTTTAAATGGAGACCATGCTTTTGGGGTCCAAAAGCACTTAGTGGGGAAGTTTGATCTAGGTGGATCTCTCCATTTGTGAAAAAATAAAAGTTTTAATATTTTGATAAAAATGATTACAAATCATAGAGCTCATCAAGATCTTTCTAACGCTTTTCACGGTTCACAAAATGAAGCCCGAATGCTCAAGATATAGCTAGTTGAAGAAATCATGCGACTAGGGTGTCAAAAGTGGCGTGGCACAGTTGAGGAATGCCAAGTGGACCAATCTCCATTTGACACATGGAAAATAAATAGGGGTGAAAAAATTTGTTAAGTGTTTTATTTTTTCACATGAAATTTGACATTTTCAAATAATAATAGGTGCCAAACCTCCATGCCACAAACACTAAACAAACCTCCCTCATTCCTAGGCATTTGACTAGCTAGGTGGCGGCCAAAGTTGGCACCCAAATCTTTGTTGTTTGAAAAATTCAACCAAATTTATATTTAAATAATTAAAATAACCACTCCTAGCAAATGTGGGACTAATTCCTTGGTTAAAGTGCACTTTTGGAGGAAGGACGCCCTTGCCCACATCCCTAGGTGCCTAGAAAGGAGGAAGAGAGTTTGGAACTTGAGACCTGGCGCCTAAAAGGATAAGGCCTTGACCACTTCAGCCATGGTGGTTGAAGTGTTATAAAATGGAGTAATCTTTACTTGTATTGACATAGAAATCCAACAGTGTTTTATTTTTAAGAGGCCGAGAGCTAGATAAGAGCTTGGAGATGGCTTTAGCAAGCGGATATTAATCCAATTTCCAACCTCTATACACAGGGTAAGCCTTTCAGTTATTATTTTTAATTGAAAGAGAATGTTATTTTTTTATATAAACCAATATTTGAAGTGAAGGGACCAAAGCATATTCAGAAGGGGTTGAAGACTGAGGAAGGATTTTATGTGACCAAGCTTGATTTTATCAGCGAAGGTGGAATTCTTGGATAGAGATCAGGCCTGAGGGAAGTTGTACAATGTTTCTAAATAATTTGTAAGCCATTTGTTGCACAAATTTAATAGAAATGGTCCTCAATATTGGGTGGACCTGGAGATGTAGGCAATTAATGCTAAACTATGTTATCAATTTCATGTGGTAATTTGTCATGACTGCATGTTTTATTTTCAAGTATTCTAATTTTTAATTAATCAAGAGCTCATGCAATATTTGAAAAATTGACAATTTACGACATTTAATTTTTAAAACAAAATCTAGTTTTATTGGTGAATGGAAGATATCAGTCTTTTTGACAATTCTAATCCAATTCGATAACTGAGAATACTTTGCCAAACAATTTGCAAGTTCTTTTGAGTATTTTTGAGAATTTGTTTATTTTGAGAAATTTAGAATCTGTACGTTTAAAACTTCACTTTGAGTTTTTCAGTGGTGTTTATGGATCATGAGGTGAGAGATCATATGTTTTAATCTTGAAATTGATCTCATCAAGCTCATCATCATCAAAATATAGGTGGTTTGGGGAATATTCCCAGTGATTTTTGGATGACCATTATAACCTCAAGGGGAATTTATAGGAAAGTTGAATCACTGAGACTAATGAAATGGAACACTGGGTAAAGGTTCAAGAGGAGGAATCTTGAGGACACCCTAGTCTTGGGATTATTCAAAATTTTAAGGGTTAATGTCACCTTGAATCTTATAGATATCTCTATTATGAGTAAATTTAATGCATTGGTAGGTAGAAGAAGAAACTGCTTGCATATGATAAGTCCATGTCCTACCAAGTAAAATGTTATAAGATAGAAGAAAGTTAAATATCTTCACCTACACATGAATGGTGATATGTGGGATAGTAATGGGAATCCACACACAACCTAAAGGAGGAATTTTCCTTTGATCATATCCCTAACATGTGGTGTATGTATATTTGAGATTGCATTCAAAATATCCAAGAGTTTTGATAAAATCAAAAGAAGTAACACAAGTGTCAGAACCCTCATCAATCAAGGCATGCTTGACTTAGATATTGCCAATTTGGACACTAATAAATAGAGGAAAATAATCTACACAAATTATAATCTCATTAAGAATCATGAAAGTGATGGGAAACTTGAGGGAAAGAGAAGTGTCCATTGTTTCATCAACATGGACAGAAATCTCTTCGTATTGGTGAAATATGTTATCTTCAAATCCAAATAAGGTTTATTTGCATTTTACTAAGGGAGGATGAGGGATGTTTATTTAAAACAAAATTTTCATGAGATGATTTCAATGGTGTAGAGAGTTCCTCATAATCTCAATAAATAGAATATAGGATAGGAGATTAGTGAGTTTTATGATGGGATCCCACTCATCATAGCCTATAATAAGATTATTAGAAATAGGTGCATAGTGTTAGAGAAGGTCCTTAAAAGGAGGATCCAAAGTAAATTATAATTTATGTTGATAATAGGTAGAAGGTTTAGAACAAGGTTATAAAGTTTTTTGAGAATATGAAGTAATTGATGCATGTTCGTTTTGAGAATTGTTAGAATAAGTGTTGATAGAAGCTTAAATGTCATTGGTGTTAGGTAAAAAAGATAGAGGGATGGTATAAATAGTATGGGAAGTGTTATGGATGATTTGGAATTGGTTCAACAAAATTTAAGGTCATCTTTCCACAACTCATTTAAGTGAGTTGGATAAGAATCTTGGATGACATGAAATGTGTGAGATAATGGAGGGGTATAGATAGGTTGAGGATCAATGAAAGCATTCACCCTCACATATTAGTCATATCAACCACATTATCTTATGTATTTGGGACAATAATACTATCTAAATTATTTATGGAATGGGTGGATTATCTTGGTTATATTGGTGATTTAGAAGAGGAACTTTATAGATAGCCAAATGATCATTAGCTTGATTCAAGGCTTGAGATTTAGTATTAGTTTCATGGGCTTTGAAAGCAATGTCATATGTTTTTTCACATTTTTTAATGAGAAAATCATGATAAAAATTAAGACCAAGAAGTAAATCCATAGCCAAATTATGCAACTACCTATAGGTCTCATGATAATGATCCCAACTGGCATGAAACCAACAAAAATTATTGGCATCATACCAAGATTTCATAAGATGAGTGGGATCAATTTCTCATGGTAGAGGCCTAGGTATAAGTTTTATTAATTTGGTTGAGGATAAAGGTTTTTTGAAAATTAAGGTTATTATGTGAAGATAAATGAGGATGGGTGAATTATTGAGAAAGGGGAGCTGATTCTAAAGATTGGTTAAGAACAACAACTTGAATAGTGTGAATGGTAT
Source organism: Torreya grandis (assembly GCA_037957365.1). Classification (NCBI taxonomy): domain Eukaryota; kingdom Viridiplantae; phylum Streptophyta; class Pinopsida; order Cupressales; family Taxaceae; genus Torreya; species Torreya grandis. Next base: position 3,710,356 of record JARHVA010000110.1, read on the forward strand.
CATACGAGTTTGTGATAACATCATTAGTAGCATGATGATTATTATTCTTGAGTAAAATATGAGGACCCACAAAAGGTTAGGGTGGTTCAAATTGATGCATAAATAAATCTTGATTTTTTGTTTGGTCAATGGCCTCTTCTAAAGTATGTGGAGAGAGCACGAACATGATATTGTAACTTGGGAAAAAGAGCATTCGTAAAGATATGAAAAAGGTTATCATCGACCATGTTATGTTCACATTTGTTGGACAATGTTTTCCACCTTTAAAAAAAATATTGAGTAGTTTTTTTTTCAATTTTATTAGAATTGATAAAATGGGCCAAGGTATTCTCAAGAAGATCACTAGTTTGGAATTCGTGGACTTGAGCATTTACTAAATCTTCCAAACTAGTAATAGAATGAGTTTTAAGTTGATTTTACCAATCTAAATCATCTCCTATGAGAGTTTTAAGTTGAATTTAATTTGATCCAATCTTTATAGAGATTTACAAACATTTTTAGATGAATATTAGGATCAGTTCATCCATTGTAAAAAATGGTAGGGGTGATACCTCCTATATTGATATTAGCAATTTGAGATGTAAGAGGCTCATTTTGAAGATTCTTAATTGTCTTATCAACAAGAGGATGTTTAGATATGATATTACCATGGGAATACCAAAGAGGATTTGGGAACATTTTGATTATGCATGCCCCATGGCATCTGTTAAGGGTGGGTTTAAAGATGGATAAGGTGGTTTTACATTCAAAACATCTAATTTATACTATGATCTTAAAAATTATTCATGTGATGGGTTTGAGTTGAATTATTATCATTATTTTAAGTATTAGAATTGTAAGTAATGGATTTGGTACCACTTTTGGTATTGGTAGGATCTTGAGAGGAGTTTTTAGAATGTGAGGCATCAGTTGTAAAATTTGCTTGTGTAGTAAAAGATGGAGTAGTGAAGGGATGAGAATAGGAATCACTATAAGCATGATTACCATGGGTAGAAAATTATGCACTAGTGGAAGAGGTAAGGAGATTATGTCTTGGAAGATGCCAATTAAATGTAGAACCTACCATGTTAGTGTAGATACTAGGCATGTAGGTAGAAGAATTTAAAGAAGAAGAAGCCATGGTATGAGAAGGGGTAAAAATAGAAGGAAGAGGCTAAGAATAAAATAAAATAATATCCCCAAATCTATGTGAGAATGTAGGAGAAGGTGAATGAAGATATTTAACTTGAGCACTAATCATGATATGGTAAATGGTAAAGGATCCTTTCCTTGATGTTGACAAAATTTAGAGATAAAGAAAAACATTTCAGGAATATACTCTAATTTGGGTTGATCTTCAAGTGAGAAGAGAGGATTACATAATGAATAGGAATGAAGAGGGGTCCCATAATTTTTTATGCAAGTGGATACATGAGTATTTCTATCATCCAAGAGAGGAGCCATAAGCTACTTATAAGAGTCCCTATGAGGGTTGGTAAGACTCATCATATATGTTGAATTTAGCTCAGTGTTATCTTCGAATAGGAAGTTCATGATGAATTAAATGGAATAAGTAAGGCAAATGTGATGTGAAATCAAAGAAATAATAAAAGTAAAATAACCATACAAAATTGACTAGGTTGACCTAGTATAGAAAATAAGGTCTAAAAGTTAAGAAAATAGGAATACAAAGTTGATTGGGTCAACCTAGTTTTGTAACCTGGCCAAAAAATAGGTAGAAAAAGATACAGAGTCAATAGGTTCAACCTAGTTCTATATCTTGGGAAGTAGAAAAGAGTACTATGTTGACAAGGTTGACCTAGTATTAAAATGAAGGAAGATCGATAGTATGTAAGAGACTATGTGGAGTAGAACAACTGTGTACTAAAACTAGAAATTTTTTGCAAGTACTTTTGAAAGAAAGAAATGAAATAAAACACACAATTAATTGGGTCAATAAGGATGATCCAATTTAGGTACATATCAAAAAACATTACACCAACACTAGCTAATGCAAGTTTTTACAATACAACATACAATTAAACAAAGCTCAAGTAGTCAACTTGGAAAGTAAATGCTAACTATGTGGTCATCTTGATTTTTTTTAGATTATTAGAATATTATTTTAGATGTGATAGGGAGTTATATGTAAGTAAAGAACTGAAAAACAATCTATGGATGGTTTCAGGTGTTTATACTAAAAGGGAAATATATTGGCAATGGTACTAGCTTGGTATTGGAGCCTACCCCCTCACTTCACACATTATAGTGATAAGGATGTTGAGTGCTTTGCCAATATATACCATTAACTAAAAATTATATTTATCCAAGAAACCAAGTTAGATTCCCATTTGGTGATGACATCCCAATAGGTAGGCTTTGGGTAGATAATTGTTTAAATGCATTTTAATATTTTATGATTTGGTAGTGTGTGTGTATAAAAGAGAAAAATAGTGAAACTAAATAGTATATTTAAAAACCACCTAATTAGAATATGTGATTTATTCTAATAGTGAAAGAAACTAAAAATGAAAGTGTGAGCTAATTACTAGCATATAAGTTTTAATTTTAATTTTGAAACATAGTACAGTGTCATTTTAGATGATAGTGTATGTAGATATTACAAAACATAGTTGATAGTATCTCTACTACACTGTTAAAGTAAGGGTTTGAAAAAGAACTACATCGATAATGTCAACCTATTTTTCTAGATAGAAGACAAAATATAGAATTACATCAATATGGTAAATATAGTTTGTTGTATGGGGTCAGTTTTAAACACTACAAACTATAAAAAATAGAATTGTAATGAATAACAAAAATGACAGAGAATGAGAGAAAGGAACCTTGGTGAGTTGAAAGATGCTTAGAATTTGAAAAATTTATATTCAAGTTGCTTGAAAGTTCTACCAACTAACTTTATTGGGTTGACCTAGTTCTATAAAACCCTATTGTTGAAACTTGTAAAGTATACTACATTGATAAGGTTGATCTAGTATGTTTTTTAGAAGTCCAAAAAGTGTACTATATTGGCAGGGTTAATCTAGTAGTCTGTTTGGAAATCTATAAAATGTAATATGTCGATAGAGTGACCTATTATATTGTACCTAATGCAAAACTTACACAAATAGAACAAAGTCATATTGATGTGACTATGTATTAAACCTACACACAGAAGTTATAACTATACTGAAACTGTTGACCTACTATCATAAATATAGAGAAATAAATTGATAAAATAATGAAAAATGTGAGATAAAACCTTCAAGGGTTATATTCATAATAGGTTTACTAGAATGCATGAAATTATAAATACATCATGTCTATAAATCAATCCTAAATTGAAGAAAATAGATCATACCATACATTTCTGATTGGAGATACATCGGATAATCGAGAACATGACTAATATGGGAATCTGCTACACCCAATTAGGGGATCTCTTATCATAATACATAATGTTAGGGAGGATTATAAAGACTCCATTCAAGAATAATTATGCAATAACTCTAGCTAGGTCCTATGTTTTATATTAACTAAATTAATAACAAGTAAATTAAAGTTTAGTCTAGTGCTCACCAAAGCTTGTGGCACAAAGTGAGGGTTAGAAACAATAAAAGTAAACATGAATAATAAACATATACTCATGTCAATATATAGGGATCATAATGAATGAAAAAGAAGTACAAATGCATATTTATCTACTCTTATAAAAGAGGAACACAGTTAGGAATACTTACCTTTGAAGATGAACTCATCGAGCCTCAATCTCTCCCTTGGCCAAGGTGATTCACAAGAGGTTGTTGTGGTATGTAAGGATGACAAGGGTAAATTAGCTCTAGGATATAAAACCTATCAATGCATCCAAAAGACTTCTCCATAAGATAAGATCCATATATCCAAAGAAAGTATGAAACCCTAAGCTTGCTCCTTAAGAAGAATGGTGGATAAGCATATGCATAATAGATCTTACTTCTTCTTTTTTCTAAGTACTGGAAAAATAAACTTGTATATATAGATAGATTTAATCCTAATCCCTTGCAAACATTTTGGCTGATAGGGTCAACCCACTTGACCTAACATAGTTATGGACAAGAATTCACTCAGTCATGGGCTAGGTTAGCCAAGAGCCAACCTAGACCCTAAATTAATTTCACCCAAAACTATACAAGGTCAACCTAGTTGACCCATTATAATGAATAATCAAAAGGGCATTAAGGCTAGGAAAAGGGGGACAAAAGGTAGGAAGTGACTAAGGAGTGTGCAATAGAGAAGAAAAATCTTAGGGATAAATTTTTTAGGAGACAAGTGTGTAGATAATAAATGGAAAAAGGTACAACAATATTGTGAAGCACTAATGGTTTACCCACCCCTTTCTTAGTGCACCTTTTAAGGCATGCACTCAAAGAGATTAAGATTTGATAGGTTTATACAAGATAAATAACATTTGTAATTGATAAAAGATTGAAAATATTATGTGTATACACATAGCATGTGTCAAATGAGAGTAATAAGTAGTGTATAGATAAAAATTGATGTGATTGAGTGACTAAGGGATGAAAGGAAAGGATTGGTTAGTGTAGCTTAGCTATCCTTGGGTAACCAAGTGTTGCTTTAAAAGTCTCAAGAGACCTTAGGATAATGTAATTCTCCTAAGAAGGGAAGAATTATGTGAGGAATAAAATATTAGATGAGAAATGGAGGAAATATAGGAATTATATGTAAATAATAAGGGTGGACAAGATGAAGTGTTGGCAATCAATGAACTACAATATGATGGTATCGATGATGCCCCTAATAAAGATAGATTCAAAGGGAGCATAAATGAGGGTGTCATGGTTATTAAAACATACCAAGGGGGAATCAACCATAACAAAAGAGTGACAAAGAGATCTATGAAATTTCAACATATCCCTTGTAAGGACACATGATTAAGAGAACTATGGGTCTCAAATGGAGGAGAGACGAGTGTCATTATAATTTAAAGAAGATAATGGAGTTTTATGAATCGAATCATCCCATATGTCTTGGGAGTAGTAGGTTGGGAGTGAGAAAGGTGGATAAATAAGAATAAAAAATAAAAGGGAGGCACCAAAAAAATGGAGGTGATACAAAGAGGTGGTTTCATTGAAAGAGGTGAGGAATGATTCTAGGTTGCCAATACAAGGTAGTTGAATGGGGTAGTAGGAGTGGAGTGGTAGCATTTATGATCAAGTAATCAAAGAAGGTTGGTTAGATCATATGTTATCTTCACAATGAAATCTAATTAAAATGAAAAAAACACACTAACATGCATAACACTATCTTCCCTATATCAAAGGGAGGAGTATAGTGAAGGAAAATAATTGAACAAAGCATAGCTAAAATGCAATAAAACTTACCTTTCTTACCTTCCTTGAATGCTCCAAGATATTTATTCATTTGGCTTGCTCAAATTGTGCTCAATAAGTATTCATCAATGGAGCTTGGATATCTCCATCTTTCCTTGACACCATGGTGAGTTTGATATAGCTTAATGGCTTGGCTCAATTTTGGCATTATAACACTATATTTGTTTCATGCCCTAAATCCTACATTATAACATTACTATGTCAAAACTCTCATAAATGAGAGGAAAATGCTTATATTTATAGGTTTCACAAAAGAGCTTGGAATGGGTTCAAACCTCACCTTAGTTCATTAATTAAACCTAGTAGAGTTAAAAGGTGTCCAAACCTCATTATTAGCATGGAATAGGCATGGGTGAGATATTTTGGATTTTGGACAACTCACAAAAGGTAATTATGAATTCGTAATATTTTCTTTGATTTTTAAATTTCCTTTTTGATAATTAATTTAATTGCTAAAGGATTATTCAATTAGGAATTTAATTAGGTTTTGCATGTTAATTAATTATTTTAAGGCTTTTGTACATTTCCAAGTGTTGATTTAATTGATGTGTGTATTTGCTCTATTTAATTATTTTTTTAGGCCAAATTGCATGTTATGAATCCAAATTTGAGATGTTTAAAAATTATTAGGCTATATATTTAAAGGTTAGTAAGAATTGATTTAAAGACGGGTATGAATCCATTGATGTTCAATTTTAGGTGTCTACAGTTTGTCCTTGTTTGGGAAGGTGTTACAATTTGTAAGCATAGTAACATCTTCTTAAATAATAAAACGTTTTTGTATGTTTGCAACTTCAATGAAAATGTATTAACTATATTTTCCCCCTTGAGGGAGTGGAAGGAAAAAGGGTTTAGAAAATGGTCCCTCAAAAAAGGAAATGAATGAACCAGATAGATGGAAACACAATGATTTTCACAAAGATGGTTAGAACATTGAGAATACAAGTGGGATGGTGTACAATGATTTTCCCATATATTATTATAAGCATTGTACCTCAATAGTGGAAAATATGATATGAAGATTCAAGTGGGATGATATATAATGATTTTCCCATTAGAGTTGTATCTAGGCGTTAGTTAATGATCATTAGTATCCTGATTATGGAAAATAAGCCTCTATTGGGTAGAAGAAAGTGAATGATTTGCCCAAAGGTGGTTATAATCATGAACCCTCAAATTGGTGAAATGCAATGATTTGCCTGAAGGTGGCTATAATCACTTGAAATACAAGTGGGATGGTATACAATGATTTTTCCATAGGTGGTTATAATCATTGTACCTTGATAGTGGAAAACATGATATGAAATGATGATGAAAAACATGATGATGTCAAATTGATACAGAGGATAAAGATGAATTAGATTACTTTCTAGTAAGGAGATTGTCATCCAAATTAGTAAGGAGGAAAATTATTTCATTGTTTAATTAATTTGTTTGGGATATTATTTGGATTAGATTAGAAATGTTTGTATTTTTGGTGCTAAGGAGTATCATTACTGCATTTACCATGTATACTTCTTAATGCTGATTTATGTTGTAGCACATGACGGTAGGAATCATAATAGAACACCATGAGGACTTGACCAAAACATGTATAAGGACTAACTTCCAATCCAATATTCAAGGGAAAAAAATGTACCAATTATTAAAACCATGATGACAATGCTGACGTATGAATATGTATGGATTCAAGAATAATGCACAAGGAATCATGCAATGAATGCAAATAGATTAAAGTGAGGCAATAGTATTGAAAGAAAACAAATAGGCACACAAACACAAACAAAAAAAGATGGATTATAAATAAAAAAACAAGATGAAGAAACATTTCCCCTAGAAAATAGGCAACAACATAGCAAACAAACAAGATGGGGGAATAGAAGAAAATGAATGGGGTGGTTGAGTTATTTACATGTGTACTAGATAAGTGGACACTACATACATAATTACATGGATGTAATATCTAACAAAAAATTCATGATAAATGTATTTCTTCCAAGATATGGGATAGAAGAAAATGACGTGAAAGAAAACATGATGAATGCTATAAAAGAATAATAATGATCTTAAAAAATGGCAAGTGTGTGTGACAAGGCCAAAAAGGATGGGGAAACTAAATGACAAGTGGCTTTTTATGACTTATTAAGGGTTCCCAGAATCCTTAAGGCAAAAAAGTGGTTGATTTTTTTGGTTTTTATAAATGGTTTTACAAATGTTTTTGAAATTTTGGAGTATCTCAACTTAATCAAGAATGATGAGATACTAAACGGTCCAATCTTGAAAAATGATGAAAGCATGGAAAAACTTGATTGTTGCTCACAAAATAGAGAGAGAATATGGTAAAATGAGACTGATCTCACCTCAACATGAATTGATTATACCATACATAGTACCAAAAAGGCCTTAAGTCATAGTAGTTCCACCCTGTAGTAGAGGAATCTAACTAGTGTAATAGCCAATTGAAACAAAATAGGCATAGTTGGCATAATGGCATAATATGACATAGGAATGGCAAGTTGGTATATCAAGGCATAATAAACAAATGTTTCCCTTAGTTTTCCCATAGGTGGTTATAACTAGGATACAATGACGTAGATCAATGATACTAATTTTCCCATAAGTGGTTATAATTAGTAACAAGATTGGTGAGACACTGATTTGCCCATAGGTGGTTATAATCAGGCTAACATAAATAAACATGATATATAATATAATAATAAATGAAGGATGCAACTACCAAAACTTCTATCATATTACTCCAAAATATGGTATTTGTATGGATTTATTGAAATAACTGCTAAAATTGATCATATTCTTCATGTTGAAAGTGGAACCAATGGATGAACCAAGGTCAAATAAGCTAGGTAGGGAGGATCAAAACATGTTGGTTGATAGAAAAGGTATGGTAGAATAAAATGTTAGAATGGAAAAGTGATAGAATGATATAATAGTAAAATGGAAATGGTATAATGGTATGATGGTTGCCCCCAAGTGATAAGACAATAACAATGGAAAAAGAAAATGACAAGGTTATTGGCATGGTAAATGTTTTTGGATGATGATGGTTGTTGGTTTTTGTGTTTTTATCCTGAGTATATAATTTTGTTGTTATTGTTGATGTGGAGATGCAAATCTTGATCAACATATGATAGAACTATTATAATAAATCATTTAAATTTCTAGCCCACACCTCTTCTAAATAACTGATCCATTAAGAACTGGCTATAGATTTGGATCCAAATGATTTTGTGATCTTTTTTGGTCACTAATTCTATTTCCTTCAAGCATCAAGACAAGGTATCTTTATAGCCTCTTTAAAGTAAGTATTACCAAGGATGGTAAATATGGATGAATTTTATATGATAGGTTTGATTGGTAAATGGAATGGTTGACGATAATGGAATGTGTAATGGTTAGGAAACAAATGAAGATCAACATTTTTAGGCACACACAATATTGTTGATTTTAGATTTAACATAACTTTGGATGTGATGGGGCTGAATAAGTTTAAATATTCTCTCAATAAGACCACTAGATTCTTAAGTTGTTTTGGCTTGAGAGTAGCTACTATCTAATTAGGTTGTAAATTGGGAGCTATGTGGATTTGATCTTAAATAATGTCTTCATCAAGCAATGAAGGAATTTTGTGCTTAGTTGTTGGTGCCTCTAAGAGGTTTTCACCAATGAATTTGTATTGATTTTCCCAAAGTGCCTCTAAGAAGGTTTTAGTAAAAATGTTGACTTTTGACTTTGATTATCTTCTAGCACCTCTAAAAAGGTTTCACTAGAAGATGTTGAGTTTGAACTTGGATAGTCCCCTAGTGAATTTGAAAAGGTTTCACTAGAAGATTGTTCTTATTCTACATGAAGTTGGTCTTGGCCTCCTTATTCTTAAATTGATATGTCACCATGGATGCAGTTCAACAAGGTATGATTTTGTTGGTCCTAACTAACACTTGTGGGAGATGGAATGTCTACAAAATGGCTATATTGGTTGGTGGTAATGGCATGTGAAACAATAATAGAATGGGCAGAGTTAACATAATCCTCGTAGAAGATACTAGGAGAAATTTTGTTGATGCTGAAGTAATCATCCTCAAAAAAATTTAAAGGGATCATATATGTATTCAAATTGATCTGGAAGTCATGCATAACTGATATTGTAGTAACCATAAACATATTTTGATTCTAAATCTGATTCTGACTCAATGGACTCTGAATCTGTTGTTGATACTAACATTGATCTATTTCTAATTCTAAATCTAATGTTAGGTGAATAATAGAACCTATCTCTAATTTTTATTCTTCATCTAGTGTGGACACTAGTATAATGATGTTTTTTTGAATGCTCAATTTGAGACAAGTAATAGTCTTTGATGCCATAATGGGCTCTTCAAGATTAATCCATGCTAAGAAAGAGTACATAGAGACTATTTTTTCAAAGTGAGACTCCTCAATAATGGGAAATAGGTCAAGAGACAACTTTTCATATAATGTCTTTTCATAGGAAGGCTCTTGAAAAATAGGTATATGGTCAAGGTTATGATTTGCCCAAAGGTAGTTATTATCATTAAGAAGGGACTCAATAAAGACTAGCTTTTTAGAGTGAGACTCCTCAATAATAGGTATAGGATCAAAAGGAGATTCATCATAGGTTGACTTATCACAAATGGTTGGTTTAATAAGAAAATCTTGGATTGGATGGTTTTATTGGCCTTGAATTACAATTAATTGTAAAATACCAATTTTGAACACATTTTTATTTTTGAATGATTGGAGGTATTGATTGGCTTGGTTGGGGTTGGACAATTGGTAGGCATTTTCTAATGTTGGGAATGGCTATAAATAGTTAAATAGTGACCAAAATTTGGATAATGGTAGGGTGTTGTGGAGCTTTATTTCTTGTATGAGCCAAAGGAAGAAGTCCTAAAATGATGGCAATTGGGTGTTGTGGATCTTGATTGCTCACATAAGATAAAGGATAAGGTACTATAATGATAAAGGGATAGAATTATGGAGATTAGTTTCTCACACAAGACAAAGGATGAGGTCTTGGTAAAATTAAAGGGCATTGTGGAGCTTGATTGCTCATACAAGCCAAAGGATGAAGTCCTAAAATGGTATTGCTAGGGCATTGCGGAGCTCAGTTTCTCACACAAGTTAAAGGATGAGGTCCTAAAATGATAAGCGTCGGGCATTGTGGAGCTTAGTTGCTCACACAAGCCAAAGGAAAAAGTCCTATAATGATAAGGGGATGGCATTGTGGATCTTGGTTTCTTGCACAAGCCAAAGGACGAGGTCCTAGAATGATAAGCTTGGGGTGTTGTGGAGCTTGGTTGTTCATAAAATCCAAAGGACTATGTATTAGAATGGTAATGTTATTACTTGGACATTATGGATCTTGGTAGCTCACACACTTTGAAGGAGGGTTAATGGTATAGATAGGGGATTTGGTGGTCACATAAGGGCAAGTATAATACTAAAACTAGCCTTAAGAATGGATCAATGCACCCTGTACTTGAGAATTTTGTCTTTGCTCCCCAAATTAAGGATTGCAAGGAGGTTATGGATCCTCTTCCCAAATAACATCATCCTTGTCCCCGTAAGGATTTCCAATTGGATTTTTTGGATCCTAATTATATTCCCCAAATCAAGTATTGTAAGAAGGATAAGACTCCTTCTGACAAACCATATTGTTGTCATAAGGGTCTTAAAAAAAAAATCAAATTCATTTTGTGTGGCCATTCCATCATAACTTGGATTGTATGTGACTCCCTTATAAGTGTAGCTAGACATATCCACATCAATGATAATGCTCTGCAAAAAGGCCTAGAGTTATAGAAACTTTGAAAATGATGTCTAAAGGATAAAGGGTTCAAACTTGGTCTAACTTGGTCAAAAGAAGTGGAGTTGTATCTCCAAGAAGGTCTATGCCAAGACTTGGTAAAAATAGTATAATGTAAAATGTCTAATGTTAAGTGTCTCACACAAACAAGGTCAAACAAAGTGAACTAAAAACAATATGTCAAACTCTAGGTCTAAACATGTTTCAAATAGGTCAAAACTAGGAAAGGTAAAATAGTCACTAAGACTTTTGGCCAAACATGACATCAAAATATATACTTGAAACAAGGATGATTATTTTAATCTAACAAACTTGGAACCCTTTGACATAAACAAGGAACTTGATTCTAGATAGAAATATGATAAAATTGGTAAAACCACAAAACAAAAGGCACTTTGAATATGGAATGATTTTTTCAAACAAAGGCATAAATAATGTAATTTTCAAATTTTGGGTAAAAAATTAACTAAGTTACACAACCCAAAAGAAAAAGATGTGTATCAGGCCCTATAAAAGGAGGCCTAAATAAAAATCAATCAATGTTTGGATCTAAAATTTTGGAATTTAATCAAAGAATTAACTTAAGAAAAATAGGGTTTTAATGAAAAATAAGATATTTAAACTTGAACAGCATGACTATGTTAAACAAATATCAAACAAGGCACATGATTTGGTTTCAATAATGTGAAACTTGGACACAAAACATGATAAGTATATTGAAACAGTTTGGGCAGCATAAAAAATTCTAAGGTATGAAACTTGAATTGATTTGGGTAGTATAATGTTACCCATTTCAATCAAGTGACAGACACAATATTTTGACACAAATTTTTTTCTAAGTTAAATCAAGGTGTCAAACGAATGCCATAAAACCTCCTCAAATAATGAAGTAATGTTGGACACAAGACTCATTAATGATGTGGTATAATTTTTTTTTTAGATCTAACACACTAAGAAATAAAAGAATAAATGACAAAATACAACTAAGTATATCATCCTAGATCCTATCAAGGTGTAGTAAAGTGGCATTGACTAAAACTTATAAGTTATGACCATATAGATATATTCCATGTATGGTGAACATAAGAGAAGAAACACATCAATTGAGTTCATACTGATCAACTTATCATGCAAGGGTCTATTCCTTTGCATGATGATACCATCTGTGGACTTCTTAGTGGTATCCCCTAGTTGATTAGACTTGACTCGGGCCTTCATTATTAAAGGAGAGGTTAGCCGCTCAACCCCCTAGATCTAGCTATATACGTTCCCATCTTTATATACCCCATCATGGATTATGGTTGAAAAACTATCAAGAGATGAATCCCTAGGTCAGTGCTTCCCTAGAGAAATCTTGAGAGGTAGTGGCATCCCCTTCATAAGCCAAATTGCATGAAAAATAAATACTAGTAGAAAGACTTTAGGGTTGCTTTTAGATCACCCAATACCATATGGGTTTTGGGGAGGTCTTAGAAAAATTTATTTATAAACCTTGGATAGGCACTAAATATAATGAAAATGTATTTTTGATCCCATGAGTTCCCTTTAGGGGATGAGGGGAAGCATACACATGTTATTCTTTTTGAGAAAACAACAAAAAACAAATAATTTGCAAACAATTATGAGTAACATTTGATTTTAAGCACCAAATTGAATGTGATGATGTTATTTACTTGGCCCCTTGGCTTAAGTGTGAAATATTGAAATAATTTCACAACACAACTTAAATAAAAGCATATATGTTTGTTTTAAGCACAAAATCCAAGTGTTCAATATTTAGCCTAAGTTCATATTTAAACACCAACAATTAAGTGTTTAAGACTTAAGCCATTCTTTTTAGCACCAAAATGAAGTGTTTATAATATTTATCCATCCTAATTCATTTTAAACACCAACATAAAAATTTGAAATATTTAACATGTTCATTTTAGTACCTAAATTTAAATGTGTAAGATTTAGCTAGATTCCTTTTAGAATCCCAAAATGAAATTTTCTTTAGCCAAAACTAGAAAATTTATGTTTAAATCATGTCCATGCTCTATAATTATTAGATAGTAACCTTATTATTTGAAGGACTTTTGATGGTTAGCAAATGAAATTTGGAAAAAGAGCTCTCAGGTTTTAATTTTTGAAAGCATAGTGATCATGGTTGGTCAGAAATGACTGATCTCGATTCTAAGGAACCATTGCCAATCGGTCTCAAAGAGAACCAATGTCATTCATAAGAAATAATACCAGTTGATTAAGACTGTACCACTTGTGAAACCTAAGGTAAAATAAACACAATACAAAAACATTAGGTTATTCCAAAGTTAGATAAAAAGTTCTCAAAACCTTCAAGGAGACAATTAGACCAAGAAAACATAATTTAATGAAACCAAAAAACAATTAGAAACTTTAAAAACATTCAAACTCATATTTCAATATTTTTTGAAACATTTATCCAACTTGAAGGTAAACTAATAACATATTCTAAAAATTTAGGATAAAACACATGGTTTAAAAGAAATATTTAAAAATAGAGTTCATATGACCCCAAATGAAGCTCCAGAAGATGGCTTAATAGCTAGTTGTCCTGCATAGTGATCGAGGTTGGTTTTAGGATGCACATAGTGTTTGTGGTTGGTTATATATGACTGACACTGGCTAGTTCATGACTGATGTTGATTATAAAAAATTGATGGCTAGTTTAATTTTTGTGTAAACCCAAATGAATACAAAAATTAAAAAAAAATATGGTAAAATCAAAGCTAAAACTACAATTTTGATGATATTCAAGCATTCATTTGATGATTTTTGATTTGTATCTTCATCTCTTTAGTATGTGGGGAGTATATGGTCCCATTGGGCATGCTAATTTTTATCAAGGAATCCAATAAGGGTGGTTAGATCATATGTTAGCTTCAAAATTAAATCCAATCAAAATGAAAAAAACACATTGACATGCATACCACTATCTTACCTAGATCAAAGGGAGGAGCATAGTGAATAAAAACAATTGAACAAAGCACAACTAAAATGTAATAAAACTTACCTTTCTTACCTTCCTTGAATACTCCAAGAGATTTCTTCATTTGGCTTTCTCGAATTATGATCAAGAAGTCTTCATCAATGGAGCTTGGCTATCTACATCTTTCCTTAGCACAATGGTTTGTTTGATATGGCTTAATGGCTAGGGTCAATTTTGGTATTATAACACTATATTTTCTTCATACCCTAAATCCTACATTATAACATTACTATGTCCAAGCTCTCATAAATGAGAGGCAAATGCTTGTATTTATAGGTTTAAAAAAAGAGCTTAGAATGGGTTCAAACCTCACATTAGTTTATTAATTAACCCTATTAGAGTTAAAAGGTGTCCAAACCTCATTGATTAGCATGGAATAGGCATGGGTTAGATGTTTTGGATCTTAGACAACTCATAAAAG
>JARHVA010000110.1:3730000-3820000 GCA_037957365.1 Torreya grandis
CTCCCTCAAATCCCAAATTGCCTTTATCATTGAAAGGCTCCACTCCTCAACCCCATGTGTTACCCCTAGACCCCAAAAGGGCTTCTACCCCTTGACCCCACTAGGGACTGCCTCACCCATACCCATGCATCATGTCCTACTCACCCCAAAGAAGTTATAGAGCCAAATCATGGTTTTTTAGGGTGTTTTACTAAGGCATATTTAGCTAAAATCATGTTTATTACAGGGGTTATTGTGATAAAATCATCTTATAGGTCATATTTTGGGTTGAACATTCAATTTTGTAAGATGCCCCTCAAGAGTGATTTATCGAAACTACTAATATTATTGTTGTAGGACCCCACTCTTAACTTCCATATCAAACTACTAACCCATGCGCTTATAGGCCACTAGTTAAAGACCCATTTTGGAACTTTTTCACATAATTTTTGTATTCTATATATTGTTTTTAATCATCTTATTATGTGTATATATTTATAGTGAAATATCATTCCTTGTATATAATTGCTTGTGTTGATTTGTAGATAATTTATCATATCATACTCATCACACATAGCTAATTAAAATGGTTAATTAATTGTATCATGTGTTTATCTGATTGTTGATCCATCCCTCTAGGATAACACATGATGTGGAATTGATATTTATGCACGGGCTTTATCTATAGGGGTTAGTGTTGCGTATTTTATCACTATGCATTAACCAAAATCCATATTTTGGTAGAGTATAAAAATTAGGGACAACTATCATTAGGCTAAGTGATTGACCCCATACAAGTCATCCATGAAGGGGAAGAGTTAACTCTCTAAACCAAGCATTACAAAGCACCATATATGAACTAGGTCCCCAACATACCTTAATGTATATTGGGAACACCCATAGATATCCCATTTAGCCTAGCATAGGACCTTTTAGCTATAATAAGCATACCATTATAGGAGTCAATATCAGCTTTGAAGAAGCCATCAGGTGCAAGTAGGGTTGAGAGTGTTTAATTAATTTCATAACAGGTCACCAACCTACAAACATACCTATGAAGTTATTAGATGGTGTGGACATTGAGATACATACCCTTGAGTTTACTAATCATAGGTTGTGGCTTGCTTTCTTGGGTATATGTTGTGCTAAACCCATATTTTTTATGAGTTTAGTTAGCCTTTTACCAATCCAAACCTGTCTAGGTAATTTGCATGTATCATCTTATATATCATTACCACATCTCTATCCCATCATCCTTTATATATATATTAGCCATCATCCTTGTCATCCTATCATTGTACATATTGTCTTTATCCCATCTTATCTTTTCTAGTCATACCTACTTATCATAAGTCATCCCCCATCTTACCTTGTACATGTCATCTTATACATCCCATCACATATTTCAATCACATCTTGTATATCCTTATCCCATCCCTTTGTATATAATTTTATTCTCTTATACATTATTTTTAGTCATATCCTATCCTAGTAAATTACATGTTTATCTTTCACCTCTATCTCCCATTCTGCATCTTGTCTTCATCCCATCTTAGCCTAACCATATCCACTTATCATTTATCATACCCCCTATCACCTCTATCTTATTTTGACCATCCTTTCTATCATCATCACTATTTTGATTTCATTCCTAGTCATATCCACCCAATCCTAGTCACATCTTATGTGTCCTTACTTCATCTTCTTGTACATGATTTATTTCTTGAACATTCTACTATACTCCCATATTATTCACATCCACTAATCATCCTAGTCACACCTTATCATAAGACCACCTAATCCATAATAAATCACACCTCAATTTGACCTTACCTTATCCATCAATCACACTATATTCTTGATCATTCCCATATTATTTTATTGATATCACCTGTTTACACATTTGATCAGAACCCATCACTTATGCTAATCCCATCTTGTCTCACCATTCACATTATATCCTAAGTCCACCCCATATATTTCCTTAATTATCCCCATACCATCTTATCTCATTATCCCATCACCTTGTATATCCTTTTTTTAGCTTCTTGTATATCCTTTTAACCTCATCTTATCACTAGACCCATACATCATTAGTCATCCCCTAATTACATCCTAATAATACCTCATCATCCACATCTTATCTTAAATCCATACTCAATCACTTATCTTGACCTTGCCTTCATCACCCATATAGTCATCACCTCATCTTATCCTAGTTGGCTTCTAGGTCACATACGGGTCTAAAACATCCACCTTCCATTACTCCTTTATCATTTCATCATCACACTATCCTAATCACCTTCATCAACTAATCCTAACCTTTACCATCTTGAGAAAATTGGTCTAAGGTTTTGAGCTAGTCCTGTCATCTAGATCACCCTATCATCCTACTCCACTATCATTTATCCTTTGGTCAGATACTCATATCTAGTCAATATTTTACTAGCATCTTATCACCTTATCCATCTCAATCTAGCAAACCCATCAATACAATCTAGTATAATCATCTTGCCTTATTCATTACTAGCACCCATCATATCATCCTCTTGCTAGTTTTGAATATTATGCACCCATCACATTCCCAATCCTTTGGTTAGCTTGGTAATTAGGCATTTTTGATAAGTTGTTAGAACCTATTGCACTATCAGTCTAACATTTGATCATAGTCCTTAATCCATTAGTCTATCCCATCTCCATCATTACCTATCATATTAGCTCAATCCTTTAAATCTATTTTTTTTAAGAACCTTATCCAATCCTTATCCTTCCTACAACATCCATCATCTATCAACCATCACCATGGAACTAGAACTAATTTCATTGACTAATACATATGTGCCCATAAGGATGAGATCATATTGAAGTTAATTATGATGAGTGTACCACTTCCTAACTGTGTCAATCCCCTCCAACTCATTACACCTCCTATCTAAGCTCCTTCATGTGAATCCCATACCAATCTTTGATCTACAAGTCATAAATCACCATCCATTACCCATTCTCATACTAGAAAAGGGAATTCAATCTTGGCCACCTCACCTACTTCTAGTCTATCCACCCAGTCACGTCAATAACCATATAATCCAAAGTCCAATACTTCCACATCTAAGTCATAAATAAAATTTTGTCCTTATACTCCACTTCTTATATCCTTGGAAGCCCTTTTAAAATAATTAGTTACCACCAAAATAATTGTCTATCCACCCATATGACATCTTGATCCCACCAAACCCAAGCCCTCTTGGTATAAATATAAACAATATTGTGCATACTACCAAACATAGGGGCATACCATTAATCAATGTCGACCTTTCCAAGACTATGTATAATACCCCATCAATCATGGTGACATAATTATTGAGGATGAACTAGATGATGTTAAATCCATAGGTGAATAAAAAGAGGAATGCCAAGATTTACTTCCCAATCATGCTCAAGACCTTCCCTTCTAAGGCCAAGGTCAAGACATCCCATCCCTCTTTCATAATCTCCCCATTTTAGACAAGTCCTCCATCAAATCTAAGTCTATTCCCCATGACATGAGACCCATATCTCTCATAAGTCTCTCCATTAACCTATCATTGTCAAACCCATCATTCATCCATCATCTCCCTCTCACCCATCACATGAAATACCCCGTGTTGAGAGGTCAATTAGGGATAATGAATCTCCTAATAGCAAAATTATTTATTATGCATCAAAGTCAGATTTAAAGTCAACATCTAAGGTATTCTCTTCTATAAGATCATGTTTAACACTTGTATCTAAATTAGATTCCTCATCATAAATTCCATCCCTCATTGATGCTAATAATGCATGTCTTTTATAGGTTACCTATAATCCAAACACCTCCAATTCATTACCAGTCATATCTTTTGGTTCCATTTCATATGATGACATCATATATTAGTTATTACAATATTTATCTATGGAAGATCATCATAGTAAGTATAATCATCTTTTGGATATGTTTACTATAGCTAGTCATAGTGATCCTTTTACTAATCTTGAAGAGATTTTATTCGACGTCAAAACTAGGTGTTGATGAGGCCACCAATTGCTCTATTTTATAAGCCTCATCCATACCTAATATATATCTTTTCCTATGTAAATCCTCAAAACCATCCATGACTCTATAAATGAATGAATTTATTATTTTGTGTGTACATTGATATATATACATAAATAATTCATAACACACACACACACACACACACACACACGCACACACACACACACACACACACACACACACACACACACACACACACACACACACACACATCAATGTACACACAAAATCATAAATTCATTCATTTATAGAGTCATGGATGGCTATGAGGATTTACATATATATATATATATATATATATATATATATATATATATATATATATCCTCACATCCATCCATGACTCTATAAATGAATGAATTTATGATTTTGTGTGTACATTGATATATACATGTATGTATGTATGTTATGAATTATTTATTCTTTTTCCTTGATCATATTATACTTGTGTAGCTTTATTTAACAAACATTTGAAGGATGATGTAAGGTTACAGGATCTCGTTTGGGCTCAACACTTACAGGCTACCCATAACAACTATAGCATCCACCTACATGTTACTTGTAGCCACCGTAGGTTACTTGAATCAACTTTAGGATCCACCTATAGGATACCCATAGCCACTACAAAGTGCCCATATCAATTTTGGGCTTCACCTATAGGTTGCCTATAGCCACTAAATAAAAAAGAGTTATTATTGTGATAAAAAATTAAGGATACATCTAGTTGTCTTGGGAATTGAATGGATGAATGAAAAGGACCATAAATATTATACATAATCCCTACATGCAAGTAAATTTGGATGTTCTTAGAAATATGAGAAAGGCAAGGACAATGGGAAGGAGACAAAAATAAATAAAATAGAAAAATAGTATACCTTGTCCTTAACCCAGTCAAGCCTAAAATAAGTAACTTCAGTTACTAACCACTTGAAGGTTGACTGGGGTAGTTTCTAAATTATTTGTATTTTTCCTAGTTTGGTGTCTTTAGTTAGAATTTAATAAACTACTTTCTATATTTGATGGTAGAACCTAGATTAGATTAGGAGTTAGTGAGTTGAAATTAAAGATTCGATAGTTAATAGAACTATAAAAGTCATTGCATTGTAGTCTTCTGTAGCAATATTTAATTACTATAGATTTGAGTAATGATAAAGTTAATTTTGTAAGAAGCTTTTTCAAAACTCTTAGAGAAGGATTGGAACTCAGTTATAAACAAGGAAGGCCCCCCTTGAAAGGAGTTGTAATGAAGATCCTAACCCTCCTTAGTTAAGAGTGTGTAATTAGATTTCATTATTACTCTGATTATCTAAAGTGTGATGCATGTGTGATTTATAAGTGTGAAGTATTTTTTTATTTTTGTCATAATAATTTCATAGTATAACTATCTAGTAAATTCAACATAAGTTCATTATACTACAACTAGCAAAGCAAGTTGATTTATGAATCAATAATGCATATATAGTGTTGACATCCTTGAAAAGTGTACATACCCTGGGTTGATAATTAATGTTAATCAGACTCAAGAATATGGTATTCACTGGGTAATTAGTCTACATAATAGGTGTCTTAAGAACCCCTATGAATACTATGATACCCTATCACCACTCATTGACCTCATCACATCATCTCCACCACCTTCATCAATCATGGACCCCTTTCTCCTTGTCAACTATCATTTAATCACTTCCCTTTATAAAGATGAACATGAACATGCATCATTGGACCCTTCCTCAAGCAATATAATATGTACCACAAATCTAAACGTCCAAGATAATATTTCAAAATTCATAAATCATAATCAAGTAGTCTTTGATCCCATCAGTCAAAACCAAGAAGAGTCAAATCATCAACTTTATCTAAAAATATCTTCTCTTAGTGAAGCCTGATATATGGCACTAGGAGACTATCAGATTAAAAATAATCATTACATATCAAGTCAAATATCAATATCCATTGGTGAAGCCCAAAATCAAGCATCAATGGGTAGTCAAAATCAAATATAGTCAGATGCTCAAAATCATATGGTTGATCATCTATCAAATAGTTAGATTAAAGAGGCACACCAAAGTCAAAGTGTCTTGGACTCTTGTAGTATTTTATCACTTGGAACCAATCAAATGAAGATTGCCTAATACCTCCTATGATGTATGCAACTACTATTCCTAATCTTCCATCACCCATTACACTATCATATCCCAATCCCAATCCTTCATCATCCATCATACCATCCTATAATGAATCGATAATACAATATATTCCTATTATCCATTTAAGTCCCATACCTCCCCATGATTTAATTAAATACATACCTCCCATCATCTCCCTGGGTATCATCATCTCTCATAGGGGCAACAAATAATTCTAGTCTATATATTTGGATGGGTCTCCATCAAGCATCACACTAGGTCACATGGACCCTAATCCATCTAATGGTGATGACATGGTCTTGACATCACACTTCTCTAGAATACGTGTTAGATAAATAATCCATCCAATTTTTGCACCTTTCATCTCATTTGTCATCTAATAAATCAAGATGCCCAATAAAGTCAAAAGTCAAAAAGAAAGAAATAAAGAAAAATCATTCATCCAATTGTGAAAACCAATATTATGACACTTTGGGCAAGTACCATGATGAAATTTGGTTTCCAACATCATGGTAAAATAATCTATTGGCTACATTATTCCTCAACTCTTTAGGAAAAATACATCCATTTCATATCCTTTTCCATTCATCCCACTTGTCACATTACTTGTCAACCTTGTCTTTATCACCCATCATCTTATCACTTAATCCATTATTCTTATCCATTATCCACCATCATATCATGCATCCTATCTCTTCTTCCTTCCCATATTGACCTTCAAAAATAATAAAAAAGGTGTCTTGATAACTATCCCAAAATCCTCTTGGTGTCTCCTCTAATGGACACTTAGGCAAATAACCATCTGGTTCTTTCATAATGTGGTCATTGGCTATCCTTAGTCTATTCATCCTTGGTCCCCATCATCATCATCATCATCATCATCATCATCATCATCATCATCATCATCATCATCATCATCATCATCGCTCAATCCTTCTCCTAGTTGTTAGGCTTGGTATTGCATTTTATAGTAACCCCATTTGTATAGTGTATATGCATATCCCAAAAACCCTAAAAATTGAAATATGTCAAAAACCCTAAAAATCATAAAATTAGAAAAAATACAAAAATAGTAAATTGTGTCTTGTCTTATGCCTAATCCCTTAGTCACATCCATCTCCATCCATCTCATATTGTCCCATCTTTTAGATACCACATTTCATCTTGAGATCAAATCCAAGTGGCCACCCATCCCTTCATATCTTCCATCTCATCTTATTGGACACATCTTATCAACATACATCACCTTATCAAAGATTTTAATCTGGCACCCATCACTTCTTATCAAGGTATTTTCATATCTGGTACCCATCAAATTACCCTTCACCAGTATGGAAGGTTCTTGATCCCATCACTATCCTATCATTTCCTTTTCATACCTAGCACCAATCCAATTACTTTTTGCTAGTGTAAAAGGTATTTGATCCCATCTGGTCCTAGTCTCCTTACTAGATTAGATCCTTGCATGGCCTTTTATGATGGTAGTATTTGGTCATAAATTTTATAAATCACTTTCCTTGGCCATTTTTGATTTGGTTTCAGGACGAAATTAGTATCCAAAGACCTTATTTCATCATCCATCCATTTATCTCCATAACTAGGGGAAACACCTCATCCTCATCCTAATCATGATCACCCTATCTAAAATCTAACCCCATCCTAAGTCCATAATCACATCATGACCATATAACCCATCACCTAGTCAATCATTTCATCATTAGACAAGACATTATGACATTATATGTAAATACCTGTCTATTGTTTATTTATTGTTTATGTTGTTTACATCATGTATATATCTTGTTTGTCTTATGTTTTATTTGCATCATGTCCCTTTTTATCTATTAGGCAATGAATGAGGATACCCAAAGTTCCCTCAAGGATGTAGAGTTCACTATTTACCCATGCACTTTAGCACAATGTCCTCTTGGTCATGTTTATATCATGGGGAATCTTGTCAACTGCTATATTTTTGAATTACTTATATTATGATGAGATTTATGACATTTTTGATGGCTTGATCTCATCATCCTTCTCCCCATCACAACCCATCTAGCTAACATCCAATATTTTTTCCTTATCCCATCATATAAGTCATATCCTTTAACTAAAACAAGGCTAATCATACACATCATCATCAATTTATAATCAATAATAATAGTAATCATCATCATCATCATCATCATCATCATCATCATCTCCTAGCCAAAACTACATCAGATTGAGGTCTTTTTAGACTATATAGGTAGTACTTATCCATGTTTCAATGCCCAAGGATATCTCAACCACTATCTATTCTACCCTCATCATCAATCAAATCATCTGGTGACTCAATCATATCTATTCTTATATCTCATCATCCTTCATCACCTTTTAGTCCTTCATCAGTCAACTCCTTGAGCCATAATTATTCAATCTATGGATCAATCACCATTATCATCTCCTTAATCTTTTCCATCAATCACCTGCACCTATTGATTAGGCCTAACAAACTCACCACATACATATTTTCTTCCATCAATCACTGGTTGGTCAAGCATCCATTATCATTCCCTTACATATATCCTTACTAAGGGCATCATCACATTATGGCTTATGGATTTGAAACCATGCAATCTATTGGTCACTTGATCAAATCATTATTTTTCATCATCTTCATCATATTGATCAAATTTAGCTTTGAGATACATCCATTACTATCATTATGAAATCATCATCTTATCTTGGCCAACTTCTCTCCCTTCCTTACATGCACCCTTGATTGCGATATGTCTAAATCTTTCAGCCCTTTAATATTATCATCATCCAATTATGGTTTATTCCCCCTTGGGATGTGTCTACAACCATGACACCCATTATCTCTATTCCCTATGCATGTGTCTTTTTTAGGGGCATCATTATCAACTAGTAGCTCATTTCTCAATGCCAACCTCATATTATTCATCTTCTATCCTATATTTAGCATCCTATCCCCTTGTATATCCATCACATTCCACCCATTATTTCTTATTTTTAAGTGGCAATCCATCTCATTCTTTTCTACTAACATAAATTCATGAAATGGTTTTTATTTGAAATACCATTACTCCTTCCACTTCATTCTATTTTCAATGCCCTTTCAAAGAGGGGAAAAATATATGCACCTAAAATCACTCACATCATTATCATCAATAATATTCCTATTAATCAACATTAATTCTGCTAATCCCATCTATTTTAATACATCTCGCTAATTTATCCTAATCTTTCTATATATCTAATATCCCCATCCATAATTCTTCATTCACTATCCTTAGTCTAATCCCATTCCTTCATTAATTTTATCCTTATCCATATTATCCTAATCTAATCTTAGTTATCTATTATTTGGGAATTTTTAATTCCCATGACCCCATCTAACCACCTACTAGCCTACTCCCTAGGATTCTATACACCCCTAGCCACCTAATCCTTATCTAATCCCCATCTAACCTTCATCTAATCATCATTAAACCCTAAATAGAATTATATAACTATCCAAATATATAACTCTCTCTAACCTATCCTTCCTCTCTAGAAACCTCTAATTCTATAGGTTTTATTAGGAATTTAATATTCCTTAGATAATCTACAACCATTGGTCTCTTCCCTCTAAATTTTAATCTCATCCATATATCTTCTCGACCTTCCTCTATATAACCAACACTCCTGCTTTATGGAAGACCATCTAGAAAGATTGTGGAGAATCCAAGTCTAATTATCAATTGATCCAAGCATCCATTATCAACATCTCTAATCAAGCATCATAGTGTCAATCTAAGTCTAATTATTCAAGTGCAAATCTTGGAATGGAGGCAAGATAAGGTAAAAATAATGGTAAGCATGTTTTATTAGTTCTTATTTTCATTCTCTATCCATTTCTATTGGTGTTATCAAGTTTTGGGTTTTTATTATCATTTTGATAATATTGCATTAAACATGAAATTTGGTACACAAAGGGAACAAGAGTGACATGGGTGTGGGGATATGATGGGCTAAGAGGGAACATAGGGAGGGATTTATATATTGGAGGTGGTATCAAAATAATTATAAAAGTGAGGGATAAGGTAAATGTGATGGGGGAATAGGGGTCATTAGATGTCTATGAAGGGACTGGCCAATTATTTTATGAGATGAAACAATACTAGTTGACTGGTAATTATTTTATGTGATAATATGAGAGAATGATAGAGGTGATAATGGTAGAAATAATAGGGTTGTGAATATGGTGATGTGTAAAATGGTTAAGGAATGTATAAAAACTATAGAGGCATGGGAGAAGAAATGAAAATAATAGGGGCATTGGTGATTGTTTGAGCCAATTGAAAACTACTTGAAGGGAGATAATAGAATCACAATGCCAAGTGTCACTATTACAAGGTCAAATTATTTAGAGAGATATGCAAATGGTAAATGTATTGGTTTGGTCACATCATTATTAGACTAGGTAAATTGATGAGAGGCATAGATTGGAATACTATAAGAACATATAAAGTGGATATGAGCTGATCATAGGTAATTATAGGAATGATTAGAGCTAAAAGATGTAGTGGCACGGGTCACCAAGATGGAAATAAATATGGATCATATACTATTGGATGCCATGGGGATACGAGACATGATGTCCTAACTAGTGAGGATGGCTCAAGATACACAATATTGGAGAGCCTTAAATGAGTATGTAGTGCTAGTAGGGCAAAGATCTCCATCATACAAGGTAATCAATCAATCTCTAAGGTCATCAAGTTAATTGGTGTACCCATCATCAAGGCCACCCCATCAAGGTGGGATTTAAATAATGATATATCATAGGTATAGATCTAGGCTCATATGTAATAGGAAGATAATAAGGAATAAATGTATGTAATTATTAGATAAATGATGTTATGGATAATAATGGAAAATCTAGTTTTTATATACAAAATGATTATGTTGATATATAGATATATAGATGATGATAAAAGTTGGTGTATATGTGTTGTATGGTTATGTTTTGGTTTGAAATAATGGTTATGTGTAACATAAATTATGATATAATTTATGTGATTTTGATGATAATAATGGAAAGAAAATGATCCAGGCAACAATTTAGGCGACAATTCGGGTGACAGTTCCACCCCAATTGATGACGAAACTTTCGAGAGCCATAACTTCTGCACTGTAGCTCCAATTGACTCACCATTTAAACGTTGGAAATCTAAGAATGAGGAGAACATCATGAAATATCATGATCTCTTATTGATGAAGTTTAACCCCCAAAAACCCAATGGAAGTGCCCCAAATTTTAATTTTCATCGTGTAGTCTAAAAATAGTATGTTTCTAAAAATAGTAATTCCTCAAATTCTATATTGTTTTAAATCTTGGAAGTCAAACCACTTAATCTCCCTCAATATTGGTGACCTTCCACATCCTCCCCATGCTTTCAAAATGTGTATAAATGAAGATGTAACCCAAAATTTGAAGATAGACATCTCTTCCCAGAGATAAGCATATATTTATATTGTGATCTTGAGTAATACTACATCTCTTCTCAGAGAATTCATTGTTACTATGTTATTTCTATGCTATTGAGATATTTATAAACTAGAACTTCTGAGTTTTGGATTAGAAAATGGGATGGGTCTTATTATGTCATGGAATAATTATGACATGATATATAATAGCTAGTATGTTAATTATCGAGGGCATGTGGGGTCATAAATTTAAGGGATAAGTATGTTGATTTCATCCAAAATATGATTTGATGGCACTAGGTGAGTGGTGATACTATGGTGAGGGGTATTGATCACTTCTAGGCCCATCTAACTTGTAAGGCCTATTAGGCACTACTATGAATGATGGGGTATGGGTGTTATATAATGCTTAAGGATACAAGGATATTATGAAATGAATTTTTTCTACATTCATTCATGTAATTGGTGTAGTGCAGGTGGTTTGAAACTCAAAGAATGTTGTAGGATAGGCTAATGCTACCACTGGAGCAAATTTATGAAGTGAACGTGTAGGTTTTCCATACTCTACATCGAGTGATGGAAATTTTAGAAGTGATATTATGGCAATAAAAATCATAATAATTGAGGCCTCATCCATAATTTAGGATGTGCCAATTTTGATGCACAAGGTGTCGAGCTAGAAGATGTGCCCAAGGCCCTATAGGACCTAAAGGCATCCCTTCATTTTGTAGGGGAGACCTTCAGTGGTGTTGAGAGCTAATAAAACCTAAAAGAGGGCAATAGGATGATGCAACTAGTGGAATGAGGGAGGTGGTGTAGGAATAAAATTCATCTAATATGTGTTATTTCTATGGGAAATTTGGCCATTCAGGCTATTATTGTCCCTAGAGGGAGATGACAATTATATGATAAAATCAAATGTATAATTATCTTCTAATTAAGCTATAATGAAATATTTGGAGAGATTATATGAAACCAAAATAAAACTTGCAAATCAAATGCAAAAATGAAAAAGGAAATACAAACCACAACACCAAGATAACATGGTTCACCTAATTTGGGCTATGTCCATGGAGAAGTTTACAACTCTTTCTTATTACAATAGAATACCTAGATAATACAAATATGACATAAACCTATCACTCACTATCCTCACACTCTCTTACACCTCTTTATTTTCCCTTCAATACAAAGCTAAAACCTATATTTACAACTCAAAATACATGCATACAAATCAACCTTGCTTTCAATGACCAAGTATACATCTCATACTTAAAGCTAAATTACAATGAGAAAGAAATGAAGGAGAAAACAAAGAGATGGATTAAAATTATGCCACATTATAATTAGGTGGATAAGTGGACATTGAAAAATGTTTTCCACTTTGTGCATAGTCTAAAACAAAGTGAACATTCTTTATACAAAAGTATTACCACCCCCATGTGACCTTTTGTCCCTTGTCCTCCACTTTCACAAGCATCCAAACTTGGTGCCCTACTTATCCACTAAATAACAAAATATGCACTGTCATCTCTTATCCTTATCCAAGAACTAAAATAGTCGATCATCCATAAAATTGTGCCCCATACATCTACTCACTTATTCCAATGAAAAGAGACACCCCATATGATCCCCACATGAAAAAAACAAAGCAAAAACATATGATTAGTGAAGAAATTCACCCCACATCTCTCGCATACCTTTTTAATAATGAAAATATACCCTATAGGCCATGTAACATCACCTAGAATCTACCACTTAAAACCCACCATTGGCCCATATCTTAGGACCCACCATGGCCCCACTACCATGTTCATGAATAGTGTCATGTGAATAGTGTCATGTGAATAGTGTTTATGTTAATAGTAACTTCACACCTAATGATTCTCCCACTTTAAGTTAGTATTCACAACTTTTTGTTGTTTCACCCACTCCAAAAACTTCTCATCCTGATCTTCCTCATCCATGAAGAACAATTAAAGTTGAAAAAAATTTCAACTTCACTCTCGTGACCACCTTGGTCAACATATCTATAGGTTTCTCATCTATATGTACCTTATTTATCTTTAATTTCTCCTCCTCTAATACTATCCAATTAAAGTGATACCTCAAATGAATGTGTTTTATTATGGATTGAAATGTTGAGTTCTTTGTTAAATGAATGGCACTCTAGCTATCACTAAAAATTACTCCTTTTCCTTGTTAGTGTCCCAACTCCTCAATTAGTCTCTATATCCATATCATCTCCTTACTTCTATATCCATAACATACTCATCCTCTAGGGTAAAAAGTGCCACCATTTTTTGTAGACTTGAGATCTAACTCATCATTGTACCACCTATAGTAAATACATACCTAGTAGTGTTCCTCCTACCATCCAAATCTCCTACCATGTATGAATAAACATATCCCTATAGAACAACATCTGATCCACTATAACATAACACTAAATCCATGGTACCTCTCAGATATTTAAGAATCCACTTAATTTTCTATCAGTGCTCCTTTCTTGGATCACTCATGAATCTACTCAGCATTTCCTCTACATGTGAAATGTCAGGCCTCGTACACATCAAACTACCCATTACTGATGAGTAAGGGATTTTTTACATGGATTCCTTTCTTCTATCTTGGGACTTTGATTCTTTGTGAAATTGAAGTGGCCTACCAAAGGAGTCCTAACGGGTTTTGCATTTTATATGTTAAAACTCTCTAATAATTTCTTGATGTACTCCTCCTGCAATAGTATCAATGTTCAATTATTTATATCTCTATATATCCTCATCCCAAGGATCATCTTAAAAACATCAAGATCCTTCATAATTAAAGAATCACCCAATTATATTTTGAGTACATCAATATCATGCATCTTAGATCCTACCACTAATATGTCATCTACATATAGAAGTAGAATAATATAGTCGTTATTATCAAATCTTCTAAGGTACACACAATGGTCATAATGACATCTAGAATAACCTTGTTTTAGCATAAAACTATCAAACTTAAGGTACCATTATCTTGGATCTTGTTTTAGGCCATACAAGCTCTTCATCAATTTACACACTAACTTCTCCTTACCCTTGAATTTAAAACCTTGTGGATATTACATGTATATCTCCTTCTCCAACTCCCAATGAAGGAATGCATCCTTCACATCCAACTATTCTATATGCAAATCTTCCCATACAACTAAAATTAAAATAATTATGATAGAAGTTATTTTAACAATAAGATAAATTATTTCATAAAGTCTATACCTTTCTTCTATTCAAACCCTTTTACCACTAATCTAGATTTGTAATTCATCTTGTCACCATCTTCCTTCAACTTGTAAACTAACTTGTTCTACAATGCCCTCTTTCTCTTTAGAAGCTCAAACAGATCCCATGTTTGGTTTTCCATGAGAGATTCATACTCCTCATCCATAGCCTATTCCCACTTCTCCTTAGCATCAACCTACACTTATTCTTCAAAGCTTTTTGGCTCACCATTGTTAGTAAGTGACAAATAATTAAATGAAGGAGAAAATAGTTTAGGTGGTCTACTTACTCTTTTAGATATCCTTACAATAGGAGTTTAGGGTTCCTATTGTTTTCAAACATTCTATTTTGGTCCCTTTGGGGCATTTACATTAGTGATGTCTTCCAACACTGTGTATTATTTCTTGGCTTCCTCTTGCTTTTTTTCCTACAACTGATCCCTGTAAATGACATTCTCATTGAAGATCACATATATACTCTAGATGATCTTCCTATCTTCTTCATTCCAAAAATAAATCCAAAGTCATTAGTACCATAGCCAATAAAGGTGAAATTTTGATATTTTTACTCTAACTTAGTCCTATTCTTTTTATCAATATAAGCAAAAGATTCACAATTTAAAACTTTCAAAAAATAATAGTCAACCTTCTTACCACTCCATGGCTCCTCTAGTATCCCACCATCTAAATTTGTAGAATGTACTCTATTAATTAGGTACATAGATGTATCAATTGCATCCACCCAAAACTACAATGGTAGTTATGCATGCAACCTCATGCTCTTAGCATGTTCTATGATTGTTTTTTTCATTCTTTGTGACACACCTTTTTCATATGGCATTCCTAGAACCATTATCTACTTTCAAATTCTAGTCTATGAATAATAATCTTTAAACACTTTGTTTAAATATTCCCCACCATTATTTGACTTGAGGCACTTGAGCTTTAAACATGTTTCATTTTCTACTAAAGCTCTCCATATCTTAAAGGTATCGAATACAT
Source organism: Torreya grandis (assembly GCA_037957365.1). Classification (NCBI taxonomy): domain Eukaryota; kingdom Viridiplantae; phylum Streptophyta; class Pinopsida; order Cupressales; family Taxaceae; genus Torreya; species Torreya grandis. The sequence continues at coordinate 3,745,938 of JARHVA010000110.1, forward strand.
CAAATTTTATTTTGATGTAATTATCCCAAGCTTTCCTAGTTACACCATCAATGAATATGATGAACAATTGAGATAAGATACCTGAATGGGTCCCTATACATTTATATGCACAATCTCTAACTTCCTTGTATTCTTGGTTGGTCTAAATTTTAGAAACCACACCCATTTTTGTTTTCCATATATGTTGTGATCACACAGGTCCAAGTCTATCTCTTTTATACTTGGTAATCTTGAGTGAATAATTTTCATTCCATTTTCACTCATGTGGTCAAGTTTATAATGCCATATAGATGCATCTACATCTAAAGCAAATACATCACAAGATGAGTTAGCACTAACAGTTCATAAATATAAAGTAACTACCTTCCCACCTCTAGACACCACTAGATCACCCTTGGTACATTTCCATGAATCACTAGTAAAAGTGATAACATAACCATCACTTCTTGATTATCCTACATAAATCATGTTCCTCTTTAAACTAGGAATGTGCCTAACATCCTTAAGCACCCATGTGTTTCCATTCTAAAGTTTCACACCGATGTTGCCTTTTATAATAATACTTCAAGGTTAATCATCACCAAAATATACATGTCCAAAATAACCTTGAACATAATCTCTTAAATAGTGTTTTTTAGGAGTGGCATGAAATGAATCTCCTCAATCTAAAACCCAAGATACATTAATATTGTCTAAATAAAGAATCAAGGCATCTTATAATGTATCACCTGCTATATTTGCCTCTTTGTTACATTCATTTTTCTCTTTTCTTGATTTTCCACAAAGAGCCAAACATTTTTTCTTTATGTGACCAGCCTTACCACAATGCTAGCACTCCATTCTTCTAGTGGATTTCAACCTCAAAACTTTCTTTGATTTCCCATGGTATGCTCTTCCTCTGATCTTAGATCTCCCTTGTGTCTCTATGGATAAATAATTTATTGATTTGGTTGTCCCACCTATGCTTCTCCTCTGCATTTCCTTGCTAAGTATCACACCCACCACATCCTCAAACTTGAGCTTTGTATTACTTGAGATAGAATTTCTCACCACCATAACCAAGGTATTCAAGATTTCAAGCAAAGAACACAAGATAAGAAGAGCCCTAACTTCATCATCAAAGTTATTATGAATAGAATATAACTAACTAATAACTATATTGAAATCATTTAAATGGTTAACTACTAAACCATTTTCATATTAAATAATTTTTTCATGAGAAATATTTTATTAAAGAAGAGGTTTTTTTGTATAACTTTTGCAAGGTAGTCATATTAATTTATATAATCTTTTCTTGGGATATGTTGAAGGCCACTTTTTAATCAAGACACAACTGGATAGTCCTGAGTGCTTTTCTATCCAGCAAGTCTCATTACTCATCTGTCATGGTTGTTGGTTATTTTGTCTTTCCTACCAATGGTAAATGGAGGTCTTTCTGGTATAGGTAGTCTTCCATCTGAATCTTCCATAAATGGAATTTTTATTGATTTAACTTCTCCACCTTTGATTTTCCATCCTCTACCATATCTCCCACTCAAGCTAAAACCCCTTTAGCTTCCTACAGCTTAACCTCAACAATAAACACCTTACTCTAATACCACTTATTAGGATAAAATCAAATGTAGAATTATCCTCTGGTTAAGTTGCAATGAAATATGTGGAGAGACTATGTGAAACAAAAATAAAACTTGAAAATCAAATACAAAACTAAAAATGGAAATGGAAATACAAACCACAACACCAAGATAACATGGTTCACCCAATTTGGGCTATGTCTATGGATAAGTTTGTATATATTTATTATTTTATTAGAATACCTAAAGAATAAAATTATGATATAAATATCTCATGCACTATCCCCACACTCTCTTACGCCTCTTTCTTTTCCCTTTAATACAAAGCTAAAACCTAACTTTACAATGCAAAATACATGTATGCAAATCAACCTTGCTTGTAATGACTAAGTCTACATCTCATAATTAAATCCAAATTACAATGAGAAAGAAATGGAGAAAACAAAGAGAGGGAATAAAATTGTGCCACATTCCAAGTGGGTACATAAGTGGACATTAATCAATGTCTTCTACTTTGTGCATAGTCCAAAATAAAGTGGAAATTCTTTATGTAATAGCATTACCACCCCCATGTGACCTTTTGTCCCTTTTCCTCCACTTTCACAAGCATCCAAACTTGGTGTTCCACTCATCCACTAAAAAAAAAGAGATGCACACTCATCTCTTATCTTTATCTAAGCACTAGGATAGTGGATCATCCACAAAATTCTGTCTCACACATCCACTCATTCCACTCAAAAGAGACACCCCACATGCTCCCCACATGAAAAATCAAATAAATAACATGTTCTTAGTAGAGAAATTTTCCCCACACCTCTCTTATACCTTTTCAGCAATGAAAATATACCCTATGGGACATGCTACATCACCTAGGATCCACCACTTAGGACCCACCATGGGTCCATATCCTAGGACTAACCATGGGCCCACATCCTAGGACCCACCATGGGCCCACATCCTAGGACCCATTATGGGCCACAATTTCATGCCCATGAATAGTATCATGTGAATAGTGTTTATGTGAATAATAACTACACACATAACAAGTAGATGTTGGCTCGATGGAACATAGGTGAGGTGGTTAGCTTATGGGTACATCAAGATCAACTAGGGTACCTCCTAGGACATGATCTAAGTATGTAGGGGCTTGAGTGGGATGTGTACTAGTAATTTATATAATAACTAGATATTTGTATTATGATTGTTGTAGTATTTTCATATTTATTTAGATAATGTTATGGTGTGTGGTTTTTTAAGCATGAAAAATGTAATAAAGGTTTTTGGTTTCATGATATGGATAAGTGTGATCCTCCTACCTGATGGATTATGGGAGGGAAATAAAGATAATTTTATATGTTTTTGGTAGTGGAATTAGTGAATAAAATGGAATGATAATGTTTTGAGCCATGTAGTTTGTGCAATCCATGTTAATATAACATGAGGCAATGTTGAACCTAGATATAAAGTAATCTAGGTATAATTAGTGTCATAGTAAATAAGTATAAAAGGGGAAAATAATGAACTATAAATCATCAAGAACACCTAAAATCATCATTATGGCTTTTGGTGTCATCATATCATCCTCATTCATTACACCCCTAAAAATTATATTATACCAAATAAAGTAAGAGATTAACATCAAAATAAGAAAAATATTGATGATCAAATAGAAAACATGGAGACAAAGAAATAAGAAACAAAATATACAATAACAAATACCTCACACAAAACACATACACACATAACCATAAATATACATTGAATAAATAGTGTTTTCCCTCTTATTTAAGTAAAGGTGTGTGGGAGGAATGAAAGAGATAGATAAAAGTCCCTAGATCATTAGCAGATGGAATAAGATGGGATGTGCTTGAGCATGTTGTTTATTTAAGTACAAGAGATAATTGACTCACCCATTGACCTCTATTTGAAGGTAGACAAGTGTAAGACTATGTCAAAACTAACTCAATTTAGACTAAGTTTTTCCAAAGTTTGAATAAAGAGACATGGGATGGGAGTGGAACAAGATGATACATGGGACTAGATAATGGGGAATATTTTTGTACTTTTTAAAGTTTTATAATTTTTAGGTTTTTGGGGGAATTTTTTTATTAAAGAGGGGTTACTAGCAAAGGGAATACCAAGCCTAGCAACTAGGTTGAGGAATGATGATGAATGGATTAAATGTCTTGGATGTTAAGGAATTAAAGAGGTGATGTTAATATAGGACATAAGGATTAAACATTAATTAGATTAGATGAATATGATATTAGATGTTATTATGCATAATTATACATATTAATTTAGTGAGAAAAATTGGATGCATACATTTTCCCCCTCTTTGAAAAGGCATTACGACTAGAAGGAGTAGTGGTCTTTCAAAGAAGAAATTTGATCATGGATGAGTGTTATTAAATTAGTGGACACATGCCTTGAGGGGACATGCAAAGAATATTGAGACAGAGGGCCACTCAAAAGGAATAAATGTTGGCTTGGTGTATGAATAGATAAAGGAATGTGAGATATGATATTGATGATAAAGAAGATGAAATCAACATGAGTAGTAAGCTACACATTGACAATGCCGCTAAAAAATGACATACATAGGGAGTGAAGATGATGATTTCATGGTTATCAACACATCCCAGGGAGAATCAATTATAACAAAGGAGTGATAAGATAAGAGGTTGTAAGCTTTCAACGTATCCTAGGCAAGGATATATACAAGGGAAAGCTACAATATTGAATGTGATGAATGGGATACAAGTTTTTAGACATATCCCAAGAAAGGATGTATGTAAGGGAGAACCAAAAACTAAATGAATTAAAGAATTATTCCATAAGATTTCAACATATCCTAGGAAATGATGCATGCCTAAAAGAGTTATGGTCCATAATGATAAAGGTCACAAGATTTAGACATATCCCAAACAAGAACTCATGTTGGGAAAGCATCATGCCAAAATAGAACAATGATTTGATGATTTTAATGATGGGTTTATCTCATAGTGTGTGCCAATAGAGAGTAATAAGTAGTGGATAGAGGAAAAATAATGTGATCAAGAGACCAAATGATGGAAGGGAAGTATTGGTTATTATAGTGGTAGAGGAGGCCATGGTTGGGAAGGGTTAAGAAAAACATGTTGGGGGAATAGGGGCCTATTGAAAATGAAAATTATACCATCAACAAATCAACCCTTTTGCCTATCATGAAGGTCAAATTGGAATCAACCAGTCTAATCGTGGGGGTTGTAAATGTTCATCTAAGATCCTAAAGATGAGTTTTTTTATATTATATATTCTAGGAAATAATCAACAATTTATCAAGACAAACTATTATATTATAAAAATAAAAAATCCATTTATCAAATCATGAGTCAGTTAAGATAAGAATTTATAATATATTCTATCTGATAGAGAAAACCTATGAATTAGATAGTCTCTTGAATAATATAAATCCGATCTATAATATATGTATTCAGATAATATCTTTGTTTCTTACTTGTAATGTTCTTGAAGTTAACTCAAAAGAAGATCAGAAATAGAAGAGACAGATCAAGGAAATAGAGAGAGACAAACACATAAGCAAAAGAGAAGAAAACTAACAAGGAAAACCAACTAAGAAAAGAAATTAAGAAAGACAAATGACTAATCCTAGAGAAAAGAAATTAAGAAAGACAAACAACTAATCCTAGAGAAAAGAGAAGGGAACTAGAAAAGACAACGAACTAAGAAATGGATCTATTCTAAATAGAAATAGAAAATAAATTGTAAGAATTAAATAAGATAACACTCTAAGAATAAAATAACCTCTAAATAAAACAATAGAGATTAATCTAAACTAAGAAATAAACTACACTTAATCAAAAGTAAGCAAAACTAGAAAATCTGATTAAGAAAGTTATTTTTAAAAAAGCCAATTAAAACTAAATAAAGACTGAAAGATAAAATTGAATCGAAATAAGGGAAACTAATTAAGAAGTAATTATAAGCTTGGAAAAATAAAGGAAATTAATCTAAGGATTAAATAGATCTAAAGATTTTTTAAATTGAATCTAAAACAAGAAAACTAAAGGGACTTAAAATAGAAAGTAAATATCAAATGATTAACATAAAAGATATAATATTATATTAAACTAATAATAAACTGAAATGGATATAGATTTAGATACTTTAAAGATATAAACCTATAGTAAAACTAAGGAAATAATAACTTGTTAAAATCTATAATTATCTGAGATAAAGAAAAGAACAAAATTAAATTAAGAACTAGAGAAGAGAAACAATCTAAACTAAACTAATAAAAATAAAAAATAACTAAGGATTAAAACTATATCTAAGAAAATCAAAATAGAAAAAAACCTAAATTTAGAAGAAATGTGAAAGATCTATTTATATTGATATTAGAGTCAAATAATTACAAAAGATGTGCGAGTCTCAAAAAAGAGAGTCATCTTAGTAGAAAGAGATAAATTTCATTGAGAAAACCAACATCCTTTCTCTAAAAAACTTTGAATGACAACATTGAAATAAAAATAGATCAATGAAATGCCATGAAATAGAGAAATGATCATCATTATTGAGGCTAAATACTTGAAATCTATGCATAAGACTACAAATAACAATCATTAAAATATATTAAGCTCATAAAACTTTAGATAATCAGTAATAGATGATTAATAATATTGGATATACCTATGTTTTATAACTGATTACTCAATCATTAGATAATGTACCATTGGGTCTATATGCAAAAGTTGAACTATCTCAAAGAAGTTGCATAGAAAAAAGAGATAAATGATTGACTTCAGAAAATACTTAAGTCTTCAATACCTATTATGCTTTTATCTTCAAATGAAACCTTGATCTCTTATTATACCTTCAAATTAGTTTTAAAACAAGTTATAACTAACTTTAGTTAGTTATTAGTTAATGTTAACTAATTGACTTTTAACAAAGATAATTAATTAAACTAAAATTTGTTAAGGATAGATTTAATTAAGACTTAAAGGTCTTTATTGATCAAGATATTTTAAAATAATAGACCTTGGGTACTAATCTTAATGGTTGGAACCCATATTAATTAATAATATAATAGAGTACATATCAATCCTAAAATAAATAAGTCATAAATTGATAAATTCTATTCATATTAAACCATAATGCATATCAATAAACTTAAGCATATATAATAATGTCAAAACTCTAGAATTTGTTGTATTTACCAAAATTACCAAAATTTATCAAATTCTTAAAATTAAAGTGTTAAACTAAAATATCAAGTTCTACATGAAAAAGTTCGACACTTAAACAAAAATTATCCTTTAGATGACCAATAGTCATCTGAATCTGAAAATAATTTAATCACATGTTTCTTTTGACCTTCAAGATAAACATTGTACTCTATTTCAATGGTAGGAAATGGTACCAATTTGGTTCCCAAATCAGTTGTATTGTCATCAACCTCTAGCATAATTCTTTTCAACAATTTGACTTCCCTTAGTGCTTCAAATTCAGTTTGACTTGCAATCCTCTTTTTAACAATGTTCTTTTTAGAAATATAAGGTGGAATATCCATGGTTTTCCTTCTATTAACATAACCCTACCTTCCCAAACTTAATCTCTTAGACATCGAACAGGGTTCACTATGGGCACCTGATAGATTCAACTTTATACACTTTCTAGTAAGGTCTAAATGAGAATGGGAAGGTGTATCTGAAGGAATAGCCATCTTCCTAAGGTCTTTAGCATGAACAGTTTCTACCTCAAGCTATGTGAACTAGTTGGTAGGCAAAGGATCATCAATTGGTTCACCTTAAAATTAGGAGGATGAAGTGGTAGTAATCAAGGATCATGTTCTAGATGGTGATATGAACTACTTTGGGAATGTGCATGCATTCCAATCCTATAGCCATAAAACCCCCTATAACCCATATTTTCTAGATTAATAGGTAGATTAATTAGTATATCCCAAAAATCAAGATCATAAGCATCAAAATGAATGGACATCCTTGTCTCTCTATGAAATCTAGGTCAAAAATGAGCTACAAGAAATCCACCCCTATTAAAACATCTACAAAAATTTGACTGACTATCACCTCTATTGGGATTTTATCCCCATCCACTATCATCCTTACATCTTATTGGTTAATCCCACCCAGACATATTGATTAACTTGAAAGATAATAATCAAGTCTAAGCTTAAAAACAAGTATCCAAAAAGATAAAACAATAAACTATAATAATTCAATAATTGAAGTTGAAACTGTACTAAGACTAAAACATATCACATTGTATCTATAATAAAATCTATATTGAGCCTAAAAATAAATATAATATTTTGGTATCAACTTAAATTATCAAAGAACTTTAATCTTGATATCCATTTTCAAAAAGAATCCTAAAGTTTCAATTTTGATATTGAACTTCAAATAAAATCTCATGTCTTTCTCATTATCTTTATATATATTCAAAGTATCCACATATATTTATACTGACTTATGCCAGTATCATTTTCAACACAACCAATTGATTTAGTTCAAATTTTCACATAATGACTCCAATTTCCATATTTTCAATCACATTGTATTTATTGAAACTAGACTTAGATTTCTGAGATGATTATCATGAAATTGAATCCATAATAGATTATCAACTGAAACTAAATATTATGTGACTTCATGAATGTTGATATCTAGATCATATATATGTATGAGCCTAGATTCATCTCTTTTAAAAAATATGCTATTTAAAGTGTGACTAATGTAGACTATCATATACATGTATATTTCAGAGACAAACCCTAAACTGAACTTCATCAAAATCAAACAATCATATATATTATTTTTACATAGTTCAACTCAAATGAAAATAATAGAGCATTAAAATGTATGCACAATGGAGAGTTATCATGTGTATGACATAAAATAATAACCCTTAAAATCCTAGATTTCCATCATGATATAAATCATCAAAATCTTTGATATATTGCATTCAACTAGTCTAAGAAATTTTTCAATCTATTTCATACCCAGTTTCGAAGAGAAAGACAAATTTATCTTTTCATTATCTAAAATATGCAAGTGAATCCTCATACTGAGATTGAAAAATACACACCAATGTCATAACAATGTCAACTCAAATTAAAATAATAAAGCATTAAAATATATGCACAATGGAGAGTTATCATGTATATGCCATAAAATAATAACCCTTAAAATCCTAGATTTCCATCATGATACAAATCATCAAAATCTTTGATATATTTCATGAAACTAGGCTAAGAAATTTTTCAATCTATTTCATACCTAGTTTTGAAAAGAAAGACAAATATATCTTTTCATTATCTAAAATATGTAAGTGAATCCTCATACTAAGATTGACAAACATGCACCAATGTCACAACAAAATATCCTTTGAAACAATTTTTTGAAAGGATCATTCAAAAATATAGAAAACCTACACCTTATATTTTGATCTTCAATTAAAATCAGAGATCATCATTTACTTATTTCTCTAAGAGGCATCATATTTTTCATACATAGAACCATACCATTTGTTCATAACAAAACAATATCCCTGAAACTTCAAAACTAGAAACCCTACTCCATGCATATTCTCATAAAATCTTATCTAAATTTTATTCAAATTTATGGATAATTTTTTTTCTTAATCATGCAAGGGTTATGCAAACTCTAAATAAATATTTATATTTTCTTTATATGACTGTATGTAGACAACTTTTCTAGAAAACCTAAGTCATAAACTACACAAGAGGAAAACTCTATTTTCTTGCAACCAACTATCACTTTCAAAACTTTTTTCTGCATAGGCTTTCAAAATATACTCAAAAAATTTCAACAAATAATGCTTCTTTCCAAAAGTCTACATGTGTAAAGCCATATATAATTTCACACTATAGTTCTAACCTTTAACATTCAAATAAACCCATAAAAATTTGATAGAAACCTTCAACCATGCAAGAAATAGAATACCAAAATACCTAAAAAAATCATCACAAACTTTATAACATCTACATGCAGGAGGATTCACCAAAAACTTCAAACCATTTCCCATATTCTTCCATAATTAATCAAAATAAAAGCTCAAAACTTCATTATCATCATGCAGACTAGTAATCCTTTAAAACTTTTCTTATTCGCTATAAAATTTCATACATTTCCAAAAAATTTATGAATAAAGACTGATAAAAAATAACAAGGACATACTTGATATTCTCACTTGAATCCTTTTCCAAATATTTTCATTGAATCTCATTTTGAAATTCACCCATTATCTCACTAGGGATTTCCTCCTACACAAAGCTTGAAAATAAATGCTCAACAGTGAATAAAAACAAATATTTTATTTGCCAACCTGATTCTATAACCAACTGAGTGATGTGGTTATTATTTATTGGTTTGCATTAACTAATTACATACTTAGTAATATTGTTAAGTTACTTATCAACATTTACAAGTTTATCTAGGATTATATCTTCATACTATCTCAATAGCCAATTACAAAATTTTGAGGAAAAGACCATTTCAATAAATTCCCTTATCACCAAATAATTGGGTAATCTTGAAACATTGAGATTATACACTCAAACTAAATTCTAGTGCTAGCCCAATCACCTCGATGTTCATATGCCAAGTGGTCTGCGGCTCAACGGATATTTGCTTTGTCACCAATTAAAGGGTCTTAAGACTTATGCATTTCATTATGATTTAAAAATTTCCTATTCCCTAAGTATCATTTTCAAATACCTTTGAAACAATAGTTTATTTTTAGAACATACTTCACAAAGGGATCAAATATAAACCTTAGTATATGATCCCTAAAGTTCTAAAGTAGAATATGTGATAAATAAAGTCCCTTTTGATTATTTTCAAGTGAAGTGAACTTCTCAAAAGAAGTTTATGATGTTTTAAAATAATTTATATGTTATTTATCTATCTCATCAATCCTCTTTTACACAAATATTCAAGATACAATAATAGAAATACATTCTTTGGGAACTATGATCACCAAATTTGATTATTTACTCAAATCTTGAAACAATTAAACTTAGTATGCCAATTAGGTTTCCATGAAGTGAGACATGTATTATTTGTAAAATAAAAATAGACCAAACATATATTTGTATAAATTAATATATAATCATTACTAAACCATCCAAAGCATATTGGTATTTCAAATAACCATCATATCATGTAGTGAATGAAACCGAGCTATTCATCAAATGTAGATTTTCAAAATAACTTTTGAATGTACCAAATTTAATTTAAATGTTGTTAAAAGTATCATATCACCATTTTTATCTAAATCATAAATAAAATCCATTTATGAGGATTGAACAATATCATAAATCAACTAAAATAATGGAAAATTGAAAGTCCATGTATCAAATGAAATTGTCAAAAGTGCACTAAATCTAAATAGTAGAACAACTAGTCATATCTATAACTATATATGCACATTTTATTTATTTATCCACCATGTTATTCAAAACCAATTCAAACATAAATAAAATTTTACTAATCAATCATTACTACTTCACAATAAAAAATGTATCTAAAAGTACTATTAATCAATAGGGTCCATGACACAATTTTAAGTTTTATGACAGGTTTATCTCTATGGAAGCAAGTATATATTTTGAAAAATTTAGAGGGGGGTGTGTAAATTAGGCATAATAAGGCCATGGGATAATAGGTTGTAGGTGGGGAATATCCAATTTCTAGGAAGGGTTTGGGATGTTGTTTAAGTCATGAAATTTAATAATACTATTTTATTGGTAATTATTTTTGTGTTGTAGGGGGATCAAGCTCTAGAGAGAATGATGGTGGTAGGAAGTGCATCAAGATGGTTGTGAAGTTGCCAAAATAAACAATGGTTAAGGAATACATACCAACTATAGAGGCATGAGAGAAGAAACATAAATAATAGGAAAAATTAGGGATTATCCAAGTCGATTATCATCTGTGTCACGGGAGATAAAAGGCTTAAAATGCTAGGAGTCACTCTTACGAGGTTAAATTATTTGAAGCGATATACATATGGTAGATGTATTGTATTAGATAACATCATTACTAGAGTAGGAGAACCAATGGGAGGCACAAATTGGAGTGCTACAAGTGCAGGTAGATTGGATACAACCTGACCATATGCAACTATAGGGATGACTGGAGTAGAGAGAGGTAGAGTCATATGCCACTAGGATAGAGATAAATATGGACTAGATATTATTGGATGTTCTGGGGTTAGGAGACATGATAACACATGTGCTAAAGATGGCTTAAGAGACATAATATTAGAGAGCTTGGTATGAATAGTCGATGCTAGTAAGGTAAATGGATCTATTATAAAGGGTGATTAGTTGATCTAAGAGGTCACTAAGTTCTAAGTCATTAAGCTAGTCAATTCATCCATCACCGAGGTTGCCACCATAGGGTGGGATATAGGTCATGATGTATCAGTGGTGTAGAATTGGGATTATATGTAATAGGAGGATAATAATGAATAAATATATGTAATTATGGACTAAATGTTGTTATAATGAGAAGCGTACTTGTTATTGTTAAGCACAAAATACACTGAGAGGGGGGTGAATCAATATATATTTCTTAAAAACTTTCCCTTAATCAAACATTCAAGATATGTAATAAAAATTAAATAATAAACATCACATAAGAAAGAGAGAGACACCAGATATAACATGGAAACCCAATGTGGGAAAAACCACAGAGAACAACCTCAAGTATTTTGGTGAGAACAAACCCACAGGAGCACCATACCCCTTTTCCAAGTACCAACCTCAGCTACAATTCGTGAGCACCACCCCACAGGAGCTTCAAATCCCTTTGCTAAGCACAAACCTAGCTATCATTTGTGAGCACCAACCCACATGAGCATCATCCACTTTGAGTAAACCACACACCTATCTCTCAATGTTGCTAAATCAAAAAATGATAGTTTAATACAACATCTCTTTCCTCTCTCTCACCTTTGCTCTTCTAAGCTAAATAATACAATATCAAATTAACCTCTCACACTCATATTACAAATGGCTACTCAAGCCTTTATTTATAGCTTTCCAAATGACCTTTGGCCTTCCCCCTTTGTAACCTTTCATTCCTCATGGAAAATGGCACCAATCTTGGATGACCCTTCATATCCAAGCATTTGAAAAGTCATGTGGTGACCCTTCATGACCAAAAACGTCTTTCCCACTTTTGTCCTTATCTTTGGTTACTTTTCATATTCTTTTAAGTGTCCCTTCATGAGAAATTCACCCATACACTTTTGTCTTCACTTGGTGACTCGTAATATTCCCCAAAATGACTCTTCATGGGAAAATGCGTCCCATCCTTCTTTTGTCTTTATCCCGTGACTCTTCAACTTCTCCATGGGCCCTTATTTTGTCTCATATGCAATAAAAATATATATTTGTTAATATTAAATAAATATTAACTCATATTAGCCAAGATAAACAATATTAAATGTAATGGGGCCTTTATCACCAATAATACTAAACCTTTGACATCAATGACAATATTTCCAACAATCTCTCTCTTTGTCATTGATGGCAACCTCAATTCTAAAACTACCACACCCTGTCACCTGCACATCCTATCATCTAAAAGCATATAGTAACTCCCCCTTACTAGAGCAACCTGTACCTATTTCTTGTACATGTTATTCTCCCCCTTTGATATCAATGGCAGAAGGCCTACCTGGAGCTAACACTTAGCTCCCCCTCACTTGATGTTGAACCTCAATGGTAGGAAGTAAGGGAAGTTACTCCCAACTTCTCTCATAGATACTGAAATGTGTCTTTTGGTAGTGCCTTTGTGAAAATATCTACAATTTGCTCTATAGTACTAATATATTCCAACTTAACCTGTTGATCTACAACCTGCTCTCTCAAAAAGTGATATCTAATGGGAATATGTTTTGTTCTTGAATGCATCACTAGATTTTTTGAAATATTTATGGCACTTTTGTTATCCAAAAAAATGGAAATAGGTTCATCATACTTTACCTTGATATCTTCCAAAGTTTGCTTCATCCAAAACACTTGAGTACAACACAATACTACTGCAATATATTTTGCTTCAGGTGTAGAAAGTGATACTGAATTCTGCTTCTTGCTTAGCCATGATACTAAGCTATCACCAAGGAAGAAATCTCCTCCACTTGTACTCTTTTTGTCATCTAAGCACCCTACCCAATCTGAATCTGTATAAGTAACTAAAGTGAAATCTTTACCTGTGGGATACCATAATCCATAATCCAATGTCCCTTTGATATATCTAAATATTCTTTTCACCAATTGAACATGACTGGAGATGACTGTTATCTTACAACCAACCTACTACATGCATGATGTTTGGTCTCGATGCTATCAAATATAAAAGACTACCAATCATAGATCTATACAAAGATTGATCTATAACAGGTGAATCTTCATCCTTGCTCACCTTATTTCCTGTACACATAGGTGTGCCAACTAGTACACAATTCTCAAAACCAAATTTCTTCAACATTTCCTTGGCATATTTACTTTGAGATATAAAAATTCCTTTATTTGATTGAAATATTTGTAATCCTAAGAAAAATGATAATTCCCCAAGCATAGACATCTCAAATTCTTTTTGCATTCTATCAAAAAATTCTATTGTCATCTTTTCAATATTTCCTCCAAAAATGATATCGTTAACATAAACCACAACAATCAATTGATGCTCACCTTCTATTTTGATGTAAAGATTACTATCAACAAATCCTCTCTTGAATCCTTGATCTTGCAGGTACTTATCAAGTCTTGCATACCAAGCTCTGGGAGCTTGTCTTAATCCATACAATGCTTTCTTCAATCTACATACATGATTACTAATATTTGAGAGAATAAACCCCTTAGGCTGTTCAATGTAGACCTCTTCTTCAAGATTCCCATTTAGGAAGGTAGATTTGACATCCATCTAAAATACTTTGAAATTTTTAAATACTGCATATGCAAGAAACATTCTAATAGCCTCTAACCTTGCTACTGGTGAAAATGTTTCTTCAAAATCTATTCCCTCAATCTAAGCATGTCCTTTACATACTAATCTTGCTTTATTTCTGGTTACTTCTCCATTTTCATTCAGCTTATTTCTATAAACCCATTTTGTTCCTATCACATTATGTTATTTTAGTCTAGGCACTAATTCCCAAGTATCATTCTTTTCTATTTAATCTAATTCTTCATCCATAGCCTTAACCCAATGTTCATCATGTCTGGCTTCTGAAAAATTTATAGGTTGAATTTTAGATAACAAAGAGAAATTAACTTGTTTAGATTCACTTACCATCATTCTTCTAGTGTGAATTCCTTCTTTTATATCCCTGATGATGTCACTTTCATTATGATTTTTCTAAACATATTTGGATGGAGTCTTGGTGCCCTTTTTCTCCCTTTCCTCATCTTCATTTGATTCTTCAAATCCTTCTTCAATGATTTTAGGAATGTCTACTAGATCACTGATCTTTTGTGTTCCATCTTCTTCAATCCTGAAACTTGCACTTTCAACAATTTTCTTGGTTCTCTTTATGAAACATTTGCTACTGAAAACTCTGAAATAATCAACTATTGCTGGTTTGTCTTTCCATAGCTCATAAGGAGTTTTGTCACTGTTGACTATTAATAGAGATCTATTCTAAATATGAACTAATATACCAACTGCCTCTCTCCAATATTTATTTGCTATCTTGGATTCATTTAGCATTGTCCTCACCATCTCTTAAACTGTTCTATTCTTTCGTTCAACTACTCCATTTTATTATGGAGTTCTTGCTGTTGAATACTGTCTCTTTAATCCATGATCTTCAAAAAACTCAATAAATTGATCTGACATGAATTCTCCTCCTTGATCTGATCTTAGACACTTAATCTTTAGATTAGTTTCATTCTCAACTAATGCTTTGAATGCTTTGAACTGTCTAAAATATTTTGTTTTTTTCTTTAAAAACATTATCCAAGTCATACGTGAAAAATCATCAATAAGCAACATGAAATATTTATCACCTCGAGTACTTTTAGTCCTCATAGGTCCACATAGATCAGTGTGAACAAGCTCTAGCATCTGAGTGGTCGAGTACTCTTTTGTTTTGAACCACCTTCTAGCCTGCTTCCCATGCTGACAAGGTCCACAAAGTGTGTTAGATGGCTTTGTGATCATTGGAATATTCCTGACTACTTGCTTTTTGCAAATTTTGACAAGATTGTCAAATTTTATGTGCCCCATTCTCCTGTGCCATAGCCAACTTTCTTCAATGTGACTCAAACAACATTTTTGACCTTTGATGTCTAATAACATATATAAGTTATTACATGTTCTCTAAGCATCTACAATTAATACATCTGAATCTTTTCTTCTAATTTCACAACCTTTTGCATAAAACTTTAGTGTGTGCCCATAATCACACATTTGAATTACACTCAAAATATTATGCTTAAGACCTTCTACATATAAAACATTTTTAGTTTTAGTTCTACCATTATCTAAACTTAGTGTACCTTTTTTGGCAATGTTGGCAGTAGTATTGTCCCTAAATTTTACTGTGCCACCCTTGATCTTCTTTAGGGTTATGAACTTGCTCTTGTCTCTTGTCATGTGCCTCGAACATCCACTATCAATAAACCATGGATTTTCTTCATTTCTTGCATGCAGCGCTGTTTGGACCAACATAGAACCTTCAAATTATTTCTTTTGCCATGTCTGAACCTTTTTCTTAATGAATGGAGCCCTAAAACTCTGGTCCTTCTTGACTAACTCGAACACGCTTCTACAATATCGAGCTATGTGTCTAAAGTTGTTACACTTGTAACAAACTATGGTCTCTTCATTAAAGCTTGATAGAGGAATAAAAGAGTTATAGCTTCTGCTTGACTCTACATGACCTTCCTTTTCCTTATTTTTGAGATTGTTAGCTCTTTTTATACATTCTAATTTCGTATGACCATATCCATTACAATAAAAATAGTAACCATAATAATAGGACCTCTTTGTGAATCTCTAACTTGATTTCCTTTTATAGATTTGTTCCTTCCAGCCTTCTTTGTCCTCTATATTATCCATTCCTTCCCTTCTTGTTTCTTTATTTGTAAGAGCTTCAACATAGCTCTTCTTCTTTTCAAAATCAATACCTATCTTATCTGATATTGCCTTTTGACTTTCTAATATCTTATTCAACATATTAGTGATATTCTTAGATTTTGAATTATTGACTATTTTATTATTGACTACTTTCTCAATCTCTTCTTTTAAAGAGGCAATTTTAGTAACATACCTTTCACATTCTTTCCTTGATATTTCTAACTGTGCCATTAGATCTTCAATTATCTCCTTTGACTCCTTGTCATTTTTCTCGATTTGATGCTTTAATCTTCAATTTTTCTTTTCAACAATTTTCAACTCTTCTAAGGCACACATGAGTTCTCCTTCCATATTCACTTTGGCTTCATCCTCTTCTTCTTCTTGATTAACTATTCTTTTGCTTGTAGAGGCACCTTTATGTATGGTCATCTTGTGCTTTCCTGATCTACCTTCAAGCTGTAAAACTTTTCAAAAAGGAACTGGCTTTGATACCAATTGTTAAACACAAAATATACTGAGAGAGGGGGTGAATCAATATATATTTCTTAAAAAATTTCCCTTAATCAAACATTCAAGATATGCAATAAAAATTAAATAATAAACATCACACAAGAAAGAGAGAGACACCAAATATAATGTGGAAACCCAATGTGGGAAAAACCATAGAGAATAATCTCAAGTATATTAGTGAGAACAAACCCAAAGGAGCACCATACTCCTTTGCCATGTACCAACCTCAGCTACAATTCGTGAGCACCACCCCATAAGAGCTTCAAACCCCTTTATCGAACATAAACCTAGATATCATTCATGAGCACCAACCCACATGAGCACCATCCACTTTGTGTAAACCACACACCTATCTCTCAATGTTACTAAATCAACAAATGATAGTTCAATACAACATCTCTTTCCTCTCTCTCACCTTTGCTCTTCTAAGATAAATAATACAATATCAAATTAACCTCTCACACTCATATCACAAATGGCTACTCAAGCCTTTATTTATAGCTTTCCAAATGACCTTTGGCCTTCCCCCTTTGTGACCTTTCATTCCTCATGGAAAATGGTGCCAATCTTGGATGACCCTTCATATCCAAGCATTTGAAAAGTCATGTGGTGACCCTTCATGACCAAAAATGTCTTTCCCACTTTTGTCCTTATCTTTGGTGACTTTTCATATTCCTTTAAGTGTCCCTTCATGAAAATTTTTCCCATACTCTTTTGTCTTCACTTGGTGACTCTTGGTATTCCCCAAAATGACTCTTCATGGAAAAATGCGTCCCATCCTTCTTTTGTCTTTATCCTGTGACTCTTTAACTTCTCCATGGGCCCTTATTTTGTCTCATATGCAACAAAAAATATATTCGTTAATATTAAATAAATATTAACTCATATTATCCAAGATAAACAGTATTAAATGCAATGGGGCCTTTATCACCAATAATACTAAACCTTTGACATCAATGACAATATTTCCAATAGTTATGTATAAAATGATGATGATAATGTAATAAATGGTAAAATTTGGTGTAGATCTACTATTTTGTGATGGACTGAAAACATGTTGATGCCTAGTATAAATATGATGTAATAGTGATATTATTTTGATAATAATAGAGAAAAATGTTATTGTTTTATTATGTTGTGTAATGATGATAATGTGGTGATGTGATGTGGAATGATATTTATATCTAGTAGGATAATAATGGGAGTAGTTACAATAATTAAAAAAATATTTTAAAGTAGTTGAAATATGATATGACAATACTCGGTGAGTGGTGACATTGTGGTGTGGGAACAATGACCATTTTTGGGACCCATCCTAGTAGTGGGTCCAATCAAGCACTATCAATGATTATGAGGGTGAGAGTGTTATATAACATATAAATAATTGAGGATTTTGATGTAGTGCAAGATTATACAATCATCTATGTAACTTATGTAAGTGCAAGTGGTTTGACACTTAAAAAATGTCACATGATAGGCTAGTGTTGCTACCAGTGCATATCTATGAAGTCACTGTGCAGGTTTTCCGAACTCCACATCAAGTGATGTAAATTTTAGAAGTGATATTATTATAATAATAAATAGAGGATCTAAGTCCCCATATTTAATGTATAATGTGTCAATTTTATTGTATAAGGCATCAAATTAGAAGATGTACCCAAGGCCCTGTAGAACCTAGAGGCATCCCTTTATTTCAAAGGGGAGACCGATAAGGGTGTCGAGATGTAGTGTAACTTGTATCAGGAAAACATGTTGATACAACCATAAAAATGAGGGAGGTGGTTTAGAAATCACCCCCTTTTGGAGTCTGTTGTTATTATGGATAATTTAGCCATTTGGGTCAGTATTATCCTTAGACGGAGCTAACAGATGTTGACTCTATGGAACATAGGTAAGGTGGTTAGATTATGGGTACATAACAATTGACTGATTTGAGTATTGAGTGGGCATTGTAATAGATTTTGATATAACAACTAGATAATTATATTGTGATTATTATAGTATTCTCATGTGTGTAGGTAATGGTATGGTGTGTGGTTTTTGTAATTGTGAATAATATGATAAAGGTTTTTGGTTTTATGATATGGATAAGTGTGATCCTCCTACCAGAGGGATGAGGTTAGGGAGAGAAGGTTAAGTTTATACATTTTGTTAGTGGAATGAATGAAAAAATAGAATGAGAAAGACTTAACCCATGTAAGTTGCGCAATCCATGTTAATATAACACGAGGCAAGTTGAACCTAGATATGTGATAATCGAGGTATCATTTTTGCCAAAATGCATAAGTATAAAAAGGGTAAATAGTTAACTATACATCATTGATGACACCTAAAATCATCATTGTATTTTTTGGTGTCATCATAGTATCTTTGTTCATTGTACCCCAAAAAATATATTATACCAAACAAAGTAAAAAATTAACATCAAAAGAAGACAAACATTAACGATCAAATAGAATACATGGAGACAAATAAATAATTAATAATATATATATATATATAAAATAGCAAACACCTCACATAAAACACATACACATAAAATCATATATATACATTGAAAAAAATACTATTTTACATGTTGTTTAAGAGAAGATTATGGGAGGAATGAAGGAGATAGATAGAAGTACCTAGATCATGAGTGGATGGAATAGGATGGGATGTTATTGAATATGTTGATGTAAGTACAATAAATAATCAACTCACACATTGACCTCTATTTTAAGGTAGATAGGTATAAGACTATGTCAAAACTAGCTCAATTTAGACTAAGTTTTGCCCAGGTTTGAATAAAGATACACAAGATGGGAATGGATGAAGATGATACATGGGATAAGACAATGGGGAATATTTTTGTACTTTTTAAATTTTTATAATTTGTAGGCTTTTTGGGGAATTTTTTGATTAAAAAGGGGTTACTATAAAAGGGAATACCGAGCCTAATAACCAGGTTAAGGAATGATGACAAATGGATGAAATATCTTGGATGGTTCTAAAAGGAGGATAAGGGATGATGGGGGATGGACTATGAATCTCTAAGGTCCACAGTGTAAGGGAACTAGTTATCTAGTCCCTTGAATGTTGCTAATAAGGATATGCCAAGAATATAATAATAACAGGTATTAAGACACCTTCTAGTCCTATGGCCAAGGTTGAGACATAACAAAATGGTGGATTAAAATGGGATGGAAATAATGAAGAAGATGAATTGGGTGACTAAATAGATGAAGTAAGATGCTTTCACCAAAGTGTCAAGTACCTATGGATGACATTTAATATATACCACGATGTTAGAAACTATTTTTCACCATGGTACATGCCCAAGGTGCTAGAAGACTTATTTTCACCATTGGACGAATGTTTTTTTTTTGTTTGGATATTTTTTTATTATCATATAATTTATTAGAGACATGTGAGATACAAGATGCATATGTTTTTTTAATCTTCAACGAACACCTGTTCTAGAGAATTGCATTGTGAGTAACATGTCATTGATGTTGTTGGATATATTGATGGCCTTGTGACATTTATTGAATCTTGATTTATATTTCTCTTGAAATTTAGACCAAGTGTCTTTGTTACCCCTATGAGAGACAATACTACCCAGGGATTTGAAGTATGGTATGGATGGTATTAAGTCATGATTTTGATGGTGGGGCATAAGATGTGAATGAGTGATATGATTATGATAGACAATTTGACTAGAAGGAAAGTGAAAATAAGGCTCAACACTTACACCATTAGATATGGTTGAAGGGATATTTTTGACTAGTGCCATATGTCAAGCAATGTTAAGTAATCCAAGAATGTTTGACTTCTTTACTCTTTGATCTAAATATTAGAAGGATAATCAGCCCCATTAATTTTAATTTATTTGATTTGTGTGGTAATTGATGCCATGATGATTTCTTTGTTTACTAACTTGATTAGATTTGTATTTCCCCCTGGTGCCTATAATTGGGATTCACTAGGGATTTTTTAATTTAGACTTAGAGGATGATTATTGTGATGTGGATGATCCCATGACACCTCAAGGATATTTTCACTTGGTGATTATGCTTTTGGACTTAGCCAATTATGAAACTCTTTTTGAATTTGATTGATTACTTTTGGATCATATCTAACTTGATTATTTGGCTTGATTAATTGATTATTGGCTTGGATCGTTATATATTCAACACACAAGATTCCATATTGAGGGCAATATATTGATGTACGCTCTTGTTTGTCCCATTTAGAGAGTGGGATGGATGAATTGTTTATATAAGGAAAATTATTGGGGATGTTTGGTAAAGTAGGTGGATTGAGTGGATGATGGACAACATGGTCCTTATAAGAGGTACTAGGAGACCTAGTTTTAATGTCAGAAAAACTTCCTTAAGAGTCTCAACTAGGTCATTTAGGCTCTTTGTATCAAAATCTGAGTCATATGTATCTTATTTCATGAAGGAATTATCTTGATCACTATCTTTGTGTTGACTCGAATCATCTAATTTTGGGTTGTTAGATAAGGAGTCCCATTCTAATTTAGATATTGAAGATACATATGTCCTAGAGTTTGATGATCACATAGATTATGACTTTATTTCTGACTTGGATGATGATGTGTTAATTCTATTGATAGATGATTCTTTAATTTTATCCATAAAGAGTGCATGTTGGATAACATTATTATACTTAGGTACCTTCTCCACCTTGGGTTTGTGAATGTATGATTTAGGTTGAATGGATTTGTGAAAATGGAAGATTTGATGTGAAGAAGATATATGTATGGTTTGATGAGGGATGGTTATGGTATGGTAAGGATTGGGGTCTTAACCTTGGTTGAGGATGGAAGAAACTTGATCATGTTTAAGAAGTGCCTCTTATCATACCCCCTTTTGTTTACTCTTAGGTGTGGAAACATTAGATTCATTCTTAATTTCAATGTCACCATTATCAATTAAGTTTTGGACATAATATCTAAAAGGGAGACATCTATAAATAGAATGCCTGAAAGCTATATGATATAGACAAAAATGGTCTTCTTGATACCATAAGGGTTTAGGTTCAGAAAAGTCTAGAGGTTTTGTTTGTGGATATTGGATCATGAATGTGGCCTCTACTTTTCAAAATAGGACTTCCACAGATATGGGGAGCAAGGTATATTTCTTATTGTTGTTGTGAGACTTAAGGGTGGAAGTGTTTGATTATGGTGACTTGGGGGATGGAAAAGTGTGCGAAAGATCTTGATAATGCTTCTTTTTTCGCATATTTGGATGTAGCATAATTGGATGAACTGTCTATTTCAAGATCACCATTGGCAGTTAGGTTTTGAGCATAATCTATGAAAGAATGACATTGATAAATTGAATATCCAAAGACTCTATGGTATAAACAAAATTGATCCATGCTATACCATGAAGGCTTGGGTTTGGTCTAGTTTAATGGTTTTGGTTGTGGGTAGACAATCATGTTGGCAACAAAAAGTTTCTAAAAGAGGGATTCCACAAATATTAAGAGAAAGGTATATTAATTATCAATGTTTTTAGACTTAGGGGTGAATGTGTTTGATTATGATGATTTGGGAGACAAACACATGTGGAACGTAGTTGTCAAGCTCAATTTTCCTTTACTAGTAGTGTAGAAAAGATCAGGAGCAATGCCATAGCTAGTGTATGGGGGAGTGGATTGGAAATTTTTAACACAATTCTATAATGTGGGGGGATGTTTTTGAGGAAGTACATGAGATGATTATGGTGTAGATAAATTTATTTGTATGGATTTGAAGTCAGTGGGAACACAGGCACCCATCTTGAGGAGTCCAGAAAGGTATACATCCTTATTGGCAAAAAGCTATTTCATGACTAAAATAGGATCCAAATACATGATGGTGGATGGATGGTAGATGAAATATGGAGAAATATGAAGGTGGACTATGGTGTTGGGTAAAATATGATCCATGGGAAAAAGGAATGTCTAAATGATTGAGCTAGTATGACAGGTAATTGACAAGGACAATATAAAATAAAAGGGATTATGATGTCAAACTGAGGTCAAATTTTAATATGATATATGATATCACTATATCAATAATGCCAAGATTTAAACTAGAAAAAATTTGGGGTTTTGATTAGTCCTTGATTTTAAACTAGTAATGTGATGACATAGATGGGTGTTGGCTATAAATATGCAAGATGATTGGATTTAAATATGAATGAGTGCTTGTTCAAAAATTATCAGAGTAATAGATAGTGATTAGAGTATCAATTGAGTATAAAATTAGACAAGAGGATATTAGACTAAGGATTTAGACAAGGTTTCAAGATGTAAGTATGACCCCAGACTAACTCAAGACTTAAACCAAGTTACTAAAAATGGAGTGGATATACAATTATGTGATGAAGGCTAGATGGGGATATATGGAGGGATTAATGATGATTAAATGATGATTAGGGGCATGATGAGTGTGATTTGGAAAAGTGTATAACCTAAAGGAAAAATAGATGTAAAGGTTCTGAGTGTTTAGCTTATAAGGTTTGTAAACAACACTAGTTTTGACAACACTCAAATAAGTCCCACATAATCCACAAACCTAAATTTAGTAAATAGACACAAGAGTGAAACTTGATGATTGCATCATCTAATGGCTTCATGGGTGAGGATATAGGCTAGTGACCAATTAAAAAATCTCCCAAACCCTCTAAACCTAATTTGCACATAAAAATCACTTGAAAATTGATCTTGACTCTGAGATCAAGTTGTCTATTATAGCCAAAGGTCCAATTTTAGGTTTATATAGGATCATTAGGGGAGTCCTTGATATAATCTAGGTACAATGAGGCCCAAATTCATGTAGGATGTTATCTAACCACTATGTGTATTGGATCCAAATGATCCTCACTCCAAAGAACCCTTTATGGGGAATTATGCATTAGTGTCTAATGACAATTGTCTTGATATTTATACTCTACCAGAACATAGAGTGTGGTCTAATGCATGGTGATGAAAGCCATGTCTCTGACCCCTAAGTACTAATGGAAAGTGCTTGGATATCACTTACAAAAATTCATTTCACTTGAGAGAGAACAATGGGAAGGTTTATTGGTGGTTTTTAATTCTCTAGGAATCACTATGAAGATGTAAGGAGAAGAGCATACACCACGTTAGCCCTCAGGTGACACTCAGACAAATAAAAAAAAGTTATTTAACCCAATTTGTTTAATGTGTGGATGATAAAAATAAACCAAATGATAAAAAATAATGTTTTATCCAAGTTTGGGATTGATTAAGCTACAAAACAAAAATATTAGTAGTTTTAAGATACATGGTTTTTGGTCATTTGTCTTACAAGTAGGTGGTTTAGTAGTTTTTAAATCAGCAATTTTGACAATCAACCTTGTAAACATGTAGTTATTAGTTTTAAACATTTTGCCATGGATTGATTAGACCTGTGAACACATGACAATACTGCCACTAAATGTTTCCCCTATGAAAATGCAAATAAAATGTCATTCCAATACTAAAAAAATCATAGGCTTTACACTATGAGGGGCTTGGACACAGAGGTCTTTGACAGTTATGTACCTATAGTTTTAAGATATTTCCCCTTATATTCATATGATCTAAAAAAATATTTTAATGTTTTGTTAAGACAAGATACGTAAAAAAAACCTATGAAAAGGAAACTATATACTTAACCTAAGTATTATGAAAACTAAAAACTAAATTAAAAGATACTAATAACCTATAAATGATATTTTGACTTTTTGGACTATCTATATAAGCAATGAAAGATTATAAATTTAAAACTTATAGGAAACAAAGAAACCAATATCATTAATATATACAAAATTGAGTGTTTAATGCAATGTACCAACAAGTGTCTTACCCAATTAATCTACTTTTACCAGTCTTAAAAGTGCATGACTTGTTTAACAAAATGTAATTGGTTGATATTAAGGAATTTGGAAATGCATTTGAAAATATAGTGGATAATAAGAGGACTCAAAATTATATATCATGCATAAACCCCTAGGTACCATTTGACTACCGTGATAGAATATTTCAAAATGTTAGTATGAGCACATAAAAACATTTCTACCCATCGTTAACAAGTGTCAATGTTTTTAATAATTATACACATGGTAAAAAATTCGACATAATGTTTTGAAACACAGTAATATCAAATTTATGACCTAAGAGCTAAAGTTATTTTATATGCCAAGACATGTTACTACAAGGGTATTGTTTTAAGAATTGGAAAAATATATATGATGTATAAAGGTAGGTAAATCCTCAAGCCATTGTTAAACATAACATAGATGAATAGTTATCAATTTTCCATAGAAAGCATATAACTTTAGTAAATGTTTAATATTTAATAAATTGCATGAGGTAAAAACTATAATGTTTTGAGGTGAATATTATTTTTGGTATGATAAGCCATCCATCATTCCTAACATTATTCCAACTTATTTAGAGTGTCTATCCATTTACCTCCTATGATGCTTCCCTAAAATCCTAAAATATGGCTGTCTAAAACCCTAAAATATGGCTAAGTCTTAAACCCTAAAACCCTAAAATATGGCTAAGTCTGAAATCCAATATGACCCTCCAAAATCTACAATTTGCATTATATCTCCAAAAGGTCCAAAACCACTCTCAAACATCCTGAAAGTAAAAATATAAAATATAACTTAAACTATAAATTGACATTTAGACATGGAAATATAATTTATTATACTTAAATGTATGTTTCATATTTATACTATCTGTACAAGTAGTTTTTTTGTATTCATAAGCAAAAATATTGGTAGGAAAAATTATTATAACAATAATTTGTGGCAAAAAATACTTAATGGATTTACAAATGACATTTAATTAGGGCAAATTTGACTACATGAAGTATCTATTTTTTGACAAAATATTGTAAATTTTTACACTCTATGTCACACTTTAGGCAAAACTTGAAAAACACCTTCTATGTTAACTATTTGCCCAACCCAAATTTTGGTCCCTTAAAATTCACCAAAAGGGAAAAATTCACCCGTAAAAAATACCCTGATTACTACTTCTAAAATTAACCTACCAGTTTGATTGATTTTTTGCTTTATACTTTTAGATTGATTCTTTGACAAATTCAAAGTGGGTTTTTAGTTTATAGATACAGTTGTAATTATCTCAGCGTTGGGTGCTAAGTTTTGTGATTTTTTTTATAATACCCAAAAAAGGGATATGTATGAGGAGGCATTTGTTTAATCCCCAAACACTTGTGTAATCACATGGGGAATATCCCTTCACATGAATAATGTTATATAATTGGGAGCTATCACCCATTCATAAAATGTTGGCATTGTTATTGCCATGAATTTGATGATGCTGGTTTGAGTCTCAGTGGGTCCATAGAAAAGCTAGCTTACAATGTGGTCATGTAGGGAATTTTGAAATCAGAGCAATGGGAAAACCAAATAGTTATGGGGTATTCAAGGGTGATAATAATGAAGAACAAATTTTAAAGTGTCGTATTATGCATAATATGGAAGCAAAACATAATGTCGATGAACTATTTGGCAAAATGTCTCCAAGAAATGCAATGACAAGGTATGCAGTAGGTGTGAAACCAAATTTGACAATCTTTGCCAAGATTCAAAATAGGGTATGGACATATATCAAAAGAATAATGGTACATGTACAATATAAGGAAAGAGTAAGTTATCCAAGCTGGTGATAAGGTTGCACAAGGTAGGTTTGAAGTTTCTAGTGGGCAGGATCTCTCACTATCTAAAAAATGGTAGGTATCCTAGGTTCCTCAGCAGTGGAGCTCTCATCTACATTACATCCATTACGGAGTGTATTGCACCCAAAGAGTTGGAGTTATTTGGAAATGTGGTGCAGGACAATAAGAAAAGTTGTATAATTCCTTGACATATACTGCTTGTGGTGAGGAACAATCAAAGTATAAGGGAAATAGATTTTTAGTAGGTGTCATAGCTACCAATGTTCTATAAGGCTACACATTATTTTACAAAAATGTTTCAATAAAAATATAGTATTTTGGACCAAAACATACACAAAATGATATTTTTGACAAGGTTTATACTGTAATTTATTACTGGGATTACACCGAATAGGATAAAAAGGCCTTGGATATTTTTTTAATAAATTAATAGGTGTAAATCTAGATTTCACATTTTTTTGCCTTTTATCTTCTACTAAAATGGATACAAGCATTCACAAGGTGCAAATATAATTAGATTTTTAATTCATGTCTACCTATTTTAGAAGACTATAATAGAGTCTCAAGGCCTACACAAATTTCATAGCTTCTGGACATAATAAGGCAAAATAGATCACCAAAACAACATATAAAAAATAAATTAATAGAAATGTGTGTGTGTGTGTGTGTGTGTGTGTGTGTGTGTGTGTGTGTGTGTGTGTGTGTGTGTGTGTGTGTGTGTGTGTGTGTGTGTGTGTGTGTGTGTGTGTGTGTGTGTGTGTGTGTGTGTGTGTGTGTGCACGCGCGTGTGTGTGTGTGCGTGTGTGTGTGTGTGTGTGTGTGTGTTGAAATTGTTAAGTGTTTAGTGAGACTCAATAATGAACTATATCAATGTAATTTCATAATTTCTAACATCCAAGAAGATTGTGAATATAAAACATGAAACTTGGAGCCACCAAATTGAGTTTAATATTTACTATTTGTATACTCACTTAGATTCATTGTAATTATGGTATGAAAAATTTATCATGTGGATGATTATTCTTATTACAAAACTTTAAGTATATGTCTATGTTTATTTCTCTCATATATTAAAAATTTTGGTATTTTGACAATAGGGAGTCCTTGGTATAAATAAATAGATAAGTTTGTTTCACAATAACAATTTTTTGTCATGAAAAAACTATGAGGAACTAAGTATGCACTCATACAAATTGTTTATGCACATAATGAGTTGTCACTCAAAACAATGAAATAATGTCTCTAAATTTAAGCTTAACCTTATTTTAGTGTGAACTTAGATAAAACCAAGATATACATATAAAGGCCACTTATATCCTATTGTGAACACACCACCAGCCTCCCTTAAGCATAAAATTATAGAGAGAGAGAAAATTAAAAAAGCAAAGAGTTTAATCCTTAGATACACATCCCAAAAACTAAACCTAATTAGGTACCAATGTATAATGAAGTGTAAGTGGAAAAAATTAAGGATAGTATTTACATGGTGAGTTGCCATTAGGTAGAATACTATTTACACTTACTAGTTTGTTGTATTGCCTAAGTTAATGGTTAATTTGTTATACCTATAATTCCATTAACAAGTTATTTGTTATTTGACGTTTCTATTTTTTAGGAGGTTGTTTGGCTATCACAACGGCTATATAATAACCATTGTATTGTTCTCATAATATCTTGAATACTATAATATATATTATGTGATTATTATTATTTCTTTGTATGTGTCTTTGGCTCCATTGATTAATTGTTCTAGTTGCATTCTTGCATAAACTCTGACCAATTTTTATATTTGGTATCAGAGCTATGTTAACTTGGTTATGAGAGTCTATAGAAAAATTTATATGTTGTTATGATATCAAGGCTTGTAAAAATTAAATTATGTTTATATGAATCCATACAACTCACACTATGCTT
Organism: Torreya grandis; assembly: GCA_037957365.1. NCBI lineage: Eukaryota > Viridiplantae > Streptophyta > Pinopsida > Cupressales > Taxaceae > Torreya > Torreya grandis. The sequence continues at coordinate 3,774,791 of JARHVA010000110.1, forward strand.
GCTTCGATTGTAATTGAAGGGTTTGATCTGATCAATTTCAACGTTGCCTTATGGTGATTCAAATAACTTGTCTACATTGGAGATCCATCTCAAGTACACATGGCTTACTCCTAGGACATCTAGAAAATGTCTTAAGATAGATCAATCACCATTATTTGTGGCTCTATATTCTAAATCGCCCCATAACTAGATGCCATTCTTTTTAGGGTTTTGTATTATTCAATATTAGATTTGAATGGCCTATTTAATACTCCAGTGATAATATTTTCTACAAAATTATCTATATGATTTTAAATTCTATTGTTTTCTATTTTAAATGGTGACAAAGATTAGACTTTACAAAAAAAATCTAGAGAATTTATGTCTATGCAACAACTGTAGCCCATGCATTGATATACAGATGCCTTCATCTCAATCTCCCATATATTATTTTTGGAAGTCACCTAAGAATTTATAAGTCTTCGTTTCATAGTATTTTGATACAAATTAAGTTGATTTGTCAAATCATTTTAATTTTTTAAGTCAGTGTTATGCCAAAATAGTTAAAATATCATAAATCAAGTTGGTTTAGTATATTATTGTCATAGTGAAAATCAAGAGTCAAAATTTATTTTATAGGTTATAGAATTGATATTGTCAAAGTATGTCATTGTAAGTAATCATGTTGGTCAGTCTTTGGGTCTTTTTTAAGTATCTATATGGTAAAATGTTTTCAAATTATTTGTACAGATGCATTTTTAGGGTAATAAATGTTTTGGTCATGGAGATCCCACTAGAGAAATTTAATGGTCTTAATTTTCACACATGAAAAGTAAAAATTCAAATGCAGTTGATGAATAAAAAATTGTAGGGAATCATTAGGGGGAAAGAAACATAACCCATAGATGTAAACAAATTGTTAGAATGGAGTAGCAAAGATGATAAGGCGAAAACCACCATTGGCCTCACACTTTTTAATTCAGAATTGCATTATATGGATTTAGAAAAATCATCTACTAAAATTTGGGAAAATTTGAATAAGTTTTTTGGTGCCAAATTTTAAATGACATATATTTTTTTAAATTATGCTTATTCAAATTGAAAATGAATGAAGGAAACACAATGTCAAGTCACATAAATGAACTTAGATCTTTCATGAGGTAGTTAGTAGAAATCAAGTCCCCAGTTGATGAAGATTCTAAGGCAATTATGTTGAATAGTTTTTATACCAAATATAAAATGTTGTATTTAATCTTGGACAAATTCCTTCACAGTCTCTAGAAGACATGATTTTAACACTCTTAATAGAATAAAAAATAATTATAGAAGATATGGAAAAATAAACAACATTGTACCTAAAAAAGAAATATAAAAAAAAATCTAAAAAAAATGAACTTGAATGTTTCTACTATAATAAAAAATGACATACAACCTTATATTGTAAAATTTGAGTTAATGATTTGCTCAAAGGAAAGCTTAATTAAGCTAATGTAATCACTGGAGAAGAATCTAAGGAATTGAATCAATTAATAGCTAAAGACAGTGGGTGTAATTCTAAAGATTTTGTATACTAAGTAGTGTCACTAGAGGTTAGAGGATACATGGAGGATGGAGGTTTTTCAGCAACCTCTCATCATTCACCAATGACAAGGCCACACCAATGATTGTGTGACTTAGTGTGGTGTGTTATTTTCAGTGTAGTGGTTTTTAATTTATAATGTGTATTTTTTGTAAACTAGGAACATATGATATATGCTTAATCAAAGAGTGTAAAACATGAACTTGTATCCTTGTATTTTATCTTGTATCATGTTTATGATAAAGATAAAAGAAATAATGTAACCTCCTGATTTTGTGGTTGGTGGTTAACCACATTGAAACCCATTTGTAGTTGTGGCTGGTGGTTAACCACATTGAAAACCATTTTAAGTCATGGTTGATGGTTCACCATATTGAAAACCATCTATTGTCATGGTTGTAGGTTTACCACATTGAAAACCTTCATAAGGTATCATAAGTATGGGTCAATTAGAGTATAGGGATACATTCTCCCCATGTTCACACTAGGGGTGAATGTTAAGGAAAGTATTCACATGGTGAGTTATCATTAGATAGAATACTATTTACATTGGCTGGTTATTTAACATATGGGAAATAACACTTACTAGTTTGTTGTATTACCTAATTTAATGGTTAGTTTTTTATACCCATAATTCCATTAACGGGTTATTTGTTATTTGACCTTACTATTTTTTAGGAGGTTGTTTGGCTATCACAATGGCTATATAATAGCCATTGTATTTTTCTCATGATATCATAAAGAATATGATATATATCATGTGATTATTATTATTATTATTCTTTGTATGTGTATTTAACTCCATTTTTTAATTGTTGTAGCTACATTCTAGCATAAAATTTGACCAATTTATTTAGAAATGAGTCACTACAAAGTTTGTAAAAAAACTTATAAATCAACATTAATGTTTGGAGGTGTTTAAACATGCTAAAAATGTTGCAAGAAGTAGTACAACATAATAGTATAACATAATGCTAAATCAAGTGAGTTATATGGAATGAAGGCCATCACATAAAATGTATTGGGTAGATCAAAAGCCACTAAATACACACTTGGATGGGATGAAAACCATCATTGAAGGTAAGGTAATTATAATTAGATGGCCAACTAGTGAATAACTAAAATCCTCATGAGTGGTTTGAATACATTACTCAATCATTAAAGAAGAGAGGCTAACACTGTAGGCACAAAAATAGCTCCATACATGGGCACTGTCGATGTGTCATATGAAGTGTAAAAGTTACAAAGGACTTCATCAAACTATAATTCCATCTATTGAAGAAACCTATAAAATAGGTACAAGGGACACTCAACATGTGAAGAAGTAGTATATACACCCCCATAATTTTGAAAGCGGTGAGTGATTTTTGTAGGAGTAGTCAAATCCACTCCTTGAACATTAAAAAATACAAGTTGACATTGTATGCACCAATATAGTTTTATAAAAGGAGACTATCAATGTGTCAAAAATACAAAAATAAAATCCCTCATATAAGGATCTTCCTAGTGTTAATGAGAGAGTCTTGCAATTGAAATATAGATAAGGAATGCATAATAGATCACCCACACATGAAGGTAGATGACGGTTGAAATAAACCCCTTATTACACTTTATAATTTAGTATGAGAATGATATACATTAAAAAAAAAAAATACATTGTATGCACCATAATAGCTATATATAATGAGATTGTTTATTTGTCTAAAAAGGGCCATCAATTTTTCTATAAACAAGAAAGCACAACTATGTAGTATGAAAAGTATGAAAATGGTTCAACTGAATGGTAAAGGAACCACACTAGTAAAATCCTTGTAAAATAACCCTAATAACATCACCATATTTGATCTAAAATCCATCCCATATGTATTCAAATGGTATAAAAATATGTATGCATGTGATTAGGTATAAAGTGTAGAAATGGTGCTTGCACAAAAACATCTGAAAGTGTTTCAGGAATATCATGCTTGGCTGAAGCAATCTCATGACACTCATGCCTAAGTAAAGGTGTAATAGAAATAATGTGTTTTTTAATTTCCTCAGAAAGAGTAGAGTGAATAAAAATTGATTTTTTGTTTGCACTAAGTGGTCCCAATGAAGATGAATTACCTTCTTGATAGTTTATGTGATGGTGAAAAATCTAGTCAATAGGTTGAATAGGAGAAATAATACCTTAAGAATGTTTACCAATACCTCCCCAAGTTAACTCATGGAAATGAGTATGTGGAACCAAAATCAATTACATGCTTCTCAAAAGAGCTAAGAACATTTGTAGGTGGATTTAAAGTGGGGTGTGTAGAAGGTGTAACAATAAGGATATCAAATATAGTAGGTGATTTCGATATTGATGAATTAGAGTCTATAGGTGTAGGGGTAGTGAATGTAAGTGCATTTTATGCACTAAAGGATATCTCCAACATGTTAATTTGATGTTAAAAACTAATTTTGTAAAAAATTATTTATAAATACCATTAGTTAATCCTTGGTCCAAAAAAAATTTAAAATTATATCTTAAAACATAAATTGAAACAAGATAAGTACATATGTTGAGTGCCTCAACAACATGATCTTCCTTACCTTTAACATAATAAATTTCCATATGGAAACTATTAATCAATTCTATTCATATTCATTTCATTGTATTCAAATCATCTTGTGAATACATATGCAAAAGGTTATAATGATCTAATTTTAATTTGAAGTGTTTCCCAGATAGAAAATATTTTCATTACTTGAGCGCATAGACCTCTAATCCTAATCCCAGATCATAAGTGGGATAAATATTTTCATACTCATTAATTTTTTGAGACTTATAATCAATTTTTCCATCATCTTGGATGAAAATGACTCCAAAACCATTAACTAATGCATCAATCTAGATTTCAAAATTACATTTAAAATATGGAATAATGAGGATAAGTGTATAAGTTAATAACTCATCATTATTTTAAAATATTTATCACATTTTGGAGTCCAAAAAAATTTATTTCCTTTATGATGTAATAAATTAATGGGATTAGCCACTCTAGAAAAAAAATTCAACAAACCTATTTTAGTAACCAACCAAAGTCATGAAAATTTGAAATTCATGAACATTTCAAGGAGTACTCCACTCCTCCGTGGATTTAATATTAATAGGACAAATAGAAAGTTTTATAATTAGCTATAGGATCTAATTAATCTAATAGAAAGCATAAATAGGAGATAAAATAATAATAGTAATAAATAATAGCTGTATATCTGAGATAATAATAGAAATGAATAAATAACTCAAATATGATGAATTACTCTAATAATTTAATATTAATCTGATATGAAATACATAAATATTCATTGCTTATATAGAGCAAGGCATGCATGATAAAGATTAATGAACTCACACAACACATGTAGTTCAACTGATATCTATCTACATGAATAGTTGAATGCAACTCCACACTAACAAGATAGGTGTCCAACTTGTGTAAATGATCAACACAAGTTGACTATTATTTAAAAAATCTTATCTTATCTTATCCTAAATAGTGGAGTGGAAATCCACTATAACAAGATAAGTGTCTAAATTAACTACTAGCTAAGCAAGCTTATCCTATCTAGTACAAATTATTAATAAACATAATAAACTAATTACAATAAGTAATTAGTGCACCAAAATAATAAATAATAAATACAATTAGATGCAATAAAGCAAATAAATGCACCAACACTCCCCCATAAGTGATTCTTAGGTAGGGCTATGTAGATAAGAATCACAAAAATGTGTATCCATATTAGGTACTCTATAGAAATAGATGAGGAAAGGAGAAAACCCAAAGGAAAAAAAACCTCATCAAAATGAAGGTCTAGGAGACCCCGCTAAAGGACTGATGTCCACTGAAGAATGGATTTCCTATACCCCCAAAAGAGGTCACAAGTGAAGATAATTTCTCTCAATAAAAGGTTTGGTGAAAATATCTACAATTTGCTCCTCCATAGGACAATATCAAAGATCAATGATCTCTGCCTAAATCAGCTCCTTGATAAAGTGCATATGGATCTCCATGTGTTTGGTTCTATGATGATGAACCAGATTCTTTGAGATCTAGATAGTGTTCTAGTTGTCATATTAGATGACTGATGGATTTTAAAATGGAACACCAAGCTTAGTGAGAATATTCTAAAGCCAAATAGCTTCAGTAGTGGAATTAACAGTGCAAAGATACTTAGCCTTTGTAGATGAAAGAGAAATAGCATTTTGTTTCTTATTCTACCAACAAATGGGGCTAGATCCAAAGTGAAATATGTAACCAAAAGTGGACTTATGATCATCATAATCACTATCCCAATCAAAATCTATGTATCCCACCAAGTCTAAACCTATACCTACTATATAGTGAATCATGTATCTGATAGTTCCCTAAATGTAGCTTAAAATGTGCTTGGCAGCTCTCTAATGAAGCTCATTTGTTTTTTGCATAAAGTGTGAAGCCATGCTAATTGCATATGAAATGTTAGGTCATGTATGAGTCAGATAGATGAGTCTACCTATAAGTTGGTGATATAATATGGCATCAACCAAGGGAGTGGAACAATGAACCTCAAGTCTAAGTCCTTATAATAAAGGAGTCAGTGTAGGCCTATAATCAACCATATGAAACTGAGCTAACAAGTCCATGGCATACTTGGGATATGAATGTGTAATATTAGAAGAAGACTATGCTATCTGAATCCCAAGAAAATAATGCAATAATTCCATGTTTGTCATACAAAACCTATCATGAAGTGTATTTTTAACACTATTGATGATGGATGCTGTGCTCCCTATAATAATGAGATCATCAACATAGAGCACCAAGTACAATAGTGAATCTTACTACCATAGAATGTAGACTTTTATATCTGAGTGACATCTCGAGAACCCAATAGAGAGAAGAAATGTGTCCATATTAGAATACCAATCCTTAAAGGCTTGTTTTAAACCATATAGAGACTTCTTCAAGTAGCATACTAATGAATAATCCTAAAGGAACCCCTATGGCTGCTCCATATAAATCTCCTTATGAAGATCCCCATGAAGAAATGCACTCTGTACATCCATCTAATGTATAGCTCAATCATTAGTTACACCAATAGCTAGTATCAAGTGAAAAGAATTCATTTTAGCAATAGGCACAAAGGTTCTATATAGTCTATGCCTTCTACTTGGGAAAAACCTTTGGCCACTAAGCATGCTTTATAATTATCAATATTTACATCTACTAAAAACTTAGTTTGATATATCCACCTACATCATACTAATTTTATTCCCTTAGGAAGAGGAACAAGATCACAAGCATTGTTCCTAATCAATGAGTCATACTCTTCTTCCATCATTGAATCCCACTCAACTATCCTAGGGGATTCTTGAAAAGAATGTGGATCAAAAGCTATGGCAATGTAGAAATATGGAAGATCATGTTGTGACCATGTTCTTCTTCTATCTAACGGATCCATAACAAGAGGGTCTACATCCACCAAAGTATGTATAGTCCACAAAGGCATCAATGGGTGAAGATCTAGAGGAGGAGGAACATGTCCTACTAAACCCTATTGGGGAGGTATTACCTCATCATCTGTATGAGTAGCTAAAGTAGGAGTATCATCATCACTACTATCTAAGTCTTCTAAGGAAGAAGAATGAGAAATATTATAAGATAAGTTTGAAGGACTTTCTTCAAAGTAAACACTTCTTAATATAATAAGCTCATTTGAATCTAAATCAATGAGTTGATATCCCTTAACATCATCTGGATATCCCACAAATATGCAAGTTTAGCTTTGTTGTTCTAAAGGATGATGCTCATCTAAAGGTATGTGAGCCCATGCTAGACTACTAAAGACTCTGAAATGATGCACATATCGTTTCCTATTATACCAAGCTTCAAGAGGTGTTATCCTCTTTAAAGCTTTATGAGGAACTCTATTTTGTATATATGTAGTATAATTAATCACTTCTACCCAGTACTCAAGTACTAATGATTTTGCATGAATCATACAAATTTCCATCTCTTATAAGAATCTATTCTTCCTCTCTGCTACACCATTCTACTGAGGTGTGTATGAAACTAAATTTTGAAGATCAATTCCTTCAAGAGCACATAATTATTCAAACTTGTTGTTCACATATTCCATCCCACTATCTGTGTAGAGAATCTTGACATACTTCCTAGATTATTTCTCTACTAGAGATTTGAACTCTAGAAATCTATCAAATACTTTACTCTTGAGTTTTATAAAATAAACCCAAGTATATCTAGAATAGTCATGAATAAATGTGAGAATATAGCGGGTTTTACTAAAAGACAAAGTAGGTAATGGACCCACTAAATCACTATGAACAAGTTAGAGGACTTATGTAGCCCTCCAAGCCTTCCATTTATCAAAATTATCCTCTAGATGTTTTCCTACAGCACAACCATGACATACACCCCTTGAAAATTGAATTTGTGGAAGTCTTATAACCATCTCTTACTGACTAAGATATTGTAAATAACGGTAGTTCAGATGACCAAACTACTCATGCCATAACTTGCTCATTGAATCAGTGTGTGAGAACAAATTTGTAGAGGAAGATTGAGGCACAAAGTGGGAGAATTAATAAAGTCAAGTATTAGTGTTGACTTTTACCATTACAACTAAGGCATTCTCCTCCAATTTTATGATTGATACAGAAACAGGTGTGAACTCAACTTTCCTACTAGTATCAAATTGAGTGATTTGGTAGAAAAAATGAAGTTTAGTTGATAACTCTAACACATAGAGGACATCCTCAAATACACCACTATCAACATCAACTGTAGCTTTTCCTATAACATCTACCTTAGAATCATCACCTATGAGAATATAAGGCAAGGAACTTGGTACTAATCTAGAAAATTGTTCTTGATCAAAACACATATGGTGCAAAGCACCTGAGTCAATGACCCATGACTCAAGAGAATTTTCTATTGCAACTAGTGCCATAGCTTTCCCTTTCCCTTAAATTTGAAAGAGTGGAAGGATCCTTTGTAGAGGATTGATTGATGTTATTCTTTTCGAGAAGACCCTTAAGTTCATCAATATCTTTCTTCCAATAATCTTGTTTACTATGAAACCCCTTTTTGAAATAAGGACAAGGAGTGCTAGTCCTTTTTTGTGAATCCCCTTTCTTATTAGTGGATTTATAATCTCCTTGTGAGGAAGATTGTTGCCCTTTATTCTTATCTTTTTGTGACTTATTTTGATTATTCTGCTTCTTTTTACTTGAACCTATATTTGATGCTAATGTTGAAACTTGCTTATGCTAAGGTTGACTTGCAACTAGAGCTTGAGATTTGGATGACTTGATTAGATCCATAACTATTAAATTTTCTTTTTCAACCATTATAATCTTAGAGAATACCTCAAAGGTGGTCATCTGATAAGATGTACCCAATGTGAGTCGATGAGTCTAAAATCTAGACACAAAGGATGAATATTCAGGACCTAATTTATGTAAGGCAATAAATATCTATTGAATATCCTTTTTATCAATTTTATATTTAGAAATTTGTTCTATAAGATCTATGACTTTAGTGATGTAGTCTTGTATTATAGCATAATTTTTAGGATCCAAACGAATGAGTTCATTGTCAATTTGGTAACCATGAACCTCATCTATTTTGCCAAATAATGATTCTAGTTTATCCCAAGCCTCTTTTAGAGTTGTACATTTGTCAAGATGGAAATTCAAATCTAAAGACATGTAAGACCGAATGCATCCAATTACTTTAGTAGTTTCAAAGAGAAAGTGTTGTAACTCTTTTGCATCAGTAGGTGGAGTAAGAAGATTTGTTATGTAAGGCGTATATCCTAGAATCATTAATGGATTTCAAGCATTTTATTTCCATGTATTATAGTTGTATGCTGTTAATAGTGGGAACATAGGATTCCCCATGATGCAATCAAAAATAAATTGTCACAAAGTAGAAATCAAAGTATAGAACACACCACAAAACCCCCCTAAATTTACTAGTTTTATCCCACTGAACAACTATTTTTGGCACTTTATAATTGAGTATAATTACAAGGCTATATTATAATTTTTCTAGTTTACAAAAAGCTCATTTAGGCCCTCTAGTTTAAAATTACAAAAAATATGCACTTTATTACAAATGTTTTTGCACTAATGCGTTGCGCTAAAAAAATATTAAATTAAAAAAAATGAGACCTCAATTCGAGGTCATATGTGAAAGTTATGAGCCTTTGAAGTTGAAAAAATGAAGATGGGCAAGAGCTTCTATATAAAAATCTAAATTCTAGAAAAATCTGGAAAAAAATGAAAGTACAACAGTGAAGAGTATGAAATTTTAATCTATTTAAAAAAAATTCATTCAAAAATACCTCCATATGTTCAAATGGTAGGCTTACAAAGTTAACCATTCAAATATACTTACTGATCAGTAAGGCCTACCCAAAAAAAAAATTGGTCTACACAGTCCGTATGGTCTATACGACTATACCTGGGAGCAAAAAAGGTTTTGTCTTCCAGGGTGACTATGTCCAAATTAGACAAATTTTATATGGATCTGTAGGTTTTGACATCTTCTGAACATAACCATGAGGTCATGTTTGCTTAGAAATGATTTAATTTTTAGGTACCCATTGGATTTGGGCATAGTGCTTCTAGATCAAACCCTTGCCAATTTTACCTCTTGTGCCCAATTTAAATAAAATTGTAGATGATTTTGACTATCTTGAGCACTCTAAACTCAATGGTGAGATCAAAAATTCTCCAAAAAACTCTAATTTGTATTTTTATACAAAATCAGAAAATTGATCCTATATATGAATATTTTTCTTTTGAATATTTAGTAATCTAAAGATTCAAGATAGCTCTGGTACCATGTTAAAATTAGCTATAAGATCTAATGAATCTAATAGAAAGCATAAATAAGAGATAAAATAGTAATAGTAATAAATAGTAACTGTATATTTGAGATAATAATAGAAATGAATAAATAACTTAAATATGATGAATTACTCTAATAATTTAATATTAATATGATATAGAATACATAAATAGCTGTTGCTTATATAGAGCAAGGCATGCATGATAAATATCAATGAACTCACACAACACATGTAGTTTAATTGATATTTATCTACATGAATAGTGGAGTGAAACTCCACAATAATAAGATAGATGTCCAGCTTGTGTAAATGATCAACACAAGTTGAATATTAGTTAAACAATCTTATCTTACCCTGAATAGTGGAGTGGAACTCCACTGTAACAAGATAAGTGTCTAATTTAACTACTAGCTAATAAACCTTATCCTATCTAGTGCAAATTATTAATAAACATAATAAATTAATTACAATAAGTAATTAGTGCATCAAAATAATAAATAATAAGTACAAGTAAATGCAATGAAGTAAATAAATGCACCAATATAAATGCATTCCTTTAAAATTATATTCCTCAAGTAATGAATTGTAATTTATTTTAAATAGCATTTAGAAAGCTTACCATAGAGCTCATGTTTCCTTAGTATTTGCATGACTAATCATACATGTTACTTATATTTAGATTCATTTTGGAATAGACCAAAATATAATCCAAAAAGACTAGCACAAACTATTCCAAGAAATATTTTATTACATTATTCATTAAATTCATGAATATTTCTAGATGATTAGTCAAGCTAAAGGGAATGACAATGAATTCATAGTGACTGTACCAAGTCCTAAAAGTAGTCTTATTCACAATTTCCTCTTTGATTGATAATTGGTGGTACCCTGATCAAAGATCAATATTAAATAAGATTGCAACATCCCTCATTTTATCAAAGAGATCATGAATTATTATCAAAGGACACTTTTTAATTAATCATGACCTTGTTCAAAAACCTATAAGGGATGTAAATTATTTGTAGGTTGATTGCTTCACATATTGGGTTAATCTTTTATGTATTGACTATCACCATATTATCAACATTGGATTGATTCTTGAAAGGTGAAAAGTATCAAATTAGAAATAATTTCTAGACCATGTTAATTTATTTGAGCTTTATTTCTAATTTCATTTATTTGACTTGAGAATTTTTGAGGTTTTGAACCTCTATTTTGATTTAGAAATCTTTGAGAGTATTATTTTTTTCCTTAAATTTACTTTTCTAGTATTGCCTTTTAAAACTATTTACAGAGGAAAGATGGAGGATTTGGATTTCACTCTATTGTTTATAAATTCATATCTAGCCTTTAGAGGAGACTTATATTTTTCTTCAACCAAATGAGTAGATCCAATTGTTACAACAAGAGCTTAAGGATTATTCATGTTCACTCCATGCATCAAGACTACATGTAAGCCCAATTTAAACTTAGTGACTTTATTATCCTCATCATACATGCAACTAAAATAACATAAGAGACTAATAACCTTTCTATCATAGTCATAATGTCTTACTTCAATAGCTGAAACTCAATAATCTTATGCTCTTTGTAACTGGCATTCAAATACCTTTTCTTGAATTCTCTCTCAAAAGATGTTGAAGTGAGAGTCAAAGGTTCATACCCCTTGAGAGCACAAAGATTATTCTACCACAAAAAAACATCACCTACTAAATTATAGTCCATAATACAATATTTAAAATTAGAGCCAATTCTATACAAGGTTAAATATTTCTACAAGTTCACTAACCATGCTTCAACAACATCACTATATTTTCCCTTGATACAAGTAGGAGGTGGAAGTTTCTTAAGTTCCTTGATGATAGGATCAAGTGTAAATTGGTGTTTCCATCATCTCAATTTCTACTTCCATATGATTATCTTCCATCCAACTATCATTATGGCCTTATAAATTTTTCATTTGGTTTTATTTAGTTTTTATCCTTTCTTGGATAATGATGAGCACCCCAAGAAGTTTATCCAAAAATTCATCATTCCCCACTAGTAGATTAGCATTATCATCAACATTCTTACCAATGTCATTATTTTTGGCATGTTCTTCAATGGGAGGGGGTTCATTTCTTATTTTTTCTCATTGACCTTCTTCAAACTATATTTCCTCTGAAAGGATTTTGGCACCTTTGCCTCCTCTAGTTTGTGTTATCACCATCTTAAGATACATAATCTAGCATTAGGAAAAATAGTTTCCCCAAATATTTTTAAAGTAATAAGTTTTGATCTGATACCACTATCACATCTTCAATTTTTTTTTAAATAATCAAGGATAAAAAGGGTTTTCCACAACTTTATCAACCACCAAATGTGTGTTTAATTAAAATGTACCTTCCCTATACCACACAACTAACTCAACATTGGTCAAAATTAATATACAACAATATGTAAATAATTATGGGGAAGAAGGAAAAGTAATTTTATAATATAATTGGGTCTATTTTTAGACACTAAACATTTTTCCTAAGGTTACATTCAAGTTTCAAACTTTATCTTATGGAATTTAGAAAATGAATATTACATTGAATGCCATTATGAGATAAGTTTTCCCTATAAATTGATTAGAGTGAATTAAGGAATATCCAACCTTAATTTTCCTCAATAAAAATAATTTATTCCAAAATTTCCCCTCAATAATCTCCAATTAAGGTCACAAAGGTCTACTTAGAACTCTGTTAATGACAAGGTTGAATCTCCCAACTCTAGACCCTACTCAAGCAACTCTCATATGACAATGAATCAAGACAATTATTTTAGTGACCTAAGCTTCAAGTTAATAAAAATAAATTCATGAGTAAGAATAATATTTATCCTCTTATCATCATGTCTATTATAACCTCTAAAAGCATTGAAAAATAAATAAGACAAACTATTTCCAAGGAGAATTAAAATGACAACTTATATCATTTAATTCATTGGTTTTAACCAATATATATTCCACAATATACATAAATTTAATCAATACTCATAAGACAACTTCTTAAGTTATCAATTGCTAGCATGTTGGATTACTTTTTTATGTAGATACACATAGTTACCTCAAAACCCAAAATTCAAATTCAATACAAGATTGTTTCTATACTTGATCATGTTATAATTGATGTAATATCTCAATCATGTTATGTTTAAGGAACCACAATAAGTGATCCTATCCAAATTAGTCAATTTGTGAGTAATATCTTCTCAATAATAAAAATAAGAGTTGAGTTCTAATAATATTAGTAAGAGCTATTATGTCATAATCAATTCTTAAACTCATGCAAACCAAGATGCACCATTTATAGTAATTCAATTTCATCCAATTAAATTTATGACAAGTACACAACTACACTACACTAAGATAGGGATAGATTATCAAAGCAACATTAAATGAATAAGAATACTCATCTACCAAATTAATATAGTAAATTTTGTTCATCCTATCAGGACCAAGGTTCACAACATAAATAACTAATTAAGTCAATTGCACAAACAAGACTGAAAAATCAACTCATTTATAGAAATCAACCCAAATAGTCAATAACAACAAACCCATACTCATAATCCTTTACAATAATGTCATGGTTCCCTTTGTAGCTATATTACATTTAAAGAGCTTGGTATATATTATTAATTTCAAAGTACTTCATAGTATTTTCATTAAAAAATTAACATAGGAATTAAGATAAAACATTCAATAAATAACTCTAGGTTTAAATTTAACATAATGAATAAATAAATATTTTAAGTATTATAATAAAATACATGGAGTACTTACTTTGCCTAGAACAAGAATAGTCAACTATACTAATAACCTCATGATTTGTGCACTTTATGTAATTACATATACAAGCTCATATTAAATCATATTTACCTCCTCAACATGTATTTTAAAATTCAATTGACAAACAAGATGTTAACATTGCATGATTAGGATTAACACTGTCAATGAGGTAAAAAAACTTAAGACCCATTTAGACAAATGAAAACATCTATAGGACAAATGATATGAAAAAGATAAAAGAAAAAGATTGAAAGAGATTCCTCTTCTTGGGAGGAAGTGTGGATGAAATTTCAAAATGACTAGATTAATCCTAAGTTTTAGTTTTACGTTGGTTTTTATTCAAGCTATGATCTTGCTATGTTATGATTATTTTGTTCTGATGACTATTATCTTGTAACTTTGCTTATTATTAGGATGGATTTTTATTATGCTACTTGGTTTTTTTCTCTTGGCTCCCTATTCCTTTTGGGGTTATTATCAAGGAGATTTTGTTTCAAACTATCATTATGGGAGGCTCTTTTTGGGACTATTTTTTGCAAATGGTTAGTTCATACTATTCTTAGGTGGTACCCTAGCCCTTAATGGGTTATTATTAGGGTTTTTTTGATGAAATTTTGTATTGATCTATCATCTATATGAGTATGAGACCCTTTTATTAGCTAAACATAATAAAAAACATTGCCTGATTAAAATAGAGTAGTCAATATTATGCACTTATAAAACTTTGAAATAGTCAGAACATGCAAAGTCATACAGTTAAGGATAAAGTTATAGAACTTCACCTAGTTTATTAAAACATGTAGGCTTTGAAGTAATTCAAATATAAAATAGTGGTTCTAAAACATAATTACTATTAAATAAAAACTGAGTGCACAAAGATATCAAAATAGATTCATGTAATAGTACCTTGATTAACATAGTGCCATTTTCTAATTTTCCACCATGCTACTGATCTAGGAGAGGACATAGTTTTCCTTAGTATATATAAACATCCATTTATAGTGGAACAAGATATATAATGTTTCAACATTCATTATTCACTAAAATGCAAGTGGTCCTTTGAAGTATAGTAATCCTCAAAGTCAGGACATCATAGGAAAAAAATTAATAATTATACCCAATCAAATAATGAAAAACATCTAAATTTTTATAATAAATTAATTCAAGATTCATACATGGCATTAAACTATAAGTGGAAAATCCAATAAGGTTTCAAATTCCTTGATTAGATGAACTCTTATTTTGAACGAGCTCATAGTAGAGATCATTGAGTTTGACTCAATGACAAGTTTGTATGAGGAATATTTGGATTTTTGGAATACATGGGCAACATGCATGAATACAAAAAATGTATATAAAACTCCATGGCTGAAGTATATGATTTAAGATGGATTATTTTTCAAAGGAAAGAGGTTGTGCTTCACAGAACATGTTAAAGGAAAAACACAATGGAGGCTTAGCTATTCACTTTGAGAATGATAAAACTTTGGAACAATTAAGTGACAATTATTATTATTATCCATAGATGAGTATGGACATGAATAATTTCTCACAAAGGTGTATAGTTTTTGAACATGCTAAATTCAAGAGTCAAAGTATTGAACTATATCATCCATTACCTATTCCAAATATACCATGGGATGTAGTGAGCATGGATTTAATTCCTAGGTTATCAAGAACTCAATGAGGTAATGACCATTTTTTTATATATTATGGATAGATTATGAAATGGCAAACTTTTTAGCATGCAAGAAGACAAGCCATGGCACCAATATTTATATTTTTTTCTTTAAATAAGTGATGATATTATAATAGTTGATAAGGATTATAGTATAAGATAAGGATACTAAGTTTGTTGGACACATATGGAGGACATTTTAATGAAATTTGAGCATAATATTTTAATTTAATTCAGCCTATCATCCCCAAATGGATAGGAAAATGGATGTTTTAAATCATAGTCTTGGTAATTTTGTAAGATGTTTTGTTCATGATAATCCCAAAGAGTGGGATATATTATTATCACAGGCTAATTTGCTCACAATGGTTCAATCAATATAAGTATTAATCCTTCCCAAATTGTGTATGGGTGTAGCCCCACAAGAGTGTGGAAGTTGAGAATCTAACTAATATTAATAATATAAGTGCTAAAGTTTAAGAGTATTCATGATGTTCATATGGAGGTGAAAATGAGATTGGAGGAAAGTAGTATGAATTAAAAAAGAGCATGATGATAAAAAAAAATAAGAGAGCATAATTTTAAAGTTACAGATTTGGTATTGGCAAATTTATGTAAGGAGAGGTTTTCCAAGGCTGGTTATATTAAGCTCAAATGGAATAAAATCATACCTTTAATAATTATTAGAATTTTTTCATCCAATGTTTACATGATTGAGTTGCTATATGGAATAGGCATTTCACCTATATTCAATGTCTATGATTTATATTCATATGTGGTGGGATAAAAAATTGAGGAAGGATCATTCACATATTCTTCAACCATTGATTAAAATAATAATTGTGTATCCAATTTAAAGGAAAATATGGAATCCATTCTACACATACAAATTTGAAAGAAGATAAGAGGAAGTGAGTACTATGAGTGATTGATAAAATGGAAAGATCAAGTAGTGGAATATGCAACATGGATGAATGGTTCTAAAATTTCTAAGCATGGATGACAATCTCATAATAGGTTAAGGAGTAGGATCTCATCAATAATTTAATTTACCTTGGGTGTCTAATGAAGGATTATCTAAAGTGAATAAGAAATCTTGCATCACCTAAAAACACACTTGGAATTTTGAGTAATTTTAATAAGCGTTCTCAAGTTACATTCTGAGGTCATAGGCTTCACATTTATCTTTAATGGGTCACATTCTGAGGACACCAAGTTCACCTTGATCTCTTTTGGGTCACATTCTATTTGAATCTCTAAGTTACATTTTTTGGGGCCACACACTTACTTCTCTAAGTTATATAGTGGCCTCATATATATATTTTCCCTAAGTTACATGGTACTCACACTTATATTCTTATGTTCACAAAGATAATGAAGGCCCTATTATCATTAAGTGTTCACACTTAACCCATAATCCAATGGAGTCCACACAATATTTCATGAGACTATTAATTGGAATGATGTTTTCAATATATTTCCAACCTTGAGAATGGATAATAAAATCTATAGAACATGTATTTCTAAAAGTTTTCAAAACACACAAAAATCATAGACTTTATTGCCTTAGGAAATCCCCATGGGTTTGCAGTGATTGCATGGGATTCATTGATTCTTTGAAATACGGAGATGTGTCAAAATCAAATTTGTTCATGGGGATAATAGTTAAAAAAGTGATTGTGTAAGTCTAAGAGTTCAATATTGTGAATAGTGTTAAAATCATGGATACTTCATACTAGTCATAATTCAAGGTGGGGACTACAATATATATGTAGATGCTTGAATAGTCCTAAAATATATTTAATAAATCCATAATTCCATGGATTAATATGGTAGCAAAGATAATGGTAATCTTGTTACTTAAGGGACTCTTGATCATGACACATGCCACAATCTTGTCAGTTATTAATGGCCTTTGTTCACATGGGTAACAATATAGTGAAAGTGTTACTAAAAACTTAAAGTGACCCAATCATTTACATGGGATCACTAAATTAGGCATTTTTTATCTTGTTTGAAAGTTATCAATGACAACTATCAATTAAAGCTATCCATAGGGTAGGATTTCACTTATGTGAGTAATTATTCACTATTAAAGATCCAATAATTGTTATCTTGTGATAATTTAATTGTCTCAAGGGCCACATGACTGTAATACAATTTTAGGTAAGTTTTATATTTAGAGTTAAAAGTGAAAAAAAAGGATCCCAATAATAATGGGTTCCATATCATAAAATAGAGAGGTGAAGAGAAAATAAAGAATGTAGAGCTTTAGGCCTACAAGTGTAGAGTGAAAACATTATGATCCCAGTTCTAGGACTGTGACATTAATTTTGGTTTTAAACATTAATGAAGATTTATTTTCATTATTTTGAGTCTTGCAACTTGGAAAGATTGAGAGAGTGTGTTTAACCATAGGGGAGTGAGGCATCCATTAATTTATCCCCAAAATTCCCACTTACACCAACATAGGTATCACACATTATGAAACAAGGTAATGGTGGAATATTTCATCTTTCATTCATTATACCTATATATACTTGTATGTATCTACATCATCTACTAGTTAAATTATTTTTCCCTCAGGCCTCGCTCATCCCCATCAAATGATACTACCTAAAAACATGCAAACAAGCATCAATAGTACATGAACAAAAAATATTAAATATAAACTACTATAGCGAATAAATAAAGTAAAAAATTATAAAAGGTGAAGTATTACAACTAAATCATTGAAATGAATAAATATAAATAAGATTATAAATCAAATACAACATAGAAATAAATAGAAAGTTCAACCCAAAGAAATAGTAAATAGGTCTCATTACAAAGGTGTTGAATGCACATTATTAAAAGGATTAAAATTGGGATATGACACTAGAGTCCTCACTATCATCATAAAGAATGCATCATTGACCCTCTTGAAGTTTTTATTCTCCTTCTCATGAGTGATATGTGGAAGATAGTATAAATCAATATTCTAGGGGTGAATTATCCATTTCTAGTGAGACTAGGCCACACCATTAGGGTTGCAATTGAATATATCATATATGAAGTTATATATAAACTTTGATTGGTTTATATATTTACTAATTATTCATGTAGGGTATCAATTAATTGATTTCATTCATAGATGATGTTCATGAAAATTCGCACCCATTCATAGAAATCACATGTGTTTAGGTTCCCTATTAACCTATTAAAAATGGTGACCATATCTAATTTTTTTTCATAAATATATGAATTGAATAGAGAATTAGGAATCTTAGAGGGACCCTTCCTCTTCCTTTTGGCCAAACTCAATTGACCATGTTAAATAATTTTTAAGTGTTCTAATCTCATAACTCTTATGTAATTTCCTTACTCATAACCACTATCTCTTTATGCAGTGCAATTCAAAGAGTTATATTTTTTATTTCCCATCCAATTTAGCCATTAATACATCATCAACATAATTAATTTCCCTGGTATTTTGATTTTAATAATTCACATAGGGGAGTACTAGGTTTATGCATTGGACTAAGGTTGGAAATATTGTGGCATGTGTAAACATGCTATCAATTATGCCTTGTCTAGTTGTATAATGATTACCTTCTTGCATTATTTCCAAAAATTCATCAAGGTTAACCTGACCATTATTTATATCTCCAATTTCAAGGATATTTATCTCCCAAGTGGAAATGTGCTTGTAGCCCATGTACTTAAACTATGTCCTTAGAGGCTTGGTTAGGTAGAAGTTAGCCTTGAAAAGTAATTTTTATTTTATATGTGAAATTAGGGACATAAAGTGTTATATGGATGAAAATAAAGGGACACAGTGTTCATACAAGTGTTGAAATTTCAACCTAAAATCTTTTTTATGCTTTGTGTGGTTCACCCAGACATTTTGGGTACCTACATCACCTCCCAAGAATTAAATGCTATGTATAGCTTAAAAATCATGATATTATATGTACAATGTATGAATATGATCTAAAACTCATGAGATTCATGTTGGCATGGAAAATGGGGATAAGGAAGCACAGCATGGTCATTACAAACCCTAGGTAGAAGAATGGGATGAAAATGAGAAATATGACAATGAAAATTGGGCAAGGAAAACAAATAAGATGACTAAAATGATAATATAATGGAAACATAGATGATACCAATCTTGAAAATGAGAATCAAAGTGATGGAGTGTAATTTAAATCATCTAGGAATGCATTTCGGTCCACAAGAGTCATATGAGATATCTTTAGAAGTTTTCATGAAAGTGGGAACCTTGACAATTCCTTATATATATTTAAAAAATGTATTTTTTATTAAACTACCTTGTTAACTTACTTACCCACTCCAATCACATGTTTCATGTACTTTTTGAATATTTTACACTCTTGGAACGTTCTTCAGGTTCCTATAAGATGTGACCAAGTTATTAGGTTCATTTTATTATGAATTTATCAAACATTCCCACCTCTACCCTATATTTCCCACACTCTAGAATTTTTGAACTTTTTAAATCTATTTGAGGATATGAGGCACATTTAATTTTAGCTAAGTTTGCATACTACTCACAATCTACATACTTCATGCACTGTGCACACCTCAATCATCTTCATTCGTAAGTCATTTTTACATGTTTCACACTTTTCCATAGATATATAGATTTCACATTTTTTGTGCTTTTCATTAACCTTGGGAAATTTACAAAGTTCCCAATGTAAAAAACATGTGAAACCTTTAGATTTACTTTTGAGGCAAGAAATGCAATTTTTTCACTAAGTGATTATACTCAAAATTCATTTGAGAAGTTATGTATGCATTAGTATAAAATTGGGAATTTTCAAGAAGTTGATTTTTTGGTGAAAAGAAGTGTCTCTGATTGGGCAATTAGATGGAAAAATATAAAATAAAACTTCATAATTTCTTGGTTTTAATGTTGAGTGCCTTATCCATTGGGCTACAAAGTCAAATCATTATTTCAATACTTCTTAACAAGATACTTCAAAGACAAAATGGATACACAAAATATAAACATGGAAACACACAAAAAGGAAATGAAAGGTAATATTATGGAAATGGAAAAAGATAATTTTAAAAAGCAAACACAACATAATCCTAGCTCATGTATTTTTAGAAGACAACTTGATGTCACTAAAAATAAAATTTTAAATATTACACTTTGTAGGGAAATGGAATATGTGTTCCATATTTATGTGCCAAGTAGCATAGTATGTATTATCTCTACATAAATTATAGATCTTGAAGGGACCCATCCATATAGAGTCAAACTTGTCATGGCTACCTTTTAGTTCTCTTTTCCTATCCCAAAGAAGAACTGGAACTCCAATTTGTAAATCTTCCTTCTTATATCTTGTGTCAAATATTTTCTTCACTTTGTTCCAATTTTAGTGATCCAATTAATGACCTAGATCCTTTCCTATTTCATTTTAATTGGGTGCACAATCCTCTTATCTCTAAATTTTTTTAAATTCTCATATTTTGTGGCTCATTTTAAGTACAACACATGTAACTCCATAAAATATGAGTTTTTCACATCTATTCCATAAAAAAATGAAATGGATACATGTCGATAGCCTTTTTTGGAGTGATTCCTTCAACCTAAAATGTGTTGTATAGTGTCTTTTTCCAAATTATTTGATTTTCATATATCATATTATAGTAGTAATAATTGTATCCTTACATGACTCAGGGTTTCCATCACCTTGAGGTAATAATATAAGGAATATGACAAAGAAATTCCATACACATAACAAAAACCAATGAGTTCATATGAGGATAAATTAGAGGCACTGTCTATTAAAATATTCTAAGGTATACCAAACATGACCAAAATGTTCTCATTGATAAATTTTTATACTAATTCAAAAGTAGTCTGATTCACATGGATGGCTTCTATTAGAATTAACTACATGATCTAATGAATCTAATAGAAAGCATAAATAAGAGATAAAATAGTAATAGTAATGAACAATAATTGTATATCCAAGATAATAATTGAAATGAATAAATAACTCAAATATGATGAATTACTCTAATAATTCAATATTAATTTGATATTGAATACACAAATAACCATTTTTTATATACAGTAATGTGTGCAAGATAAAGATTAGGGAACTCACATAACACATGTAGTTCAACTGATATCTGACAACAAGAATAGTGGAGTTCAACTCCATACTAACAAGATAGGTGTCTAACTTATGTAAATTATCAATACAAGTTGACTACTAGTTAATCAATCTTATCCTATCTTACCCTGAATAGTGGAGTGGAACTCCACTGTAAAAATATGTGTCCAAGTTGACTACTAGCTAAGCAAGATTATCCTATCTAGTGAATATTTTTAATAAACATAATAAAATAACTAAATTAAGTAATTAGTTCACCAATCTAAATAATAAATACAAGTAAATATAATAAATAAAATAAATTCACCAACAACCCCCCATAAGAAAATATTAGGTAGGGCTATGCAGATAAGAGTCCTAGAAATGTGTAGCCATATTATGTACTATGTACAAATAGATGAGGAAAGGATAAAAACTAAAGGAAAAAAAATCCTTTTCAAAGTGAAGGTCTAGAGACCCCCCTAAAAAATTGATGACCCTTGAATAACTAATGTCCCACACCCCCAAAAGATATTGCAAGTGAAGATACTTGATCTTAGTGAAAGGTTTGGTGAAAATATCTACAATCTGCTCCTCTATAAGAAAATATTGAAGATCAATGATCTATGCCTGAATCAACTCCTTGATAAAGTGCATATGGATCTCTATGTGTTTGGTTCTCTATTGATGAACTAGATTCTTCAAAAACTGGATAGTGCTCTAGTTGTTACTGTAGATGACTGATGGCTTCTAAAATGGAACACCAAGCTTAGTGAAAATATTCTAAAGCTAAATAGCCTTAGTAGTGGCATTAATAGTGCCATGATACTCAGCCTCTATAGATGAAAGAGAAATAACATGTTGCTTTTTGCTCCACTAACAAATGGGGTTAGATCCAAAGTGAAACTTGTAACCAAAAGTGGACTTATGATCATCATAATCACTAGCCCAATCAAAATCTATGTATCCCACTAGGTCTAAACATGTACCTACTAAATAGTGAATCCCATATTTGATAGTGCCCTAAATGTAGCTCAAAATATACTTGGAAGCTCTCTAATGAAGCTCATGCGGTGTTTACATAAAGTGCGAAACCATGCCAACTACATATGAAATGTCAAGTTGTGTATGATTCAGATAGATGAGGCTTCTTACAAGATGGTGATATGATGTGGCATCAACCAAGGGAGTGAGACAATGAACCTCAAGTCTAACTCTCAACAAGAAAGGTGTTAATGTAGGCCTACAATTAGCCATGTGAAACTGAGATAACAAGTCCATGTCATATTTGGGATATGACATAATAATCATAGAAGAAGACTCTGCTATCTAAATCTTGAGAAAATAATGTAATAGGCCCATGTCTATCATAGAAAGCATGTCATGAATTGTATTCTTAACACTACTGATGATGGATGCTGTGATCCTTGTAATAATGAGATCATCAACATAGAGTACCGAGTACAATAGTGACTCCTCCTTCTATAGAATGTAGACATTCAAATATGAGTGATATCTTGATAACATAATTAAGAGAAGAAATGTGTTGATCTTATAATACCAAGCCCTCGGGGCTTGTTTTAGACCATAGAAAGACTTTTTCAAGTGGAACACCAATGAAGAATCCTGAATGAACCCCTATAACTACTCCATATATATCTCCTCATTAAGATCCCCGTGAAGAAATGTGCTCTTCACATCCATTTGATGTACAACCCAACCATGAGTTGTACCAATAGCTAGTATCAAGAGAATGAAATTCATCTTAGCAAAAGGCACAAACATTTTTATATAGTCAATGTCTTCCACTTAGGAAAATCTTTTGGCCACTAAGCGTACTTTATAATTATCAATATTTTCATCTTCTAAAAACTTAGTCTAATATACCCACCTATATCGTACTACTTTTCTTCCCTTAGGAAGATGAATAAAATCCTAAGTGTTGTTCCTAATCAATGAGTCATACTCTTCTTCTATCACTGAATCCCACTCAACTATCCTTGTGGCTTCCTGAAAAGATTATGCATCATAAGTTTTGGTATTGTATAAATGTGGAATTTTATGTTGTGATTTTGTTCTCCTCCTATCTAATGGATCCCTAACAAGAGGGTCTGCATCTGCCAAAGTTTGTCTAACCCACAAAGGCATCAGTGGGTGAGTATCTATAAGAGGAGGAGGAACATGACCTACTAAACCCTACTGGGGAGGTATTACCTGATCATCCATATGAGTAGATGAAGCAAGAGCATCATCATCTTTCCTATCTAATTATTCTAAGAAAAATGAGAAATGTTAGAATACAAGTCTGAAGGACTTTATTTAAAGTAAATAATTCTCATTATAATAATCTCATGTGAATCTAGATCAATGAGTTGATATACCTTAACACCATCAAGATATCCCATAAATATGGAAGTATAACTTTGTTATTCTAAATCACGGTGCTTGTCTACAGGTATATGAGCCCATGTTGGACTATCGAAGACTCTAAAATGATGCACATCTAGCTTCCTATTACACCAAGATTCTTGAGGTGTTATCCCCTTTAAAGATTTATGAGGAACTCTATTTTGTATATATATAAAATAATTAATTGCTTCTACCTAGTACTCAGGTACTAATGATTTTACATGAATCATACAACTTGTCATCTCTTTTAATAATATATTCTTCCTCTATGTTACACCATTCTACTGAGGTGTGTATGAAACTAAATGTTGAAGATAAATGCTTTCTAGAGCATAGTATTTTTCAAACTTGATGTTCACATATTTCCTCCAATTATCTATGAGGAGGATCTTGACATACTTTCTAGATTGTTTCTCTGCTAGAGCTTTGAACTCTAGAAATCTATCAAATACTTCACTCTTGAGTTTCAAAAAATAAACCCAAGTATATCTAGAATAGTCATCGATAAATGTGAGAACATAATGGGTTTTAATAAAACACAAAGTAGGTAATATACCCACTAAATCACTATCAAAAAGTTTAAGGACTTGTGTATCAGGACTTGTGTAGCCCTCCAAGACTTCCCTTTATCAAACTTATCCTCTATATGTTTTTCTAAGGCACCACCATGACATACACCCCCTAAAAACTAAATCTATGGAAGTCTAATAACCATCTCCTACTGATTAAGCTACTGTAAATAGCAGTAGTTTAGATGACCAAACCTCTCATGCCATAGCTTGCTCACTAAATCAGTGTGTGAGAGAAAAGTTGTTACCACTCAAGTTCTTTCTTTCAATCAAGGCATTCTTCCACTCCTTCAAATTTAGGGAAAGGGAAAGCTATAACACTAGTTACACTAGAAAATTCTCCCAAGTCATGGGTACTTGATAAGAAATTAACCAAACCTCTCATGCCATAGCTTGCTCACTAAATCAGAGATTACCTCAAAAGTGGGCATTTGATAAGATGTGCCCAATGTGAGCCTATGAGTCTAAAATCTCAAGATAAAGGATGAATATTTAGGACCTAATTTACATAAGGCACTGAAAATTAATTCAATATCCTTTTTATCAATTTTACATTCAAAAAATTGTGCTCTAAGATCTATGACTTTAGTGATATGGTCTTTTATTATAGCACAATATTTAGGATCCAAACTAATGATTTCATTGTCAATTTGGTAACCATGAACATCATATATTTTGCCAAAAAATGATGCTAATTTATCCCAAGCCTCTTTTATAGTTGTACATTTTTTAGGATGG
Organism: Torreya grandis; assembly: GCA_037957365.1. NCBI lineage: Eukaryota > Viridiplantae > Streptophyta > Pinopsida > Cupressales > Taxaceae > Torreya > Torreya grandis. The sequence continues at coordinate 3,800,559 of JARHVA010000110.1, forward strand.
AAATTCAAATGTAAAGACATGTAAGATCGAATCCATCCAATAACTTTAGTAGTTTCAAAGAGAAAGTGTTGCAACTTTTTTGCATCAATAGGTGGAGTAAGAAGATTTGTTATGTAATTCATATATCCTGGTATCATTAATGCATTCCAATCTTTTTTTCCATGTATTATAGTTGTATGTTTTTAATAGTGGGAACTTAGGATTCCCTATGATGTACTTGGAAATAAACTATCACAAAGTAGAAATAAAAGTAAATAACACACCATAAAACCCCCCTAAATTACTTAGTTTTATCCCACCTAAAAATTATTTGTTAGCGCTTTATAATTGAGTGAAGTTACAAGGATGGATTATAATTTTTCCAGTTTACAAAAAGCTCAATTAGGCCCTCTAGTCTAAAACTAAAAAAAATATGCACTTTATTACAAAAATTTATACACCAATTCATTGTGCTCAAAAAAATATTAACTTCCAAAAAAAATGGGACCTCAATACGAGGTCTTATGCAAAAGTTATGAGCCTTTGAAGTTTCAAAAATAAGGATGAGCAGGAGATGCTATAGAAAAATCAAAATTTTGGAAAAATATGGACAAATTTGGAAAAATATGAGAGTATAGAAATGAAGAACATGAAATTTTAATTTATTTAAAAAAAATTAGATCAAAAATACCTCTCGGTGTTCAAATGGTGAGCTCCTAAAGTTGCCCTTTCAAAACTACCTGCTGATCCATGAGCCTTGCTAAAAGAAATTGCCTACACAGTCCATACGGTTGTACCTGGGAGTAAAAATCATTTTGCCTTCTGAGTGACTATGCCCAAATTGGAAAATTATTATATGGATCTTTAGCTTTTGACACCTTCTGAATGCAACCGTGAGGTCCATTTTGCTCAAAAATGCTGTAATTTTCAAGTACTATCGGATTTGGGCATGGTGCTTTTAGATCAAACCATTGCCAATTTCACCTCCTTTGCCCAATTTGGATAAAATTTTAGATGATGTTGACTATCTCGGGCACTTTGAACTCAATGGCAAACTCAAAAAATTTCCACAAAGCTCTAATTTGTGCACGTATACAAAATTAAAAAACTGATCCTATATCTAGATATTTTTCTCTTAAATATTTAGCATTCTATATATTTAAGATAGCTCTAGTACCATGTTATAATTATTTATAGGATATAATGAATCTAATAGAAAGCATAAATAAGAGATAAACTAATAATAGTAATAAATAATAACTGTATATCCAAGATAATAACTAAAATTAATAAATAACTAAAATATGATGAATTACTTTGATAATTCAATATTAATTTGACATCAAATACAAAAATAACCATTGATTATATAGATCGACATATGCAATATAAAGATTAGGGAACTCAAATAACACATGTAGTTCAACTAATATCTAACTAAAAGAATTGTGGAGTGAAACTCTACACTAACAAGAGAGGTGTCCAACTTGTGTAAATGATCAACACAAGTTAACTACTAGTTAATCAATCTTATCCCATCTTACCCTGAATAGTGGAGTGGAACTCCATTGTAACAAGATAGGTGTTAAGTTGACTAATAGCTAGGCAAGGTTATCCTATCTGGTGTAAATTATTAATAAACATAATAAACTAATTACAATGAGTAATTAGTGAACCAATATAAATAATAAATACAAGTAAAATGCAATAAAGAAAATAAATGCACCAATAGCCTCAACCCATTTTTTGAAATGGTTTATGGCCTTGAGAACATGTGTGTGGCTTAAACTTGAATGTGGGTTTCACATACCAATGAAATCCAAACTCCACTACTGAAATGACTCTTTGATCATTATTGGCCTGAGAGAAAATGCTTCAAGTTTTGATCTGACAACATATTGGTGGCATGCTTCACATATTTAAACCCATTCTTTAGAATCCTTGAAAAGTGTAGGTCAATAGTAATGAGCTCTTGTGATTTTTCATATTGTGATAGGTGTGGAAAAATGGCCTCCACATGTTTGATCATGCATTTATTATAGCAATCTTTTCTATATCTCCTTATCAACAAACCTCAAGAATAAGCTATCATTAACCATTTTGAAAAGAGTTTTATCCCAGAACACAAACTTGGAATCTGTTAACTTAACTACTTTATTCTCTTTAGAATTCATATGTTTGGGATATTCTTCATAGCTCAAAAAATAGGTGATGTTAGAATATCATTCATCAATAGAGCCAATGAGTAATCCTAAAGGTATTTATTCATGCACGTCTTCTTCTTGTGATGAATCACAATCTTTTTTGCTAGAGTCATTCTTTGCTATGAGTTAACATAGAATACACCCACAAAAAAATATTAATTGGATTGATACCAAGATAATTTTATTGCACCTTTTCTATTCCATATACTCTTTTAGAACTAAATTCTTATTATGTTAATATAGTATTGACAACTGTATCAAGGACCATCATAATGGTCTCATAATCTAAGATATAATATCTAAATTTATTTACTATCTTGACCACCATGTAAGAATACTTCTTGACTGAAGAGTAATTAATTTCATGATATTTAGATACTCAAATCATAAAGGTGATTATATCCCTTCATCATTATTCTATACAAAAATGGTATAAAGTGTATGCTCTAATGAATAACAATAATTGATGAAATCCTTTTTGATAGTCTTTATTTATTTGAAAGCATATTTCCATCTTTTAACCACTTGAATGTATCTTTTTATTTCATCATATTGTCTATATTCCCTATCAAATTTTAAAAATGAGGTACAAATATCCTCATAAAATTCACCTTATTGAATAAATAATGAACAACAAGTTTTCTTATAGGAAGAGACAATTTTTGGATAGCTTCAACTCTCTTTGGATCTATTTTATTCCTTATTTGGACACCATGTGACTTAGAATCTTTCCTTAAGTGATTACAAAATACTAATATATTTGGATTCAAAGATATTTTATGTAGAGGTGCTTCAATTTTGCCTATGATAGATTAAAATAAGAACACACATCTCCTTCCTCTACCCTTTTCTTTGGCTCTGATCAATTTTGATTTTCTTTGACTTGAAAACTCTACCTTTCTTTGATCTCTCATAAATATTGGGTTTTAGATATTTATGTCTCTTCTTTTAACATAAGCACTTGTTCTCTTGAATATAATATAAAATCTCATATATATACCTCACTCAATATTCTATGTTCTTAACATGATAACAAATCAGGTTCTTGTCTCATTCTCTTGTTAATTCTCACACCTGTCTTCTTTCATATACTTATCTTATGATCATGTCACATGGGAAAATAATCAAGGCATGGTTCATATATTCTTAACACTTATGAGGTTCATCTAACCAATTAATAACTTATTTAACACCTTATTATTCCCCCTATTCAATCCACACTTCATTAAATAATGCACCAACTTCTTCTTATTGTTTCCTTCTTGTTACATAGGCTGGATACTAGCCTTTTTTCACATTTATGGCTAGTATGGATGTGTGCAACTTATATTTATAAAACTGATCCTCTTTTTGACAACCCTCTACTAGTTCTTACTTTTCATAAATATTCTTGGTTTAAATCAATCTTTAAACCTCTTTTTTAGCCTTTTGTTAGGCTATGTGTAGGCCTATTAGGTCTCTCTTAACTCCTTATGCTCATAGTCGGTTCTAGACCATACTCAAGGATATGTACAAACTTAAATCCTCTAACATATTTTAGCATACATTTTTCTCAAACTAATAACCAAAAAATAATTTTTTTGTATGGTGAGAACTCAAGATATTCATGTTTGTGTATTGAAACCCTAAATAGGGTTATAACTGAGAGTTTACAGAATTGAGAAGGGGTCTTTTGAGTTTATACTTTCCTAAACATGTTTCCATGCAATCCAAAGGGTTTTTAACCTATATCATGACTAAACACACCTCCAATAATAACTAACACTTCTTAATATCTTTCTCCATACTTTTAATACAATTTGTATTGATTGTATGTATAGTCATAGGACTGTAAACACCAGTAAGGAGACATGATGTTTTCCTAAGGTTAAAAAGGGTTTTCAAACTTCCTAATTATTGAAAAACCTTTTCACTACCTATAAACACCCTAAAAAATCAATACTTACCACTTGTGACTTATCTTTTCCATGTTTCCTACAAGAAATGGCTTGACTATGTATGCAGGAATAGGGTGCTACAAGTTTGAGTTTAGTTTTCTTATCAAACACAACATGACAACATTTTATCTATACATTGAGAGTCTTAATAATAAGGTAATAAAACTAACCTAACAATAACACTTTCCAAACTACCTCCCATAGGTTTATTCATTACTAAAGATGTTTGCATAGTATTCTTTCTCACCTCAAATAAAGATCACAAGGTCTATATTGTTCTCCATAGTCAGTCTTAACCAAACAATAAATGTATGGTTTTATAAACCTTAAATTCATATAAATAAATTCTTAACAACAAATTAACATGATTCGACATGCTACATAAGTATTGCCCCTCCAAAATAATACACACTCATACTTCCTTCAAACACATAATGCTAACAAAATAGGGTACCAGGAAGTTGGCTTTCAACTAAAACATTATATGTAAAACAAAAAAGATATCTTTGTTGTCCTCTAGAATTTACTTCTCATTTGAATCAAAAATACAACATTAAACATTGTTTGTTATTTCACTTCATGCATACACAAGATTACCATTCTTTGTTGCATCTTAGTTTTCAAAATAAGACAGAATAACTAGATGAAACAAAAGGTCTGATAGTTAGTTTCTAAAAAAAGGTATCTTTTCATTCATTTGGTGTTCCACCAAATTATACTCTTAGAATCTAACCCCATATCACTACTCCAAAGACTCATACTAAAACATATAATTTTACAACATTTTTAAAGGAAACGCTATAATTACCTTCTTGGGATAACCTATCTCTATAGGCAACTAACAAAACAAAGTAATTGCATTCTAACTTATTTGTTTATTCCACCTTATGGATGATTTGTACATGGCACCCATTTCTAGACCTATTTAGGAGCTAACCATAACATTTTATTCCCAATTACATCATAAAACTCCACCTAAGACTAAGAATAAAATTCAAATTTCTTAAATGATGTTTTGGTGGTAAATCACAACATAGACTCAAATTTGAATTTAAAGACTAACTAAAAACACATTATATTTGACTTATACTAACTAAAACTACACAAAAATGGAAGCCACTGAAGATGCCCCTACATCATACTACCAAGGGGTAAAGAAACAATTTCCCTGAAGGTTATAAACATTCTTGCCTTAATGTGCTTCACGTGCTAATTTTTGATTTCTATTGCTTGGCCTCCTAGATTCCAAGGCCTACTTTAGGATTGTATACCTTCTTACCTTTTGTATTTTGCTGCAACCAACTCTTCTTATATGTCTTGTGAGACATACTTGTATCTTATCTTGCTTCTTTCTTGATTCCTTCATGTTATACCTATAAGATACAATAACTTATTAAAGAAAACATTTTATTTCTCATGCCCTTGAGGCATTCTCCAACTCTCCTCCTTGATTTATTTTTGTTCTTTCTTCCAAGCACCTTCATGTGCTCTATATGGTTCACTCTTCTTCTTTACACCATCCACCAATGCATCTTCTCTTTCTCTTTGTATGGTTTCTCCCACATCTATAACTTGTAATTCAACCTCAATAACTACAAATTCATCATATGGAGTGTCTCTTTATACTGTATTTCTTCTTTCCTTCATTAATGACCTTATCTTGGACATCACTACTGCATTCCACAAGTCTATGTTTTCTTTTGTAACGTCCTCAACCATTTCTATATACACTTGATGAGGATCAAAGCCATATTTTTGCTTGAAGCATTCATATAATCTAAAATAATCCTCATACCTTTCCTTTTGATACTATCTCATTGTTCCTTTATCTTCATTTTCACCAACTTCATGATTCATTTTAACTTATTTCATGGATGGTTGACCAACTTGTTCTTCCTCCATCATTAAGACTCTATCTTCTTCCTGTTCTTCATGATGTCTACACTCACACATCAACTATTTATTCAAATCCTTTACCTCTTCCTTCAATCTTCCTTCAACTAGGCTCTATTTTTACTTCTTGATCTTTCAATACATCACTAGTTACCTTCTTTGTGCTTTCACACTTTGCAACTTTTCTTGGCTTGTCTATACCTTGTTCATGCATGCACACAATAAATTAGTTCTCATAGTAAGGTCTTGAGTTTCATTTTCTCATTCAAGTTTTATTCATTGAATATATAGTAGTTTATTCCATGCTTAAAATTTATTACTTAGTTTATAACTCAATCCACAAGCTCTATCTTTACAACTATCTATCATACAGTCCACTCTCTTTTTGGCATGGTAGATTTAGTAGCATTTTTAAGTCTTATATACCCCTAATTAGCACATAGTCACCTTGTTCATAATTTTCCCATATGGATACATATTTAAAACTCATAAATCTCAAATACCACCTTATTATCTAATAAATATAAAAATTTGGCTTTTTTTCACCAGTGGATTCTCCTGTTACATGCATTCTTGTATAAAAACCCTAGATAGGGTTATGACTGGGTCTATAAGACCCAAGAAGGTGTATTTTTCTTGTTTTAAACTCTCTAAAGTCTTAAAAACAAATTTTATGGTTGTTTAATCTTTGTACCATCTTATAAAACCTCTTACAACTATTGAACTCTCACTTTGAGATTTTTTTTCATCTTTTCTACACCACTTTGTATTGGACTATGTGTTTAACTAGGATATGCACATCTATAGGGAGACAAAAGAGATTATATGGTTATTGGATATTTTCATACCTCTATGACAACTTCTTGTATCTTAAACTATATTCTCGTACTTCCTCTAAATGTTCATGGTCTCTTTGAAAACCTTGTTCCATCATGTTTTCTTTATACATAGTTAGACTACAAGTGGGTACTAAATAATTCCCAAGTCTATATTGATGGTATGAATTATATAAATTAAAACTTATTTTAATTCAATAATCTTAAAAATAAAGAGGAAAAAAAACTTGTGAAGACATAAATTTTTGTTATTAACTCGATTCACCTATGATCCTTATCCTAGAAGGCATGCTCAGAGTTTGTTCATACTCCATATAGGCCACACAAAGTATTTTTATGAAATAACATTCATTAAAAAGTTTAAACAACAAATGAAAACCTTATAAATTTTTAGACACATATGTTCAACCTTATAACTCAATCATATTAATGGAATGTATCAGTTTTACAACTTCCTCTATCATATTTTTTACATAGTCATCTCTTTATATTTGCATCAGGAAGGGACTACATGTTTGAATTACTTCAAAAATCTTAAATTATTACCATAATATAAAAACCAACTTAAAAAAATCATAGAGATATTCTTCAACTTTCTTTAATTCTACTTTCTATTACAATTGATTGTTGCATTATCAACTTTCATGACCTTACACAAAATGTCAATATTACAAGGTATGCAAGCTTGTGTTAAACTATTCATCTATGCATGTGAAAACCATTTCATATAACATCAAACATGTATTTAATATGACTTACCAAAATATTGAAATCACTCAAAACTTATCTTTATTAATGTTCTCCTCTTATGATCTTTTTACACATCCGATGTATTGGCATATAAAGACTTTACAACAGTCTATCAACAAAATCCACTTCTTATAATGAAAGTTTTATATAAATTCTTGGGGTTTTATTTCAGTTACATCTTCCAATCTAACCCATCCATTCTCTCATACATCAACACTATTATCTATTCCAAAAAGAGACTATAACTAACTTTTAACTTCTCTTTGCACATTTGAGAAGTATAAAATTGTCTAACTCCTAACATAACCACCTAGGTGACTCATCATGTGAGTCATTTATGAGATTAGGTGTTGCTATAAAATTACACCATAATACCACCTTATAGTGACCACCTACTAACATGACCATTTACTCAAATTTTAGACTAAAAATTCAAAATTTCATATTTGAGGATTTGACAGGAAAATGCCAATATAATCCAAAATCAAATTTGATGAAATTTTAGCAATTATAAATTACCCCTAAAAACCTAACATGACCTAAAATAACTCAAAAAAAACTCAAAATAATAAATTTACTAATATTTACAATGTGGTAGGTGATGCTCTTGCATCATACTACTAAGGAGCAAGAAAAACTTTCTCATGAAAGTTATAAGTGATTTAGCAATCATGTTGTTTGTAGAATCCTTCTTCTAATTTGATGTCCACCTAGATCATAAGACCTATTTAAAACATATAGGACCTTTTGATGCTTGGATACTCCTTTGTTTCTCTTTATTTTGCTCTTCCTCTTGCTTTACATCTTCCCAATCAGTGGTAACTGTTGTTCCTTTTCTTTCCTCTCATAACCTGCACATGGAACAAACATGTCAATCAAATCTAGTTATTTTTTTCTCCCTTGGAGTTCTCCTTGTTCTTTTTCTACAATCCTTTCTTATTTTTGGCCAAAGATTTCCTCCAATACCAACTTAGCTGCCATGATGAGTATTCTAATACAAGGTAATAGTTCTCATATTGTGTTTGATGAGTATTCTAATTTAAACATTGATGAAGATGTATTGTATGAGAGTAAATTGAATTAATGTGTTTATGGAAGTACAATAAGGTAAAATATCATATAATGAGGTGTTTGACACATGTGAAGGTGCAACAGTAGAAAAGGAATACGAAGCACAAGTTGAAGTGTTTGAAAGAACTAAGATGCAACATGTGAAGGTGTTTCTTTTGTCACCAATACAAGATTAAGGTGATAAGAATGAGTGTAGAAAAAAATAATAAGAGATATGTCATCATATCATGGATGATTCAGAGGATTTGAGTCTCATAGGAGACTAAGAAAGAATCATGGCAGTTGAGTTTGCATTGCAAACAATCTTGAGCCAAGAGGAAGAAGGGATGGTAGCCAAAAGACAAGGAGAACTTCAATAGATCAAATAAGAAGTGGTTTTATTTGAAATGTTTTCTTCATTTTTAGGTCATTGGAATAAAGATAATGAACATCAGTTGCCACTAATTGGGAAGATGTAAAGCAAGAGGAAAAGTAAGAGGAAGAACAAGTGAAAGAACAACAAAGGAGGAGCCATCATAAGCAAGCATCACAAAGGTCTATATGTTTTTAATAAGCCTTGGGACCTAGGTGTATGTGAAATTTGATAAGGATACTAAAAAGGATCTCAAAGTCAACATAAATTATAAACTTTATGGGAAAATTTTCTACTCCTCAATAGTATGATGCAGGAGCATCACTACCACATTATGTATAGAAGTCAAATGTCATGTTTTGGATTTATTTTATAGGTTTTTAGATCATGTTAGGTCTCTAAGAGTCAATATTAGGTGTTATAACTTCATAAAATTTTAATTAGGGACCTTTAGGCATTTTCTCGCCTAAAAGGCCAATTCAAAGTTTTGAAAATTTTGTATCATTTTTCAATCATTTTGATGTGGTGAAAGGTCAAGATAATATGACCTTGTATCTTAGGAGTCTTAAAGAGTGTTTTAGGTTATTTTTTACTTACTAGGTGGTTAAGGTGGTTTAAATACTCTCCTTTGAATGTATAAGAGAGAGTAAATAGCTAGTCACATCAGTTTTTGATAATAAAAATTAGTAGTTTTTATGGGAGAATCATCAAATGAGGAGAGAATGGGGGGATTTTGATTTGAATGAGAAATTTTAAAGAACCCAAAATAATAATATAATGAGAAGTTCTTTATTTTTATAACTAACTAAGTTGTAGATCTTGTATTATGAATCTATAATGAATTATCTATTTGTGTATCAAGACTGTATTCATATGGATTATAATCCAAGTCAACAAGATTGATATGATTAATTATTCATAATGGTTAATAACTTTGTTAGAGTTCTCAATGTTATTTTTACTAGTTCAATTTAATCGTAACATGCTTCTTGCAAAGTAGTTTTCTAAATGTATATTCATAGTCAAATTAATGATTTTGAAACATCAAAGAAGGATGGAACAATGACAATTCATAATAATGATAGGTCCCTAAAGTTTATGGAGGATATGGCAAGTTAATTTCCCTGTATTTTTTAAATTCCTTATCTTCTATTAATTTTTGTTCATATGTTTGCAAGAAGAAACCTAAAGATAGATATGAACTTTGTTTTGTTCACAACCTATGTTTGAATATTAAAAAATTCATACATTTTGCAAAATAGGATCATACATGGGATGAATGAAAATTATAACATGTATATTAGTGAGTGTTACTAAAATCCTATATAGGATATTTTGTTTTATTTAAGTTCCTTAAACACATAATTTTTCATTATAAATAATATTCTAGGACTTTGTTGATAAAAACCTTCACATAGTCAAACTATGAGTAAAGAGACATGAGAAAAAAATAGTGGATTGAGAAGAGGTTTGTGTTAAGAGGGGGTTTATATTGTTTGAAAAACATTTGAGAAGCCTTCACCAAAGTTTAGAAACCTTAAAGAAGCCTAGAAACCCTTTCAGTGTCCTAGCATGCATGTAAAGATCAATTGAACTTATACACTCAACACATATTTCATTTTAAAATCATGAGAATAACAAGCTACAATAATATTTAAGTGAAATAAATGATTGGGAAAGGTAACTATAGGATATACAAACCTTCAATAATATTCATAGTCTTATGAAAGTTTTTAAAACATTCAAATGAGAATTTTATACCCACTCAGGTTACAGGGTCTATAAACAACCCCATGCTAGGGTTTCTTTGAAAAAATGAGGATTTTGGGTGATTAAAATGGTTAAATCCTATGATAATTTTTATATATAATTGGGCTTAGATGATAAAAGATATTTTATATGTTTTTAAACTATTCTGTGCATACCATTACTTACACATTAGATTGTGTTGAAATAGGGCCTTAATGACCTAAAAGGGCTAAAGAGAGGACTAAAAGGGTTTGGAAAAGTAATAAAGTAATTGAACCAAGACCTAATAATTTTTAAAAAATATGAATTAGATATAGGGTCTCTAAAATTAGGTTTGGTTTAGTGTTTAACATCCATACATGGCCCTACCTTGAAGAAAAGGCCAAAAAAGGCTACTAAATAACCCTATCACAGTGAGGAAAGTGGAGAATGAAAGGGAGATTGTCTTGAAAGGTTATTAAGAGGATAAATAGAACCAATTTAATTTTAATAATTTTAAAATAAAAATCAACATAGTCATGAACCCTTGAAGGAGTCACCACACTTTTGAAGCAAGTAAGATCCTTAACAATAATGACGGGTAAAAGAGGGGTTAATAGAGGCCATTAATAGGATTTGGGAAGATAATAGGTAAATTACATAGATACTGAGTAGATTAAAAAGGAAATAGATACAAAAGGTATTGAAATCAAGATTGAGAACCAATAATCTAGCAATATAAGACAAATCAAAGTTTAAGAGCCAAACCAAGTCAAGAAAGGAACATGACAAGTTGACATTTCATAGGTAAGAGTTGGTGTGTTAGAGAGAGGTTATTTTTTGGTTAATTAAGGGAGATTTATTGGTAGACTCTACATCATTTATATATCTACAAATATCATCTCATTTGGAAGGCTCTACTGTATGTTACCGTATAGAGGGAAATATTATAAAAATGATACAAGAACAATATAAAAAATACCCCAGGGTTGGTTTAGAGAGTTTAGAAATAGATTATGGATTGAGACCAAGTTTAAAATAATATAATATAGTAAAAAAACCTATAGAGGCTCATAGGTGATTTAATGAAGCACTAAGAAAGGAATTGATAGTTGGGAGCATCAAGAAGTATAAAGGAGTAAATCATAAAGAGAAGGAAATAAGAGAGTGAGGTGAATGAAATAGAAGGTGAAAGTGAGTGGGGTGATGTTTTTGAATGTATGATATATATTTATATAGACTAGAGGAAGTAATTATGAAACCAAAAGGTTTATATAATTAGTATAGAGATAAGAATGACATAGAAAGAGAAATAATAAAGAAGACAAAATAAGAATTTACCATGCAAGTATTGTAATTGCAAGTGTGAAGGATTGGTATTTAGATTATGTGAATGATGATTTACATCATTTGGTATCATATCATAATAAATATTCTTTAATAAAATGAAAAATATGATCATCAAGTGAAAGGTGCATGTGTTGTTTTGTATTCATTTGAGTTTTTGATATGTTGATGAAATAATATTGAGTTGTATGTGAGAGATAAGGTTGGTAGTAGCCTTGCATCTAGTTGAAGTCTTTAATGAGTGAGATTTTTTGATAGTATCAGTAGATAGAGGTCATATGTGAGATTTATAATAGATAATAAATTCCTAGTGAAAGGACAAGAATAGAGACCCCAATTGAGGTCAAGAGAGAGAAGATAGACCAGGTGAATGGTCATGATGTGGAAAGTGAGAGAAGGCTTGTCAAAGAGAGGTATAGGTCCATATGAGACCAAAGAGTTGTTATACATCTTCAAGGAGATGAGAAAAAAGAGAGAAAATAATAAATGGGGTAACATGGATGAGAGCTACCATAAAGAGAAGAAGAGGATAGAGATGGAAAAGGAGATGCAAGAGATGAGGTAGCAGATGGATAAATTATTGGTCATGCTAGAAAAGGTGAGAGAAATGGAGATCTAATACTATAGATGGGTGATGAGAATTAATTCACTCAAGTGGCCAATCAAATTACTAGTGAATAGAATAAGCATGCAGTCTATGAGAAAGGAAAGAGAACAAAAGAGATTGCTTTGTAAGAAACTCAAGATAGAGATGCACAAGCTTTGTTTGAGTAGGAAACATAAATAAAAAAAATGGGTGAATATAACCTTGAAGGGAATTTTATGCATTTGAGTGAGTATAAATAAGGTATTGGTAGCCATTTGGGTGAAGATAATGATAAAGGAGTTTAGCTTGAAGGCCTCAATGAAGGCATGGAAAGAGAGGTATAAATCAATGAAGGAGATAAGAAATATGATTTTTATTTTACATATGTGAGTGTTAAGAAGATAGAGAGGGAGATATACTTGAGTAATAATTTCATGATGAGAAGGTGGAAAATGAAGAGGAAATTCAGGTTTCAATAGTTGAGGAGTTTGTGAAGGAAGACAAAGAATAAGATGAAGCATGGATTTATAAGCCCCCTTTTCATAATATCTGGAACCATCACAAAGAGTCTTTAGAATTTTACCACATATTCTTCCATGGTACTATTTTTTTTAGTAATGCTAATTATCTAAAATGTATTTTAGGGTTGATTTTATTAAATCTTTAGATCAACCTAGACTGACCATTAATTATTTAAGCTAATACCTATCGGGGCATCTAGAACCCACATGACAGAGGTAAAAAGTAAAGGATGAATGCACATGAAGTGAAAGTTGATACAAGAAAGAGGTGGAAGAAATAAGGTATACTTGTATATTATAGAGGCAAACATGAAAACAAGAAGGAGAAACTAAAGCAAGGAATGATAGTTGAAGACAAAATAATACAAGGAACCTAAAATAGAAGACAAAGAAGAAGGAGCATGCAACAGTTTATTGGAGTTTGCTTCTCCCTTCCCTAAGAGTATGATGCAAGGGCATCAAGAAAAGTGTGAAAATATGATCATGATTAAGTATCTTAGGTTTTATAGTGTCCTTTAGAAGTTAATGGGGTCCTTATTAGGGTCCAAAATGTCCTTAGGTGGCCCTTTGGCATTTTCCTGCCAAATTAGGCATTTAAAATTTTGAATTATCTTTAGGAGGTTTGAAATTCATTGTAGGTTCTTTAAAACCCAAAAGAAGCCTCTCAAGTCCTAGGCATTTAAAATTTTGAATTAAGTGATTGCAAGGAGTTCGCCAGGCAAATTGAAATCCAAGAGAAGCTTAAGGAGAGAGAAATATCTAAATAAGTTCATTGATACAATGAGATATCTTGTATGAGAGATGGAGTAAGGTGCAACAAACTTGCTTAGGATGGAACAAGGTATAAAATGCTTGCTTAAGGAGGAGTAAGGTGTAAAAGGCTTGCTTAAGGAGGAGCAAGGTGAAATAGACTTGTTTGGAAGAGTACAACTACACAATAGGAAGGACCAACTGAGAGATGAAGAGATAGGTGAGATAATTTCATATGAGTAGGTATAAATATTGTTTTCATGTTTTTCAAATCATTTATCATGCATACAAAAGAAAGAGAGTTTAGATTACTTTATTGAGAAAATGAGCACATTGAGGGCATTAGCCATGAAGATAGAAGCTATTGATCAAGTACAATAGCAAAAATATGATAAAGAGGTTGTATAGGTTGAGAGGTTTGAAGAAGAGAAGAAGACAAAAACAACATAACCAAGCAATAATAAGCATGACCAAGAGAGAGATTGCAAAGAAGATGAGCAGAAGATTATTTTTATTCACTTGTGTGTTGCATGTGTAGGTTGGTTTCAAGAAAATAATCAAATGCTGAAGATGATATAGTTGAAGATCAAAGTGAAATAGAATGACCTTAAAGGTGGAATCAAGAGAAAGAAGAATGAATTATAAGCCAACATAGGCAAGCACCACAAAGGTCTATGTTTCACAAATAAACCTTGGGATATAGGAGGAGATTCCATTATATAAAAGGTGATGCAAAGAATATCAAAGCCAAGATAATTATAAATATTAGGGAAATTTTCATTTCACTCCTCGGTAGTATGATGTAGGAATATCACTACCCCTTGTATATATTAGTCTAGTTTCATGTCTGTGAGTCAATCTAGTCATTAGGGGTCTTTAGAATAATTAGTGTTGTTATAAGGTTTAGGTAGCTAAGAACTTTCCTCAACATACTTGAGGAAGTTCCAAAAGTTATGTATGAGTCTTTTTGAAATAAATAGTGGTTTTTAGAGTGAAGCAAGTCAGGTCATTCAAGATAGGAGAATAAAATTCGAGAGTGGATTCAAAGATGAAATGGTTGTCAAACCCCAAGATAAATAAGAAAGATTTATTGATTTTGTAATTCATTTGTAGACCCTGTTTTATCCCATTATTTTGTGTTTTGGAAATTGGATTCAAATTCATGTATGTGATGTTGGGATATATGTAGTTAATGTCAACTTTTTATAGCTAATTCATTAAGAAAAAACACATGTTATGGTTGAGAGGGAGAATACATAGTACTTTTTGAGTTAAAGGAACTTTCATTTCATTATTTTGTAATCTCTAATTATATCTGCATACCCTATGTGATATATGATTTAATATTGAAAGAGGAAAAAATTCTGAAGAGAAAAGACCACATATGTATTGAGTTATCATAATAGACTTGAAGGAGAGTCTCTATACCTAATAAACAAAGAAGGAAGATTCTATAGAATAAAGAGAAGGTATTGAACTCTATTTTTTCCAGAATACTTCCAAACTAACTATGTCAAATTGTGTAATTAGGAATGATTCTATTGGTATACATTTAATATGTCTGGGTAGTTGTTAATAGGTTCTAACAAGTTTTTTATAGCCATAGAAGTGTATTCATTGCTGTGTTGGTAAGAATCTATTGAAGAACATCTAACATAAATCTTGCACGTTTTCATATTTAATGACTATGATGATTTGCTCCATGAAGAATGATATGAATGGATTGTAATTTTTAAAAGGAGTGTACATGAGTGAATATTTAATATATTATCTAATTGTACTATGTATTTTAAGAGGTTGTTTTCAATTCATTTCACAAATAGGATTGTATACACAAGTTGTGATGGTATATGCCTTGATTGTCAATCCACAAAATGTTGTTAATAGGTATAAATGAGACATTAAGATGTATTAATGAGTTAATAGGACATTTTAAGGTATCTATTTGTTTATCAACCTAGAAAAAAGTTTAGAAACCTCTATCAAAATCAAAATTTTACAGACCCTATGTCACAATATTGTGCAAATAATGATTCTGAAAAAAATGTTGTAAATAAATGTAACAGAGGTGACATGGGAGTTTTCAAGTTAACAAAGGATATAATAGGTAAATACATAACTAAAAAGACTTTAAAATTTATTTGAAACCTTTGGGAGGCCTAAAACTCTATATTTACCCTTCTCAGGTTTGCATGTTATAACTAAGTTACATAGTGTCAATAAGAACCTACAGAATTCTATAAAAATAATACATTGAATGAATACAAGCACCATTGGCAAGAAGAAAATTTGAGGATGTTAACATGGTTTATAATAGACCTTATTCGTTATATAAATGGATTTTGAATAATTGAAGTTGACAAGGTATGGGAAAGTACAGAATTATGTGACTATGTGTTCAAAATCCTAACAATGACTTAAATAGGCCCATGCAGAGTATAATAAGTGGATACAAAGAAGGATCAAATGGTTGAATGAAGACATTAAATATTTTAGACATCTCATATAGGATAGAGGAGGGTCAAAAGTTGTCTAGTTTTCCAAAATACATTTGTACCTATTGGTACAAGGTGATTTTGTTCAAAAAAGGCTAGTAATACTATTGCATATACAAGGAATCCATTATTTATAGTTCAAAAGACAAAAAGGGTCAATGTCAAATAGTGAGAGAAAGATTATATAACTTGAATAAAAGAAGAGTGAAAGATATTATTGTAACATCTGCATCAATATTCGATGGGCTCAACATCTTTTAAACATTTTTTCCATATGTTTGTAGTGAGCTTCTTGTCTTTTTGAAAAGATGGTAAAATCATCAAGGTGGACCACTATGATTTTATTATTTACATAATGAAAAATTAGATGCATTTCCATTTGAAAAGTTGTGCTTGCATTGATGAGACCAAAATTCATCCTCATGTATTAAAACATACCCCATGGGGTTGTGAATGTAGTTTTTAATCGGTCTTCTCTTGTAACTTTCACTTGGTTAAATCCTAAAAACCATCAAGCATTAAAAACATTTCTGAAGATATAATAAATTATATTACTTTCTCTATGATAGGTAGAGTATAATTATATTCCTATGAAAATTTATTAAAATTTAAAAAATCAACACAAGTCCTTATCTCACCATTTTTCTTGCAAATAGTCATAATGTTAGTAACCTAGGGGGAATGTGAATGGGAAAAATGATTCTCACATTCATCACATTACAAATATCATCAAAATTAGTTTTGGTTATTTTAGGGTTAGACACCTAGCTTAAGGTTAATAGTGTGTTTCATTTCCATGCCTGTATAATATTTCCAATTTTTAGAATAACAAGGAAGGATATTTATGTAATTTCTAAGTAGGGATACAAATTTCTTACATTCTTTTGAAGAACAACATTTTTTAATATTGACCATCCTAGGTTGTTCTTCAAAACTAATATTTATATTTTTAAAATTAACTGAATTTGGAGAATCCTTTTTTAATTTTTTTCTTGACAAACCTAACATGTTTATCAAAAAAGTCTTCAAGTGAAACTAGACCTTTCAAGATCTAGTTGCCTTTTGGTTGATTCACACCATATTTAATATTATCATTATATATTCCTTCTTCATATGTTTTGGAGGTATACTCTCTATATTCCAAATCACTAAATTTAAATTATAGGTTCTTGAAATTATCTAAAGTTTCCAAGAAAATGATTATTTGTCAATCATCATTGAAAACTTGTCAGTTTTTAGAGTTTCTAGGAACACTAGAAGGAAAACCATCTCAATGGTTTAATTATATTTATCAAACTTGGGATGAGGAATCATAAAGGTAATGGATATTTCCAATGCATTATATTCTTTTTTTTTAATATCTTAATAGTGCAACATTAGAAAAATATTCTAAATTTTCAATGTCATCCGAAACCATGTTTCTATAATACCTTAAATGATAATTTTTAACTTGAAAACAATTCTTAATTTTTTGATGAACAACTCAACATCAACTTGTGCTTTTAGATTATTTATTCTCATTTCCTCTAAAACTTAGATGCCTGAAAGCAATGCTTCTTATTCTACAGTATTGCTTTTATTTGAAAATTTCAGTTTGTAGGAAAATGAAAATATCTTTTCAATTAGAGTTATAATCCCCACATTGGTGCTAAGTTTCTTTGATTTACAAAGTCTAAACATCATTTCAACTAACTTTTATTATCTCAATAATATTCAAATCATCTTCAAACATCATCATGTAACTCCACATACCTACATATTCATACACAATATCATCTTGAGGGTCATCTAATTTATGCACTATGAACCTTGTTTAAAGCTCAAGTTCCAGCCCATGTTTCACTCCTTTCACCAGGATCATAGAATGAGACAAGTCCATTTAAATTTCACCTCCTATATATTTGTAGAAACTTCTTCCCATAAGTTTTAGGGATGTTTACAATTAGAATGGTAAGTTTTACTCTATTTTGTGGAAAAGTATCCAAGGCTGCTTTTCTTGATTTGTCCATCCAGGTTACTTGTTTAGTGTTAGTTGTTCACAAGAATACTTAAGCTTGCATAACAAAAAATAAAA
The DNA here is from genome assembly GCA_037957365.1 of Torreya grandis. NCBI lineage: Eukaryota > Viridiplantae > Streptophyta > Pinopsida > Cupressales > Taxaceae > Torreya > Torreya grandis. Next base: position 3,819,082 of record JARHVA010000110.1, read on the forward strand.
GGTGTACATGGATGAATGAAAAAATATTAATTTTTATCTTCTTAATGTAGATCAACGTATGTATTTAAAATTTGAATCATCTCATTTTAACACACACACATCGAACACTCAAATATGCACATGTAAGTAAGGGAATTAATTAGACATTGATTTTGGTACAAGCTTTATTATTATAATGTTTTTAATATCAAATTTTACATGTGGGTCATCACCTTTATTATGGTATTATTGGTACTTATTTGTGTATTTTATCCTCTCTTCTTCCTCTTTGTGTGATAATTTGGCTCTATTTTCCTTTGTTTGTCATTATATCATTTTTTCTAGTGTCCAAGGGAATTTTTTATCTTGCCTCCATCTGTTGGTGTTTGTTTCTTATTCTTAGGAAAAATTGTAGCTAAATCAATGTCATCCTTTGTTTTTTGGACCATTATGCCCATTGTCACATCTTATCAATGTTTGGATCTATTTTTTAGTATTTTTCCTTTTCCTTTGTCATAATTTGCATGTCAATTAGTCTTTAATTCAAACCATTTGAAGCCTATATATACAAATCACATATGAACATTTTAATAAGAAAAAAGATATGGGGACATTGCATTTATATGGAATATTCAAATGCTTAGAATTCTATTTCAAGTCTCAGCATACCTAAAAAGGATTTATCTCTACTCAAAAGGAATTGCATCACATCATCTGTTGAATCATATACCAAAATAAGGATTTAGTGAATGTCTAAGTAATTACATCCCCACATAGAAAGAGAAATAAAATTTATTCTCTCAATCCTCCATTTACACTCATAGGAAATACAAAAGGTTTAATTTTGGTACATGAGATATGTGGCATAACCCTATATTTATGGATACTTGAATCAACTACTTCTCTCCTCTCTTTTGCATAATGTTTCATTGTGAAAGCT